>OX418226.1:41373549-41754019 GCA_948455865.1 Conomelus anceps
TCATATTGCATAAATACAGAATATTTGCTATAATCTATGTTTTTTGAAAATGTTTGACTGAAGTGATGAAGAAGAAAGAAACTTTCATACGATTTTGAAAGGTATAGCCTTGTTTTCAGCCATTGCTATTAAACTAATTTTAGGATTTTGACTCCAAACTTATGAAATACAGCATTGACCATTGAAGTTTTTATAATTATTTATTTCTAATTTTAGGAGTACGGACCACCAGCCCCATATGCACCAGCACCACCCCCACCACCACCTCCACCACCACCACCACCACCACCACCACCAAGGGTGAGCAATCAATTATTTAAATTTCAAATAGTTCATTAGTTTAAAAAATTTCATTAGTTTCAAACATTTCAATATGGAATGGTTTGAATGTGTGCTAAATTAATTGAATTAACAAGTTTCAATAGCTTCCCTAAGCAATCAATTATTCAAATTTCAAAAATTTCATTAGTTTCAAAAATTTCATTAGTTTCAGTATGGAATGGTTTGAATGTGTGCTCAATCATTTGAATTAACAAGTTTGAATAGCTTCTCCAACCAGAGCTGAGCTCTCAAAAATGTTATTAGAAATAATATTGTGAAGCTTGAATGTCTGTTCAACAAATGTCTGCACTAAATGGCTTGACTCAAGATATTTGTTCCAACAAACATTTATTGAAAAGCCAATATTTTATGATGCAATTGAATTGGAAATGATTTTTCTAGAGTGAAATAATTTGCTTATTATTCTATCCTCTTATGCCTGCGAGGAACTGGGGCCTCAATACAGCTTAATACTGGAAGCCAGTATAAAAGAATCTTATTGTCCCTGTTATAATGCGCATGGTTTGATTAAGGGTCATGTTAATTTTATCGACATGCGCACAGTTTAACTAGTGACACTAGAGCTGCATTCACCCATGGAATAGACAAGAGATAAGACAGAAATGCGCAGTACTTGAGCCGATGCTCTCCATTTTTTTTTCTTTTGTAGATTACGTTTTGGAGACTCCAGTTAGAGAGTATAAGACAAGTCAAATCTACAATAATTATTATACAATCTTATACACTAGTTACCATAATTATATCAATTATTAGTTGAGGTGAGGCTTAATCTTGTTCACTATAAAAAGCTTTATCAACTAAATATTTTTTCAATAGTTTCAAAATAACTGACACAGACAGTATTTTTTATTTTTATTTATTTGACATTGAAAATAGTTTCAAGGCTCAAGCCTATTGAAACAAAACTTTATTTTAACAAAAGGAATAGAAGTTGCAAAATATCTTATTGCTAAAGAAAAAGAAAAAATAGTGATAATAATACAATAATAATAATGTTAGTAAGAGGAAAACTAAAAATATAATAAAAGTGAGAAGAAGAGAAAAAAGAGTGAGAAGAGGTGATGAAAAACTTGACAATGATGATACAGCATGATGTACATAGTAAATTTGTCACAAAGGCTGTTCCCTCAATAAATGTAGATATAGGCGGGATTTAAATGAATGCATAGATGGAGCTGAGACAATATGAAATGACAATGAATTCCACAAACGTGATGAAACAACTAGGAAAGATTTATTGAACATTTCAGTTCTGTGGAGAGGCATCTGCAGTATGAGATGTGCTGAACGGTGTCACCATCATATGACAAATAATTGTAAAAACGGATGACAGTAAAACTGAAAAATAGCGATGATCCTATTCTACGCTATGCTATGATTGTAATGAAGAATGCTCTTCGTGTAAACCGTGCTATTCAAAAAATCTTCCATGATATTTTCATTTATATGTGATTGAACCTGAAATATCTAGTGATGCGTAAGATATATTCTGTGTATAAAATTATGTTTTTACAGAAAGTGAAAGAATTTTCTGTTCTTACATGAAGAAAGTTGATCTAATATTCGAGGTCTTTGAAATCTAACAAAATTTTAAAACAATATTTGATGGGGTATTGTCATTTTAGTTTTTATTTTATAATTATTACTGAATTGAAATCTAGTCTAAGAAGGCTAATGAACATTATTTTTCTGGTTTGTTCAATTCCAGTACTTCTAATCAGGAATCTACTTTTAAATACTATGAAAATATAGAATATTATGTTATTATTTATAAAATATTTATTATAAAATATTAAATATTAAGATGATTATTTTTCGGTTCAAAAGTTGTTATCAAAATTTAATAGTCAACTGTTTTTAGTGTTTCGTTTCAAGTGAACTTTTAAATTAATAGTTAAGTGAAAAAGAATTATTTCGTTAGATTTCGAGTGTAGTTTTTTAGCAGATCTAAATTTCAAGTCTGTGTTGACCTCAATGTTTTCGATAATGTAGCATATTCAAAATTTGTGAAGAGAGCAGTTTTGGACTTAAGACTTGCTCCTTTACATTCATTGTTATTTTGTTACAAGAAATAAGTAAATAATAGTAGTTTATGCAACGATTTTATTTTGACCCTTATTAAGGCACGAGTTAGATGTAAGTTATAACACGAGCGAATGCGAGTGTTATAAATATCTCACGAGTGCCTTAATAGCCAAATAAAATCATTGCATACACTATTTTATCTACGACCACTAGTATACATTTAATTAAAACAATTTCATTTTACCTGTGACTGTCAGAGATACCTAACCTCTCATCTCAAATACAAGAAGTTATAGTAGATTGTTAGGTTAAAGCAGCTGGTGTAGCAGTTTGATCAAATCAGCTGATAGTTTCACAATATTGAATTACGATATTGATTCCATCAAAAATGCTTCTGATTGGTCCACAACCCGTGTTGTAATATAGAACCTGTACTATAATGAACTCATTATGCAAAGGGTTTCAAAAAGCATTTCGAAAAGACAGCTGTTTTGGCATCAATTGTGAAACTGTAATGTATACATTATGACATGGTCGTAAATAAATATCATATTATTACACTGCATGACACATTCGAATTATTGATATCACTGCTCTGCTTTTGACAATGTGATCTTATGGCCGTATTAAATGAGTTGACTTTCTTAGTAATGGCGAAGGTGATATTGTGAAAGGTATCCATAATGAAAAATAAGACGAAATTGTCACAATCACATTTATTAAAACTTCGAGAAACTAGTTTCGGTTGTTACACCATTATCAATCTCAATCAAACTGAAAACTAAATTACAGGCTTCTCTGTACTTTAGTTTTCAGTTTGAGATTGTTAATAGTGTAACAACCGAAACTAGTTTCTCGAAGTTTTAATAAATGTGGTTGTGACAATTTCGTCCTATTTTTCATTCAAAATGGGTTGAAACTGTAAAAAGAACAGGGAATTTTATCAAACTTCTAATTTATTTTTCATTTACAGGAATATGGACCACCTGCTCCAGCGAAAGTGTACGGTCTTCCAGGAGGCCTAGCATTTGATGACTCATTCCCCAGCCAACACACGATAGCCAAATTCCCAGGAAAGAGCTTTGCCTCATCAATTTTCTCTTCGAAAAACGTCCCAGTTGTACCCTTTTTCAAGTCGTAGTTTGCAGTAAAAAAAATGTAGGAATCATTAGAAATTTGAAAAACGATGTAAATTAATTTTGACAAATCGCGTGCAAGAATCTGTTCATAGTTTAAATAATATGAAGCAAAACAATAATATGATCAAATTAACAATAAAATTCCCTTTTTGTAAAATTAGCTGATATTTTCACATTTTGTATAAAAAATGAATGAGAAATACAGTGCCGAGGGGTGTCTTTTCAAAAGCAGTATACTTAGTCATTAATTTAAGGATGTAATTAATTTTAGTCACATATTCTATTTATAAAGTTATTTAATAAATAAATGTTGATATGGATATAAAAACTGACTTGTAATTTATTCACAATGCCTTAAAACCTAAAACCATTTTACTCTTTATAGCCCATTTTAATAGGGATGGTTTTATCCAACATCCTATTTTTTCCTGGATTTCTTGTTCCATGATGAACTGCGTTGTTAAAATTAACCTTTTAGGTGAATTCAACGATTTGTAGTCAATTCTAATTAAGCATAAGTAATATTTTACTCGGTTTAAAACGGATTAAACGGTTTTCTGGCCTAAAGAGTAATTAAAATTTTACTTATTCTTAATTAAAATTAATATTCTTAAACAGAATTTATTAATTTCGAATTCCTTTAATTGCTACCGGTATCAGTTTATACTGAAGACTTCCGCAATGGCGGATATTGACAACAGTATTGAATAGCTGATGGAAATCGATGAACGCTACTGTACAAAAATATCAGTCACCACCGGGAATCGAACCACGGACCTCCCAATTGCCAGTCGGGCGCCTTAACCACTAGACCATGGAGACCTTTCTGCACAGCAGCATTCATTTTCAACTTGGCCATATCGGCTCGTATCTCACAAGTTAGTTTGAAGTGACTGACAATTGAATAAACTGACAAATATACATAAACAGAATTTATTAATTTCGAATTCCTTTAATTGCTATTACTTTATACTGAAGACTTCCGCAATGGCGGATATTGACAACAGTATTTAATAGCTGATAGAAATCGATGAACGCTACTGTACAAAAATATCAGTCACCACCGGGAATCGAACCACGGACCTCCCAATTGCCAGTCGGGCGCCTTAACCACTAGACTATAATTACCTTTCCATCAGGTACTCAATACTGTTGTCAATATCCGCCATTGCGGAAGCCTTCAGTATAAATTAATAGCAAAGGAATTCGAAATTAATAAATTCTGTTTCTGTGTATTTGTCAGATTGTTAAATTGTCAGTCATTTTAAACTAACTTGTGAGAAACAGATGTACTTCACATTATGCGAAAAATGTGTTCTGGTGAATTTATCTAGCAAGCTGTGCATCACCCACAATGCAATAATATCTGTGGACACTTATTATACTAATAAGATTAAGGAACCTTTTTTAGCTAGGTTTAAGCCAGTGCAGGATGGAAAAAATCATGTAATAGTCTCTTAAAAATTGCAAAATTTAAAATGTTATTTTTTGTGAGGATGAAGGTCTAAGATAGAGATGGGTCGTACTAGGTTTTTCTGATACTGAGTATTCCGAGTACTAGTACGTTCTAATACCTATTCCAAATACCTGTTCCAAAATACTAGGTAGTATTTTATATTAGCCAGTTTGCCAGAGTAGACGTACAAGAGTACACGTACAATAGAGTATCGTACTGCGGTACTGGTACTGTTTCTCGCGTTAAATACAGCACGAATCTTTATTACTCATGTTAAATACAGCACGAATCCAATTATTGAGTTGCTCTCAAATGTGCTGTAGCGAAATGAGACGCGGACGGCAAGACCTCGAGACGCTTGAGTAACAAACTACTTTTTAGTACTCGTACTCAAGTACTCAAGAAGTATTTGTACTGGAAAAGTACGCGCGTACGCCATACGCAACCAAAGACAATCTAGACGCATGCGCCTACAATCGAGTATAGTGAATAGCGAGAGAGCGTGTGAGTGAGCGAGAAAGAGTGAGTGAGTAGTTGAATAGTTCTATAACGAGAAATGAGCTATTAATAGCTACTGTACAACTGCAAATTACAAAGCTCCACTCCCACTCCGTAAATTGGAGTGGGGACTTGTTGCGTAGTTCACTAGTTTCTAGAAATACTCACAGATATCTGAGTATTTTGTTCTTCGAATACTAGGTGCTAGTCCATATGTTCAAATACTCAGTAAAAATACCTGTTCCAGTAAATAAGTTACGCCTCATCTCTAGTCTAAGACCTGTGAGTGGGTAAATGCGTTGGATGATGTCGATTGATGAGTTAGACCTCAGTTTTAGGTGAGTTCTGAACCACCGGGAAGTGATTTTACAGCAGAGAACAGTGTATTTTTGCAGGCCAATCTATTCGGTCACCCTTACAAAGAGAGCCCAGGAGAACGCAGTTTATCTCTATCTGATTGAACAGATACCAGCTACGGCTTTCGGCTATCACTTCCCTTTAAAGGTAGCATAGGGTCTACTGCATGAAACGATCCTTTGGTCATGATTAAGAATATAGAAAGTCTAGATTGAAAACTGGAGGTATGTTCTAAGTGCTTACCATACACAGAAATGGTTGTCTCGACCTTAAAAGGAAAGTATTCCTTCACATTTCGAAAGGGAGTTTTTGCCATGCGTTAATTAAATATATCTTACAGACACCCAATAATAGGAAATCAGAATTAAAAATGGAATAGATAGATTTAAAATAAAAATGAAAATAATAGATTTAGCTTACAAAAAAAAAAAATATACGCAATTGAAATATGGATTAGAGATGGCAGGTAACTTATACATACACATTGGTAGGATTGTCCCTGTACTCATTGCTGGAATTTACCAATAATAATTGATATAGTTAAGATTTTTATTAATTGTTTACATTTTACTATTTTATAGATGTGATATATGTTCTCTATTTTTAATCAAATGACACTATTCAAATGTACTTGTACATGTTCAATGAATAAAGACGATTCAATCAATCAATCAATCAAAAAAACACCATGATAGCTCCACTGGCACCATATATTTATAAATACAAATCAATTACTGGTTGACTTTCTTAAATGTATATTTGAGAAGTCAACCATTTTATTAAGTACATTGGTGAAAGCCAATAATTATTGTAATCAATTGTTTCTCACAATAAATGAGCTTTCATAAATAGAATTTCATGAATAGACGACTGTCTGATATTTTCATGAAGCCTGTAATTGAAGAAAATATTATGTCTGATAATATTTTCATGAAGCTCTTAATTGAAGAAATTATGATGTCTGATAATATTTTCATGAAGCCCGTAATTGATGAAAATATGACTTCATACTAAACCGAGTAAGAAATAAAACAACTTCGTCTTATTATTCATTATGGATATCTTCCACAATATCACCTTCGCTACTACAAATAATAATTATTGTAATTCATATTGTTGTTGTGAAAATCCTTTTTCGTGATCTGCAGTATAACTATTCATGTGTAGATTGTAGAAACCTAACCTAACCTAACCTAACTATTCATGTGTAGATTGTAGAAACCTAACCTAACCTAACCTAACTATTCATGTGTAGATTGTAGAAACCTAACCTAACTATTCATGTGTAGATTGTAGAAACCTAACCTAACCTAACCTAACAATTCATGTGTAGATTGTAGAAACTTGCTATGCGGAACTGACCTTTTTGAGTCGTGGCGGACGCATTTCGAAATATGTAGTTCTTCCTCAATGCTTGGTTGAAGACACATGTGTCTGCAACCAAGCGCCGAGGAAAAACAACAGTTCAAAATACGTCTGACATGACTCAAAAAGATCATTTCTGCATCGTAGGTTTCTACATAAATGAATATGTAATTCACGTCTTCATCTGTAACTACCCCTTTTTTCTCACCTTTTACCCCTCACTATTGGTTATTCTTTTCCTGGACTCAAACCAATGGTTTTATACACATTTTTCATGAATATACAGACCAATTATTCTACTAGCCTTGATAGAGGAGACCAATGAATTTTTCTAGTTGGATACTCCAATTTTCTAGAAACAAAATGAACCAGCATTTCTATTTTACAACACAGAAAAACTACAGCAAAATTTTACATCTCACCTAATATTAATTCTTCTTCAATGATTTTCTTACACCATTCTCTTTCATTTTTCTGATGCGAACAACTGTAATTAAAACTGTAAAATAGAGAGAATAGGAATTGTGATTTTTGTTTTTAATTAATAGGATTTTTCGGGAAACTTCAAAACTATGGGTTGAGATTCAAGTGATTTTTAAGGTAATTAAATAACCATTGATAAAGTTATATACATATATTTAAAAAATACAAACATTAACTATTCACATTTAAATCATACAAACACATTCTTTTCGCATAGTTCTTTACACTTTCGCTCAAAATAATACACAAGGAATATTACAACATTCCCATAAATAAATACTAATAATAAAACTTTGATAAAAATACAAACAAACAGAACAATAATTTGAAAAATCATTACAAAATATCAATAGTTTTGTGAGTTTTGAAAATGTTCTTTTGATTTTTGAAATGTTCAGCTATGCTACTTTTATTACATTAGAATATCTTGTTTTCAAACACATAAAAGTAGCATCACATTCACCTTATCTATAATAATAAAACAATAAAAAATAATATGCGTAGCCTATTTTACGAATTACGCATTCAAAATGAACTTAAAAGAGGGCTCAAATTGAAAGATTTTGAAAAATCAGTCTTTCATTAATAGGAATCACAACTGAATTTTTTTTAAAAGAATGGGGGTTTCTTCACAAAAAAATTCAGTTGGGAATTCAAAATTCAAAATTCAGTTTTGGGGGTAGTTTACAAAATATTTGCGGAAACTGAAAACCGGAAATTGAAGTACCAGTGAATTTTGTTTATAGATTTATATTTTCTCAGAAAGATTCGTTCAAGCGTTGATTCTGGGGTTTTATTATATTAAAAACTCAAATTTATAATTCTAGCAATAAATCTTGAAACTTTTTTAAGATAGGAATAGAATATTCTATAATTAGAAAGGCGTTAATGCTAATCAGTTCGAGGAATAGGATAAAATGGACTTACTATTATTCATGAAAATAATAATATTAATATAAACTTAAAAAACACTTTTAAATGGAAATTAACTCACGTTATGGCGTGACGGCCGTTTCGCTCTGTTGTCTAGAGCATCGTAAGACGACCCAGTACACTGATTTAAGGCATGAGTTTTTATTATAGTTAATATTAGTGGAAGCAAGATGGATCTTCAACATCAATAATATTAATACAGTGAATTCTTCATTGCCTGCTATAAAGATCCAACACAATGCTTGTTTCGCTTTTAAAAAAATGCACGAGGTACAAAGATAGTAAGTTTTACATATCTAAAATTTCATTCAATAGATTTTCCAAGCAACAAAAATTATAAACAAAACATGCTTATCACACAATTATAATTCACACACACTATACTCAAATTTGATAAGTCTACAAATACATAATCATATACGATAATAGTAGTTTATGCAACGATTTTATTTTGACCCTTATTAAAGCACGAGTTAGATGTAAGTTATAACACGAGCGAATGCGAGTGTTATAAATATCTCACGAGTGCTTTAATGGCCAAATAAAATCGTTGCATACACTATTTTATCTACGACCATTAAAACAATTTCATTTTACCTGTGACTGTCAGAGATACCTAACCTCTCATCTCAAATACGAGAAGTTATAGTAGATTGTTAGGTTAAAGCAGCTGGTGTAGCAGTTTGATCAAATCAGCTGATAGTTTCACAATATTGAATTACGATATTGATTCTATCAAAAATGCTTCTGATTGGTCCAGAACCCGTGTTATAATGTAGAACCTGTACTATAATGAGCTCATTATGCAACGGGTTTCAAAAAGCATTTCGAAAAGACAGCTGTTTTGGCATCAATTGTGAAACTGTAATGTATACATTATGACATGGTCGTAGATAAAAGTGAATAAAAATACACATAGGATACTCAAATTTGAATCATTTTCACAGATTATTATCAATAAACAACAGTATTATATATCTACTAAGTCTATTTATCAAACATTTCATTCTTCTTCATGCAAAGAAACATCCAAAGTCCCATTTGTTCGTATATACAAAGATCTACTATCTTATTAATAACTGTAAAGCTAGATACCTTTGATTTATTTATTAGATGTGGAATGGAATTCTAGAAATTTCTTTCTTTTTTCAAAAACATTCCATTGCTTTCTGTGAATGAGCTAAGAGACACTTTTTATGGCAACTTGAAATATTTCTCATTGAGAATACCAATGACCGACTTATTATCACCACTTGACACTCGAAGTATCATCGGAACCTCTGCCATCTGCAAGATAAGATAAGATATAATTACATCCTAAAACATTTGGTATAAACAAAACACATGAAAAAACACACATATATAATAATAATAATGATAATAATAATAATAATAATAGTAATAATAATAATACTAATAACAATAATAATAATAATAATAATTTTTTTTTTTCTTTTATTAAGGCGTTTTGCCATTTTGACATGTACATGAGCATGAGCTATTGGCTAAAACCACCTCCAAACCTAGAGACCGCCTGGAACTGTTTATCACATTACTTCAGAACGGCCTCTCATTCCTTTAGCTTATTCAAGCTACCCTGCTGCATCAAGATCTCTCTTCTTTGTCTGTAGTATGGTGATTATATAGTTAGCCATCTTCACCCATTGCTGATTGCCTTTGAGCATAACAGAAACAACGTTTTCTGGGGATAACCAACCCAGTTCTGCCTGCACTCTTTCTCTTAGTTCTTCCCACCTGCTACACAGAAAGAAGGTGTGTTCAACATCATCTCTACTTTTAGGACAGTAAAGACATTCAGGTGTATCTGCTTTGCCCAACTGATGGAGAAAAGATCGGAAATATCCATGACCAGTCAGGAACTGTGTCACAAAGTACCCCACTTCTCCATGAGGCCGGTTTACCCACTGCTTGACTCTGGGTATCAGCCTTGATGTCCAGTGTCCACGTGCTTCAAGAGTCCAGTCGTTCTGCCATGCTTGGAAAGTTCTGTTCCTTTCAACTCTTGCAATATCTTCTTTCCTTTCTCCAGCTTTACATTTTTGATATATATTATATCGCTCCTGTGCTAGAAGCGATATTATTGAGGATTATTGAGGAAGCTGCTGATGGATAAGGCTTACTACTCAATAATAATAATAATAATAATAATAATAATAATAATAAATAATAATAATAATAATAATAATAATAATAAATTAGTGAGATTATTCTTCAAGCAACTCTAACATTTTATATTGATTTATTTTAGATTTTATCCAAATGTATTTATTTGATATGGAAGAATGAGCATAATGTATTGTATGATATTCATTTAATTTTCGCTTTACCTCAGCATTGTAATTTCATTTGTTTAAAATCATTTATTTAGAGTGCGAGTCATCAGGTGTAACCTAAAGAGGAATGCAATGCGGTATTCTTGTTACATTCCTATGTTATTGTTTAATACTATTTTGCTTGTATATTACCTTATATTTACTATGATTGTATTTTTGTGCAAATGTTTGTAAATATGCAGTGAAATAAACGAATTATTATTATTATTATTATTATTAGTATTGATATTGGTATTGGTATTGGTATCGGTATTACTATTACTACTATTATTATTATTACTATTATTATTTTTGTTATTATTATTTTTATTATTATTATTTTTATTATTATTATTATTATTATTATTATTATTATTGAGTAGTAAGCCTTATCCATCAGCAGCTTCCTCAATAATCCTCTGAAGTGCTTAATGTTATACAATTTTTTTTATATTTTGTGGGAGCAAGTTATAAAGCTTGGCCCAATATACTGAGGCGATTTTTCGAACAAGCTAGTCCTGTGAACCGCCACTGATAGTAACGCCAAGTTATATAGTTATGGAACTCATTATAACGCTTGAATTTACCTACGTTTTTGTGGATGTAGGTACAGATTTCCATAATGTACAGTGATGGCAGTGTGAGTATTTGCCCTCTGCGGAAGAGTTCACAACAAGGAAATCTTGGTGGTTTGCCAAAAAAATTTCTCACCGCTTTCTTCTGCACTTTAAAAACCTTTTCTGCACATCTGGATCCTCCCCAGACCGTGATACCATATTTTAGGTATATTTTGGTATCTTTAGGTATCTTTTGGGTATCTTAGGTATACTTTTGGGAAGAGATAGCCATAATAAACTGTCAGAGTGAATTGAAACTCAAGGTGTTCTTAAGCATTCGCAAAGCAAGATTAATGAGACAGATATTGAATCAGTATAAACAATAATTTGAATATGTTGAATTTTCCAAGTGAATATCAACAATAACTGTGTACGGTCATTTCGTACTGTTGTAATGCTTCCTCAGATACGGCTGGAGGTTAACTGAACAAGGTTGAAAACTGAGGTTATGGTTGTTAGAGAGGTGGGGTAGTGGGAGGATGGGTTGGCGGGAGACTTGGATCTGGGATCATAGTCGAAAACAGAGTGTTAGCTGAACTGAAGTTTTTTTAGATGAAGCCCACGTAGGTCTGAGACCTGTTCGTGGGTAATTAGTTGAAAGATGGTGATTGATGAGCTGGAGCTACAGTTTTAGGCGATTTTACAACAGTATCTTTTTTGCTGGTCAATCTAATCGGTCACCCTTACAAAGAGTGCCCAGGAGAACGCAGCTTATCTCTATCTGATTGATTAGATACCTGCTACGGCTCACAGCTATCACTTCCCTTTAGTTGGTCATACAAAATTAAATCTAATTGCACAAACATTTAAAGCCAGACTTATTCTAAATGAGCAACTCCATTCCACCCAACACACCCCGTTCAACTACCTTAATAATCCCAGATCCAAATCCCTGCATACCCAACCTTCAACTTAATATTAATAGAGACATCATACTACCCTATTGTATTGATAAAATTCGTAATTTATTTCAGCATAATATTAACTATTAAATTGAAGCTGATCTCCCTCTTCACAAAAATTGAATACTGTTCAAAATCACTGCTGTAAAATCACTTCCCGGTGGTTCGGAACCCACCTAAAACTGTAGTCCAACTCATCAATCACCATCATCCAATTCATTACCCACGTACAGGTCTCAGACCTATGTGGACTTCATCCTTTGAACAAAATTTGGCCAGAAAATGAAAGTCAAATGGAATTCATAGTGAGAATCAAGATTCTTCAGAGACGAGTGAGAACGCCATCTTTTATTTTGGTGCATTAATATTTTGATACAAAAATAAATTCAAATTTTTTTACCTGCTGTACGAGCAACAAAGTATGCAGGCTGCAAAGACTGAGGCGACTCCAATGAATGAGGCGATGCCCAGTACACTCCACTGCACCCACGTGATCCCTGCTCTTCCCACAACTGGTGCACATCGCTGAAATTGTAAAAAAATCCCAACTGAATTTGGTATTTTTTAGTAATGTCAAATTGCAACAAAAATATGGGAATCATGTAATAGCTATTTGTGTAACAAGAGTGCAAAGCACCGTTTTTCTGCATCGAGAGAAACCGTTTTTTTCACGAGCCAAAGGCGAGTGAAAAAAGTTTCTTGAGTGCAGAAACAATACTTTGCACTCGTATTACACATTAAATTTTTCCTACAGTAATGTATAAAGTAATTCAAACAGAACAAAACAGGACATACATAACCTGACAATTCCTCACATAACCTATCTTCGAATCAAATCGATTTCATCAACAACAACTACAACAACTATTCACAGCTGAAGCAGAGTAGCCAACCTATTTTTGAAGGCAGAATAGGGATCCTGCGTATTACATGCTCACTATTTTGTTTTGTTAGGTTGCAAATTTGGAGTGCGGAAAAGTACATTCCCGCACTGGTGCAGGAATAGACTATTTTGCGTGCTACAGTTAGTGCAAAAATAGGCACTTTTTTGGGTCACTGTAGGAAAAATCTTTTTGACACCAGTTTTCACGTTTGTTCCCGAATAATTCGAGTGAGCGATTAGGCATTTTGACCAATCAGAGCATGAATTTACTTTAGTCTACGAACTCAGAAAAAACGTTTCTATTAACTAAAGGAAGTGATAGCCGTGAGCGTTGCAGGTATCTCTTCACTCAGATAGAGATAAGCTGCGTTCTCCTGGGCCATATTTGTAAGGGTGACAAAAATATGAGATTTGTGTAAAATCATTCGACACTAGTTTTCACGTTTGCTAGCGCATGAATCGATTTTTACCAATCAGAGCGTGAATCCACGAACTCTGAAACACGTTTCTATTGACTGCTTACATAGACTGTTGTCCCAAGTGGCTCTAATACGTGCTGCAGCCTATCGGGAATATTTTGAACCTACATACCAAGAGATGGTCAGTGTACTTATCTTCAATTTATAAAGATATATAATATCATTTTTAATCTTTATATAAAATATCCAAACATGTTTTTTTGTGATGACAACTGCTCTTGCGGTGGTTTCTGCTTGCGATTTTGTTCGTTTGTTCGTCTCATTTGAAAGATCTCATCGAGTAGATGTTTGATAAGGTCTTGAAAGAAGGCATCATGATAAATGAACGAGCAAAGTTGCAATTTTTGCCATTGCTTCTTTAACATAGGGATCGGTGAGCTGAACATTTTCACAATTCAACTTATGACGATTTGATGATGATCAGCTGTTTTGAGGAGAAAAAGTTTATTGTTCATTCAGAGAGAGAGGGTATAGGGGAGGATAGGATAGAGAGGAAGAGAGAGAGGTAAGAAGAAGAAGAAGAAGTAGGGGAAGAAGAAAGAGGAGAAGATGAAGAAGACAAAGGAGAAGAAGAAGAAAGAGGAGAAAAAGAAGAAGAAGGGGAAGAACGAGAAGTCGGAGAAGAAGTAGAAGAAGAAGAAAAAGAAGAAGATGAAGAAAAAAATGAAGAAGAAGTAGAGGAAGAGGAAGAAGAAGAAAAAGCTGAGGAACAAGAAAAAGGAGAAAAAGAAGAGTAAGAAGAAAAATAATAAGAAGAAAAAGAAGAAGAGGAAAAAGGAGAAAAAGAAGAAAAAGAAAAAGATGAGGAAGAAGAAGAAGAAAAAGAAGGAGAAAAAGAAGAAAAAAAAGAAGAAGAAGAAGAAGAAGAGGAAAAAGGAGAAAAAGAAGAAAAAGAAAAAGATGAGGAAGAAGAAGAAGAAGAAGAGGAAAAAGGAGAAAAAGAAGAAAAAGAAAAAGATGAGGAAGAAGAAGAAGAAAAAGAAGAAGAAGAAAAAGAAGAAGAAAAAGGAGAAAAAGAAGAAGAAGAAAAAGAAATAGAGGAAGAGGAAGAAGAAGAAAAAGAAGAAGAAGAAGAAGAGGAAGAAGAAGAAGAAGAAGAAGAAGAAGAAGAAGAAGAAAAAGAAGTAGAGGAAGAGGAAGAAGAAGAAAAAGAAGAAGAAGAAGAGAAAGAAGAAAAAGGAGAAAAAGAAGAAAAAGAGGAAGAGAAAAAGAAGAAGAAAAAAAGAAGATGAAGAAGAGGAAGAAGAAAAAGAAGAAGGAGAAAAAGAAGAGGAAGTAGAAAAAAAAGAAGTGGAAGAAATGGAAGAAGAAGAAGAAGAAAAAGATGAAGAAGAGGAAGAAAAAGAAGAAGAAAAAGGAAAAAGATGAAGAAAAAGAAGAAGAAAAAGAGGAAGAAAAAGAAGAAGAAAAAAAGAAGTGGAAGAAGAAGAAGGAGAAATAGGGAACGAAAAAGAAGAAACAGAAGAAGAAAAAGAAGATGAAGAAGAAAAAGAAGTTCAAGAAGAAGAAGAAAGAAAAGATTGAGAAGAAGAAGAAAATCTACATTTGGAATGTATTTTACAAAGTTTAATAAAGTCTAAAGACCCGGGATAACCTAGTTTGTATTTATTGTTCATCTTAAAAAAGAATTACAACATATGGAGCTCTGAGCAACAAAATAATTTTTTGAATCTTAGATTTTGTAGCACAAAAATGGCTTACTGAGACTAAATAATTAATATAACAATAGAGAATCAGATGCAAAAATAATAATAATAATACTACTAAATAATGCATTTGAAAAATAATTAATTGCAGTAAATTATCAATTATCAAATTAACTTCCTGGATTTCTTGTTCCATGACGAACTGCGTTGTTAATATTAACTTTTCATGTGAAATTTAACGACTGCCTCTGAGGATGGATCTCATAGATTCGAAAGCGCTCGGCCAGATTAAGTGAGTTATACTTATTCTTAACAAATATTTGACTGCAAGTCATTAAATTTCACATGAAAAGTTAATATCAAATTAATCTTTAACATTCCTAACACATTGAAGGCTAATATGTCAAGCATCAACTTCATCAACTCGCTTTAACAAAGCAAATAACTTTATAAGTTTAGCTAGTTCATTTAGTAATTTCTTATCATTTTTAATATCAACTCTTCACTGGTATCTGTCGCATTTTTAGAAATTTCCAGTTTTTGACAACTTATACCAATCCATAGTTGTGAGTGAATGTGAAACACCTTATCTCAGATAACTTGGAGCAAAATTGTCATTAAAAGAAACATGGTTTCCTTCAAAATGTGTAAAATGTAGAGAACGCATGCCAAATAATTACACGACATAAATTTAAATTATATATTAACCTAAAATCAAAACCAGCTACAAATAAACTTGACCAATCCCAGTACATGTAACCATAGTTGGATAGGTCATTTCTCACTTCATATGTTACTCTTATTTTGTTAATGTGTTAAAAGTTTTTATATTTTATTGTATTTTCTTAATGTAAATTGTCATTATAAACTCAAAAAACACTTTTAAATGGAAATTGACTCACGTTATGGCGTGACGGCCGTTTCGCTCTGTTGTCTAGAGCATCATCAGACGACCCACTCAGTACACTAGTGAGTGTACTGTGGGTCGTCTGATGATGCTCTAGACAACAGAGCGAAACGGCCGTCACGCCATAACGTGAGTCAATTTCCATTTAAAAGTGTTTTTTAAGTTTATAATACATATTAGTGGAAACAAGATGGATCTTCAACATCGTAAATTGTCAGTTGTAATGACTTTGGTGAGAAATAAATAAAAAATTGGACCGGTTGAGGTTTAACCCGGGAGAAATTGAAAAATATGCATGTTGTCATCCAAAAATCCTGTTGGTGAAGTTGACCAGCGCGCGCAATATTTGACGCTGGAAAGACTCATGAAAATGCTTCCTGTCGGCTGGCGCATGCGCAGTGACCATCGTTTGATGCATTGTATAAAAGCGGCCAGTGACACATTTTTTTTTATGATGAAGCCCACATAGGTCTGAGACCTGTGCGTGGGTAATGAGTTGGATGATGGTGATTGATGAGTTGGACCTACAATTTTAGGTGGGTTCCGAACCACCGGGAAGTGATTTTACAGCAGAGAACAGTATCTTTTTGCTGGCCAATCACCGTTACAAACAGGACCTACGAGAACGCAGCTTATCTCTCTGATTGAACAGATACCTGCCACGGCTCGCGGCTATCACTTCCCTTAATTAAGTTTAAGTTTAATTAAGTTTATCAAGCATATTGTACCTCAACTGATTGCACGACGTATTTGGTGTAGACTTCTTCCAATTTTGGATTATCTTTCAGCATTGATTCCATTTCTTTTACGTCGTAGCTTTGCGATCCCACCAGCTGAAAGCAGGAGCTGCAAAACATTTACAAAATGTGAAAAGAGGGTAAAGAAAATATATTTAAGGAATATTGTAAACGGACATTGAAGCACTTTAGCAAAATGGTGGTTCGGAACCTACCTAAAACTGTAGATCCAACTCATCAATCGCCATCATCCAACTCATTACCCACGCACAGGTCTCAGACCTATGTCGGCTTCGTCCTCAAAAAAAAAAAAAAAATAGGAATTTTTCCTATCTGATGACATAGTAAAAAACAAAATGCAGTACCTCAATAAAACATTATATTAACAAGTTAGTTTGAAGTTACTGACAATTGAACAAACTGACAAATTTACTTGAACAGAATTTATTAAGTTCGAATTCCCTCAAGTGCTATTAGTTTATACTGAAGACTTCCGCGATGGCGGATATTGACAACATTATTCAACAGCTGATGGAAATCGATGAATGCTACTGTACAAAAATATCAGTCACCACCTGGAATCGAACCACGGACCTCCCAATTGCCGGTCGGGCGCCTTAACCACTAGACCATGGAGACCTTTCTGCACAGCAGCATTCATTCTGTTTATGTATATTTGTCAGTTTGTTCAATTGTCAGTAACTTCAAACTAACTTGAGAGATACGAGCCGATATGGCCAAGTTAAAAATGAATGCTGCTGTACAGAAAGGTCTTCATGGTCTAGTGGTTAAGGCGCCCGACCGGCAATTGGGAGGTCCGTGGTTCGATTCCCGGTGGTGACTGATATTTTTGTACAGTAGCATTCATCGATTTCCATCAGCTATTGAATACTGTTGTCAATATCCGCCATTGCGGAAGTCTTCAGTATAAACTAATAGCAATTAAGGAATTCGAAATTAATAAATTATATTAACTTTTCAAGTGAATTCAACGACTTGCAGTCAAATTTTTATTAAAATAAGTAGTATTTCACTTACTTTGTAGGCCAAACGTTTTCGAGTTGTTGAAACCCATCTTCAAGGCATATCGATGCTGGTTTGTTGGTTAGAAGAACTGTGGTTTCAGTATAATGTGACCAAAAATTTGTGTGATTTAAAATTTAACTGTTCGTTAAGAATGTTTTGTTTATTGTGTGTGGTGTGTTTGTAAATTTCAAATTGTTCCAAGGTGTTGAGTTCGTATCCTTTAGATTTTATCTATAGAATGTGTAAGTTGGTAGTGATGTCAGTAAAAGTGTGTCCAGTTTGAATGATATGGTCTGCAAAAGTCGATTCTGTTTTTGTATGTAAAGCTTGTAGATGTTCCTTGTAGCGTTGTTTTAGTGAGTAAGTTAATTAAGTAAGTGAAATGCTACTTATTTTTAATAAAAATTTGACTGCAAGTCGTTGAATTCACATTACAAGTTAATATTAACAACGCAGTTCGTCATGGAACAAGAAATCCAGGAATTTAATATCAATAGGTGAAAAGGAATATATAATGCTAGAAAACACTTCAACATTCTTCCTTTTTTTTTGTCCTTTGAACAAACAGTATTAGTTGTATTTTTATCTGAATAAAATCCTGAAATTTAGGTCCACTATGTTCTCTATAACTAGGCTCAAACGGGAAGTTGGAAGGTACTGTTCGGGCACCACGAGAATAGAGCTGGCAGGAATTCTAGGAATGTAGGAGCTGGCCGAGTGGGGGTAACACAGTAAACCGGTCTTTGAATTTATCAACATTTGTAAAACAATTGCTCGGCTTGTTTGCTTGGCGACCTTGCGAACTCAACTAAAACAATACAGCCACTTGGGTAGTAGACGGAAGTGTGCGAGAAAGAGAGAAACAACCTGTGAGAGAGACAGCGAAGAAGAGCCTCCCCGCACACCTCATACGTCACCACTATTCTCGTGATGGGCGAACAGTACCCTTACCCGTGAGGATCTCCCCATCAATAAAAGCCATATGCCACCAATAAAGCAGATATGGGAAGTTATTATCTTACCTTGTACTGCTGAAATCTAGACTTCCATCTGCTTTAGAATGGAACTGAGTATCGTAGACATTGAGACTTCCCGAAAGCGCAAGAGCCTTCTCCACATCACGTCGGAAGTCAACCAGATTCTGTCGAACGTCTGCTGGAGACCTTCCAAAGACAAATTTCAGCAGTCCTCTCTCTCGTACTACAAAAATCTGTGAATTTTGATTCAAATAGAAATTAGTCACTGTAAATAAATCACCCTGATTGAATATTCATAAGCTTAAGTTGAAAAAGGATTTAATAAGTATGGTATTTAATAACATAGAAGAGTACAGAGATTACTATTCAAACATTTTAATATAACAATACCCTGGTTTTGGGTCAACAATTTAAGCTTGAAGAGGATCTGATGAGTGGTTTGCTTTGTCTTGCTTTTGTCTACTTTTACTGTGCGTTTTAAAATTTTTTGACAAGCTCCAGATCCCCCTGTATAGGAGGGCAGTGGACGCTATTAAATCTATCTATCTATATTATATTATTGACAATAGAAAAATAAAATGGCGGCTCTGGTAGCGCAGTTGGTTGGAGCGCTTATCTGTGATAAGCTGGCTTCGTTTCCTAAAGCCTTGGGTTCGAATCTCATTCAGTCACGAATGCTTCTCATCATTCACCCATTCACCTCAATACTCACGCACAAGTCTCCGGACTCATGTGGGCATTTATTCTATAAATCGTATGATTTAAACTTCTGTTGTGATCTTAACCACCTACATAACTATCTCTGATATTCTCTGATGAATCCCCTGATATTCTGGTTTTGACAGAACATGCTCTTAAGGATTTTGAAATCGAGGACCTGAATTTGACAAATTTTATTCTAGTTTCGTACTATTGCAGAAATACCAAGAGAAAGGGGGGTGTTGCCATATTTGTGAATAGGAAATTCTATGAATCTTTGGAGAATGGTAAATTGTCGGTGCTGGATACTGGGTCCTTATGTGTTGAAGGTAGTATAGAAATGGCCGGAATAAAGATCAGATTGGATTCCCAAAACTTAATTGTTATTGGAATATACCGACCACCAAAAGGTGATTTTGCATTGTTTAAAAATAATCTCAACTTAATTATGGACAGTACATTGAGTAACCCAAAAGATTATCTGGTTGCCCTGGGCGATATTAATGTGAATTTTCTTTTGGACAGCAGCCGACGCTCTGGCATTGTGGAAGTTCTGGATCAATATGGTCTCACATATACTATAGATCAAGTGACCCGATTAAAAAGTAACTCATGCATTGATAATATTTTCACAAACATTCCCTGCTCTTTGTACTCTGCTCAAGTAATCCATGCTTTTATATCAGATCATGCCGCTCAATACATTGGAATTTCCCATGGAAATGAAGTAAGACCGGGTAAAGTAAAGAAGCAATTTAATAAATTTTACAAAATGAGTCATGATTGCTCAGATGCCAATATTGCTCTACTTAGGTATAACTTATCTCAGGAAAACTGGAGTAACGTTTATGATGAAAGGGATTCAAATGAGAAATTCAATAAATTTTATCAAACTCTCCTCCATCATTTTAATGTGTGTTGCCCTCTAAGGGCCAAAAAGAAATTTAATAATAATAATATTAGTAGTGCATATGGTAACTGGATGACACAGGAGTTGCAGCAGACACGCTTGTTGCTTAGTATGGCTATACACAGATTCAATGCAGGTGAGGATATTGATATTAATACAATCAATAGAATTAAAAAAATCTATGATGACAGTGTAGTTTCAGCAAAAAAAGATTTTTTCAGCAACCTCATTTTAAGTTCAGACAATAAAACAAAATGTAGCTGGAAAATAATAAATAGTTTCAGAGGAAACAAAAATAAGATTGCAAATCACCATGAGATTTTTGAAATTAAGCTTGATGATAAATTGATCAGAAGCCCTGGCAAAATTGCAGCTGTTCTTAATAATTATTTTGTATCAGTGGGATCTCAGACTGATAAAGGTAAGGTGCATGGGAATCACCAAAGCGCATACAAAAATCTAAAATTGCCATCACCACATAGTAGCTTATTTCTAACTCCTACAAATGCAAATGAAGTTCTATCCATTCTAAAAAATATAAAATCCAAGTACAGTAGAGGCTATGATGGTTTGTCGATCTATGTGATTGAGCAATGCATAAATGAGATCATTTCCCCTCTAGTTAATGTAATCAATTCAATGTTGGAACAGGGCGTATTCCCTGATCAACTTAAAATCTCTAAAGTTGTTCCAGTTTACAAAAAAGGTGTAAAAACTAATATATCCAATTATCGTCCTATCTCTATACTACCTGCTCTATCAAAAATTTTTGAAAAAATAATCAGCTTGAGATTGACTAGCTATTTGAACAAATTTGAGCTTATTCCAAAATACCAGTATGGTTTTGTTAAAGGAAGATCAACTACTGGTGCAGCGATAAGATTATATGAAAGGCTTCTGGATGAACTGGATAAGGGGAACTATTCTTCTGCTGTACTGCTGGACCTCTCAAATGCTTTTGATTGTGTTGATGTCGGGGTCCTGCTGAGCAAGTTGCAAGGCCTAGGAGTGAGAGGTATTTCTCACAGACTGTTGGAATCTTATATGAATGAGCGTTCTCAATATGTCTGTCTTTCTTCATCCTTGAGAGAAATTGCATCTTCTAAGTTGAAGCTTGAAACCGGAGTCCCTCAGGGTTCAATCCTTGGCCCACTGCTCTTTCTATTGTATATTTCTGATGTGCATTCGGCTGTATCAGATGATAATGTCCATTTTACACTTTATGCAGATGACACAACTCTTCTTTTTGCTAATATAGATGTTAACAATCTTGAAATTGACATGAACATCTCTACTAATGCAGTTGTCCAATATTTTAATGACATGTATCTATCAATTAATCCTATGAAAAGTCAAACTATATATTTTAAAAATTCTGTTATACTTCCTCAAGTATATATTGGTGACGATGTGATTGAGTGCACTGATTCAGTAGACATGCTAGGAATAAATTTTGATGAAAAGCTGACTTGGACATTACACATTGATAAAATTAGCAGAAAAGTTAGCAAAAGTCTATTTCTTATAAGAAGTTTAGTAAAGTATGTACCACAAAATACAGCCAGAGTAGTGTATTTCGCTACATTTTACTGTCATATAGTTTATGGAATTGAGCTTTGGGGTGGAACATCAAAAGAAAATATTCAGAGAATATTTATCCTCCAAAAGAAGGCTATCAGACTTATTGCAAATCTAAAATACAACCACCCTTGCAGAGAGGCATTTAGAGCGCTCTCTTTGCTGACTGTACCCTCCATCTACATATTCAGGGTCATCATGCATTCAGTTCAGAATAGAGTGAGCCTCAGAGTTAGTGCCGATGTCCACTCATATAACACAAGAGGAAGAGATAATTTTGCCATTGAGCCTCATAGGCGAAAACTGTTTGAAAGGAAGCCTAGCTATGCAGGATGCAAATTTTTTAACAAATTACCAGTCGCCTTGAAATTATCATCCAACAATAATAATAATAATACATTCAAGGTTGAACTTTTTAAATTTTTGGTAAATAAGGCATATTATTCTGTTGATGAGTTCATACTATGAGTGGCCTATTACCATTGGCTTAGTTCTACGAAATAGAAAAAATTTATGACTATTTCTAATGATAATTCTTACTCATCTTATCTGATTATTTAAATGAATTGTTGCTTATTCTATAGTTGACTCGAACTCACCTGTTTATATTAGTTTTAGTGTATCATAAGATGGTTGGCTTAAATCCAGAATGAATTGATCTCCATTTATGAAGTAGTGATATGCATTTATAAGTAGTTCTATGTTCCAACCTAAGCTTTATTTATTATCATTTTTGATGTATTATAAATGACGATGTTCAACTGTACTGCATTTTAAAAGTTGTACTGTGTTGAATAAAATATGATTGATTGATTGATTGATCTTTCGGATTTTGAATGTATTTCTAATTCATTTGGATTGCTCTATCTAAACTAATTTGAATTGGAGATTTTATTTGTATTTTTATTCAAGTTTCATTCGAAACATTTTTAGAAGCAACTCAACACTGGATAAACTGCAACTGAAAATGCCATGAATAATAATAATATTTATCAACCTCCCACCTTGACAGTGGCATAGGTTTTCTGAGCGCTGTTGTTAGCAAAGACCCTGAGCGTGAAGTGTCCATCGCTGAAGGGCGTCATCTGTGAGGCGGTGAGCAGTTGGCCTGTTTGGCTGTCCAACACGAACTGGGTGCCGTTCAGCAATGGCGGCAATGGCCGACTGAACTGCATCGACTCCAAGTGATACGTTATTGGCGCCGCATCAGAGTCAATGTCCGTGGCCGATAGTGTCAATAGTTGTGTGTCCACTGGGACGTTCACCCGAACACCTGTCCAATTCAAAAATAATAATTTATCCCCAAAAGAAAATAAAATAATAATTTTATTATTTAAATGTTTACCTATGTCACCATTGGTTTTAATGTTAAAGTTGAAAGATATTTTGAAGTGACTGACAATTGAATAAACTGACAAATATACAAAAACAGAATTTATTAATTTCGAATTCCTTTAATTGCTATTACTTTATACTGAAGACTTCCGCAATGGCGGATATTGACAACAGCATTGAACAGCTGATGGGAATCGATGAATGCTACTGTACAAAAATATCAGTCACCACCGGGAATCGAACCACGGACCTCTCAATTGCCGGTTGAGCGCCCTTAACCACTAGACCATGGAGACCTTTCTGTACAGCAGCATTCATTTTCAACTTGGCCATATCGGCTCGTATCACACAAGTTAGTTTGAAGTGACTGACAATTGAATAAACTGACAAATATACATAAACGGAATTTATTAATTTCGAATTCCTTTAATTGCTATTACTTTATACTGAAGACTTCCGCAATGGCGGATATTGACAACAGCATTGAACAGCTGATGGGAATCGATGAATGCTACTGTACAAAAATATGTTACAGTAAGATCCCTTGGTAAGCTGTAGTAACTTTTTTCATATTGAATTCTTTAGCCTCCGGATACCAGTAAATATAAATAGAGGTTTAAATACCTGAGTTTTGGTATCCAATTTATTATAGTCACTACCGGTTTCTACATCTTTGCAGGGGATAAATCACAGATAAATTCTAGAAAGTAGAGTTGTTAATGCAGGAAATAATTTGACAAAACTAAGAAAAAATTACAAAATATAAGATAGTTACAATGTGAAGCTATTTTAAAATATGTAATAACTTTATAAAATTGTAACATAGCATGATTATGTTTGTGAAAAAGCATTAATCAATTTTCATCAGGTTCTTAATGCTGCTGCCAACATAGGAAATGGCGAATGCTCTCAGTATGATTCGCAGTATAGTGGCAATACCAATAATAGCAATACCACATCTGAAGAATAACTCCTACTGATATGATTCCAACTCCTATCTTATTCAGAAACATAGCAAGATCAAGTAAACAGAAAATATATTGCTTGTTACTTTTTTTTATAAGCCTACTAAGGACCGCATTCATTCACCATTCAATTCATGTTGTTCTCTTTCTTCCTTTTCCAATACTCCTGACACTCTGAGCAATTCGTCTTTCTTGAGACAAAGTTTCAATTTTTGTCTCCTCTGGAAAATCATCAACTTTTAGCTTTTTTCTTAGGCCTGCCCTATCACAAAAATCAGTCACTGTTATATCTAATCCTTGCATATCTTTTTTAGGTTCTATAAACCATCTGAATTTCGATATTATATTACTTATTATTGTGATGTTGAAGATCCATCTTGTTTCCACTAATATGTATTATAAACTTAAAAAACGTAAGTCAATTTCCATTAAAAAGTGTTTTTTAAGTTTATAATACTTATTATTGGTTTTTATTGCATTATTGTAGTAATACTTACCAATAGTGATATTGTTGTTGGAGAAGAGAGGAAGATTATCATCGATATCAGAGACTTTGATAAGTATTTGTCGTTCACTAGTGTCCTGAAAAATCAGTTAGATATGACCAATACTAATAGAGTAGAAGCATATTTGACATAAAATGTGTACAAATTGCAATAGAATACTCACTAAAATTAGATGGTTCAACAACATTACACTTTTCTATTCATTATGAACATAAACCATATTATAATTTCTACCACAACAAGTTTCTCATTGTAATAATGTATAATAATTCTTTATTTCAAGTTATGTATAGAAAATCAATACAATAATACAAGTATCAAAATACTAAGCACGTATACAATAAACGGTTACAACAAATCGAAACGATGAAATTATACTTCCGATGGTATCCTGTGTGGGAGTTACCATCTTATATAAAATTTACTGTATAACAATAAAAAGTTCTATGAGTGTTATGATTATTTGTGTAAATAAAGTACGAGTGATAAATTTAAGTGTTGCCAGCGTTATTTTAGACATAGAACCCGTAACATTATTTATATTTTTAATTGATTTGGCTTCAGAGGGTAATAAACCAATATTGACCAAAATTTATAAATTTATCCGAATGAAAATTATCTGATTATCAGTTTAAGCACATTACTGCAACGAATAAGTGGTTGCAGTATATACGAGAGACTGCCCACTATCTTTAGCCAGATGAAGTAGCCTAGAATTGCAGTGACCAACTTAATAATTCTAACTCTTCAACAATGGTGATCGATGATGAGTCGGATGATTATAAAAATTAGGATGAGCCGAATAATAGTAAGGCATACCTGGAATCCTTAAGGCCGGAAATCCTTCTGGAGGCACATTAACAAATATTGTGCATTGTGTTTGTGTAGGCTCTCTAGCCAGTGTCGGTGTATTCAATACAGATGTTTGTTATACTATCTTAAGAAAAAATGATGTTATTTGAGTGAAGTTGAGGTTCTTGCACAGCGGAGCATCCAATCCAACTCAATACTCGATGATAATCAACATCGCATTATCAAACACATGTTGTAAAATGGTGTATGGCAGATGAATAAAGGGCAGCGTAAATACCACCTTTACACAGCATGTGGATGATTTTTCGATGGTGATTATAATCGAGTATTGAGTAATAGAGACTATTTTATATGGCCTGTGTCGGCGTATTCAATACAGATGTTTGTTATGACCTACTTGAGAGTAGTGGTATTTGAAAAAAAAAATCAATACCACATCTGAAAGAATAACTCCTACTGACATGGTCTTAAGGTGTGAATGTTACGAAAGCAAACAAGCAGTTATTCACGCACTTGTTCTATTTATATCATTCTATTGTTTACATGGTTGGACGTGACTTTGACATCCGATCATCATTCTCTTGCTCTTCACATGTCTTTGTCACTCTTATCCTTCAAGTCTGCAACTCTCTCACTCAATTGATCTTCTCGTCAATTCTACATTCTTCCTGAACAATTGAGGTCTATATTCCAAGCATTCTTGAAGATTTGAGAAGCCGCCAATTCTTGGAATTATACAACTACAACAGCTATGTAAAGGAGCTCATGTGAACCATTGAGTGAGTCTTACAAAAGCTTGCGTGACAGTTATTTTTTACAAACCCGCATGACAGATTGTATTACAGATCTCGTGTGAGAGGCAATCCAGTGCCAGTGGAGTAAACAGTGCTTTATTCAGTCTTTGGACAGTGTCAAGTGCAGAGACAAGTGTTTACTGTTTATGCAGCTTACTAATAGTTTAAAGACGTTGTGTTAAGTGATATTATTTGGGACTGTCAAATAACGAATTGGACTGTGTTTTTGTAAGTGATTAGTTGCTCTTTTTATAATTTCTTTCTACATTATTTTACAGTTTATTGGACTCTTGTTTCTCTTATTATTGATCAGCCTGTAATTGATTCATCATTTGTACAGTTTATTGGAATCTAGTTTCTTTTATTATTGATCAGCCTGTAATTACTTATTCATTAATTCTTGTAAATAATTACTGAAAATAGCTATTAGCTTGTCATTTGATGATCTGTTTTTATTTAATTAATTGAACTTACAATTAATTTGTGTAAATAAAGTGCAAGTGTGAACTTTAGTGTTGCCAGCCTTATTTTAGACATTAAAACCCGTAACAATAATTTAATCAATTATACATGAGCACTTTGAATTGCGCTATATTTTTTAAAATAAACAGAACAACATATTAATCAGCTCACCTGTCTGTTGTACTGCTTTCTAAGACTAATGGGCTGCGCTGATAGTTTGAAACATTTGACTGTTATGATATGGTCAGATGCTGTTTCTCGATCCAGTCTATTGGCAACACTGATTACTGCCTGATTATTGTTGGTCCTGTCCAGTGAGAACAAACCATCCTCATTACCAACTGTAAAAAACAATTTATTTTTTTGTAGATTACTTCTTGGAGACTCCAGTTAAGACAAGTCAGATTAATACAATTATACACTAGTTACCATAATTACTATATCAATTAGTTGAGGTGAGGCTCAATTTTGATGTGAATAAAAATTCTTGTACACTATAAAAAGCTAAAATAAATATTTTTTCAATTATTTTTAAATATTTCTATATTTTCAAGACTCTTTAAAAACTGCGGTAGCTTGTTGTAGAATTTCCTACCAATATAACTAGGTTTTTGTTTGAATAAGCTATTATTGTGACTCACCAAGTGATAATCTCCTCGGCTTATTGTATTATAATCATGTACGTCAAGATTTTGGTTAATATCATTCGTTTTTACATATAAAGTAGCTTCATACACATATAAGCAGGGTACAGTTAGGAGACCAAGTCTCTTGAATAACGGCCTACATGAATCTAATCTATTTACTCTTTCCGTACACCTAACCGCTTTCTTCTTGATCTTAAACACCCTATCAAGGTTTTGTTTTGATGAATTATACAAATTCACTTTAGGATACAAGCTTATAATACATTCAATAATATACTAACAAGAGTTATGAAAAATTAAAACTTGGAAATTAATTGAATTTATTTTAAAGAACTCCGTTACATGGTCGATGCTGGCAGTATGTTTTGATAGAAGATTCTGATCGCTCGTGTAAATGCAGATGCCACACGGCAGTGCAACAAAGAAGCTGAAACATATACATTAAGGTATGCCACATGCCACACACATCGACCGGCCACAAAAAGAAGTCGCAAAGCACATGAATAATAATAATAAGCACACAGAACTATTTTTTTTTTTTTTTGAGGATGAAGCCCACATAGGTCTGAGACCTGTGCGTGGGTAATGAGTTGAATGATGGTGATTTATGAGTTGGACCTACAGTTTTAGGTGGGTTCCGAACCACCCGCAAGTGATTTTACAGCAGAGAACAGTGTATTTTTTGTTGGCCAATCTAATCGGTCACCGTTCAAGGCTCTTGACTCTAATGAAATCAAGTCAAAATTGGTGTGGGAGTGTCACAAAACACTCAGCAAGCTCGCAACACACAACTCTGTGCATCTTGGTTGGGTACCTGGCCATGTAGGCATAGGTGGCAACGAGTGTGCAGATGGGCTTGCTAAGCAAGGTTCTAGTAGGTCATTCTTTGGCCCAGAGCCAAGCTGTGGCATAAGCAAAACTACTGCCTTCCACACAATAAACAAATGGTCCAGGGACTTACATCACCAGCAATGGCAAGGTCACTCAGGCCAAGCACTTGGCAAAAGGCTGCTAGCAGACACAAGCTCCTACTTCACCAACTGGCTGGTGAGGCTTGGTAGAGGTCAGGTTAAGCAGCTGATTGCTCTGATAACTGGACATGGCCACTTCAGGAAACATCTCCACACAATTGGACTCAGAAATGAAAGTCAGATGTGTAGGCTTTGCAATCAGTCTGAAGAGACTGCCAAGCATATCATACTGGATTGCGAGAGACTCGGGGCAAGGAGAATGGCTCTGTTTGGCTTTAAGCAACCAGGTGATGAATGGGACGTTAGCATAGGGAAGAAACTCCTGGATCTTGTAAAGGGCACAGGTATTGGTTTGCCTAACTAACGTACTAGGGACACACAATAAGCTTCGGTTGACGTGTGAGGATCTTTGAATCTTCTGGATCTTTGAATCCGTCCCTTCATAACATAACATAACATAACATAATCGGTCACCGTTACAAACAGGACCTGCGAGAACGCAGCTTATCTATCTGATTGAACAGACACCTGCTACGGCTCGCGGCTATCACTTCCCTATGGTGCTGGAGAAATAATTACTACAGCTGATGAAGCTCCTCTTTAGAAGTGAATTCCTCCAGTATCTCCAGTAAAAGTGAGTGAAAATCATATATTTAATTGAAAAACAGTGTCAGTTCTTATATTAGATAACTAGATGCTATACCCGTGCTTTGCACCGGGGAAAAAAGTCGGTGTAGAAGGTTTTATATCATGAAACATTAAATTACATTACATTACAATTACATTGAATTACTAAAATAAAATTAAACATTAAACAATATTTTTTTTTTAGGTGGAAAATAGAATATTTACTTTCCTATTAACTACACTATTTTGAAACTTGGAAATAATAGAAATAGCCCGACATGAAGTGAAAATTAAATAATTTGCAAAATAGAGCTTCCAATAGTACCTTAAAAATTAAGGTACTGGAAACTGATTTATTGATGGAAATTAAAAGAAATCTGCAAAATACTAATTTTCAAAGCGTGTAGATAATAATCAATATTAACTAATGCTGAAAGTGTTGTCAAAAAAATTTAATCCGTCTTGGATTCGAACTCGCGAATTCTTACGTTTTGAAGCGTGTGAATGTGAATACAATATTAATCATTGCTGGAAGTTGTCAAAAAAATTTCACCCCGGTCTGATTCGAACCAACGAATTCTGGGTGAAAAGCAGGCTTGCTAGCCAATAGACCAACTCCTAGAATAACAATTTTTTAGCATATTCAACTGCACATGGCTTTCAAATAGGAGCATTATTGTTGGGACAATCAATGGATGTCAAGTTTGATAGGTTAGGTCTGTAATTTTACTAATTATTTATTATTTATAACAACTATTGAAATATTTAAATAAGTCTATGTCCTTCCTTGGTATACAGACAATCTTTATGCAAAATTTCAGCTTTATCAGTCAAGTATTCTACGCGTGATGGATGTACAGACAGACAGACACCATCTCATTTTTATAATAGTATAGATTACTCACATGTAATAAGGTAACCAATCTCCGCATTCTCTCCAATATCAAGATCTATCGCTTCAATAGTGCCTATTTTCGATCCAATAGGCAATTCCTCTTCGACCGTGAACTCTAAAGGCCCTTCATCCTGGAAATATTAAAACGTTATTTATTTATATTCCAAACACTACCTACAACCAATTAGTGTTCTTCTGGGAAGTGATCGGAACCCACCCAAAATTTTAGGTCCTCCATTCATTTGATATCATCCTTGTATAATAATTCCCTCATTACTGACGCACAAGTTTCGACTCGTGTGGGCTTCAGCTACATGAGAAGAAATGCTTAAACTATAAAACACAAAATACACTATACACTTTTTCATATTCTAGTCGTTGAAATTTTTTTAGAAAATATCAAGATTTTCTCAGGTCTTTTTCAAGAATTTTACAATTAAAATACAGTATAAGACGGGAAGTGATAGCCAAGTGCCGAAGCAGGTATCTGTTCAATCAGAGATAAGCTACGAAACTCCTGGGCTATCTTTGTAACGGTGACCGATTGGATTAGCCAGCAAAAAAGACTCTGTTCTCTGCTGTAGAATCACTTCCCGGTGGTTAGGAACCCACCTAAAACTGTAGTTCCAACTTATCAATCACCATCATCCAATTCATTACCCACGCACAGGTCTCAGACCTATGTGGGCTTCATCCTAAAGAAAAACTGTTTCTAGATAGTAGATACACTATTTATAAGCTTCTTTCACTGCATTTTTTTAACTAAATAATATAAAAAATAGTCCTAATAACATTTTTTGCAAATTTAAAAATTAAAAATAAATCAATTGCACAGAAATGTAATTTTCTAAACAGTGCCTAGCCTATTAACTTTACATCATTTGCCGTGCAGCCCACTATAATCTGCTGACTCTGTATGAAACTGTTCCATTAGCCTGAACGCACTCTGGATGGAACAAAACAGCCTTAGTCAGTTTTGTTTCGCCTAAAGTTGTTTGCTTCAAACCAGATTGATCGGTTTTCATTGTAGTAGGTGAGGCTAGCGCACACTAGGCAGGCAAAACGTTTTGTCTGCTTCATTCAGTTTGAAACACGTCTGGTGTTGTTTGAATAGGTACTATCGGTTTGCTTCAAACGGGTTTGCGTTCATTGACCCAAAAAGGTGTGTATCTCCAATCTATTTGAATTTTTCGAATTTCATTGAATTGTACATCGTACTGCATATTATATTCAAGTTATCAATTCTATTGAATTAATGGTATATTTTTAGTCCTTATTGTTTCTACTCCTAAATTTTCGTACTATTATTATTCTATGTTTCCTCCAAGAGTTTTAATTCTATTATTCATTTTTTTTATTACATCAATTCATGGCATCTTTGTTGGATCCTATGATGCTCCTGTATGCGGACATAATTTCACAATGAAATTATTTGCATACAGTATTATTTCTGCAGATATTTTTTTTGTAACATTTTATTTATTGTACATGATAGTTAAGTTGATCTAAGTATTTTTTTCTTTGTAACTTCTTGGTTTCTCTCCTAATAATTTATTGTTTTATAATTATTATTATTTTCTATCATGTATAATTTTTTTCCTGTGTATTTTTTTTTTTTTGCTTGTTTGTATTTGCGGAAATAAAGATTATTATTATTATTATTGAATGCAGTATCGTATAGAATAGTATACCCACACAGCACATAAGCTTAAACTAAGTTTGTATTTTACTTGGTTTTAACACTGTCAAGCAAGTTTGGTGATCCAAGTTATTTCCAAGCTCAAATCAAGCTGTTTAATACAAGCTGGTATTCCCTAGCTTATTAATAACTTGGGTTTCACGACATAATAATGGAGGTGCGTTTGGTGCGCGCGCAACCCATAAAGTTTCTTTTTTGTGCGCTAGTTTTGCTAGTAGCGCATAGCATGATCTCGTCAACATCGTTGTTATTTCATAGGTCCGCCATTGATTGCTCCATTACCGGATCACCGCCTCACGGAGCAATTTGCAATCTTTCAGCAATCTATTCAAGTTATTTAATTTTAATATTTCAATTGTTTGCCCACTCGAGCAGAGTTTTAGTTGAACATCAAGATCCAAAAGGTAAGTGTTTACTGAGCACTATTCATGTATTTTGCAAGTATATGTGCATATGCACATAATATTAATTTTAGGTAAGGATAAACTATTGTGCATCATGTATTAACGGTGAAAATAAAGAGTCTTACTGACTCTTATAATTCCATATTATCAGCATCCTTAGACTATGATTCAATACGATTTTTGATGCCATTTAAATAATACAGAAAAAAGCACAAGTCAATGATTAGATTCCTGGATTTCTTGTTCCATGACGAACTGCGTTGTTAATATTAACTTGTTATGTGAATTTAACGACTTGCAGTCAAATATTCTTTAAGAATAAGTAAAATTTACTTACTCTGTAGGCTTTCGAATCTTTGAGATCCGTTTTCAGAGGCGTGTTCCTAGATCATCAATGTCAGTTTTTTTATTTGTTTTTTTTTCAATGATTAGTCTACAATAAGGTGTTACCTACCCTACTTTATTTTATTTTATTTCAGAAACCTAACTTTCTCCCATTGTTTTGTGTAGTAGTGAAGTCATCACTTTCTAGGCTCTAAGCTAAAGCAGTGTAAACTTCTAGGTAGGCAAAGGTCTCGATCTATTATTTATTTAGCATATTATTAGCTTTGCCAGAAGTCTAGGAGATCAAGCTTAAATTTATTGCCTGCAGACTAAGTTTGGCACTGTGCAACAGCAAGAATGAATATTTTTGGATCTGATAGATAGAATTTCTTGTTTTGACTGAATGAGAATTTGACTTAATGAAACGAATTCGTTTTTTGTGCAAGCATATTTTTAAAATAGCATCTATGGCCAGTGCTCTTTTAGTGACAGTAGGCCTACGCCGTACTGGTACCTCTTGGGACAAAAAACAAAAAATATATATATATTTTGTAACTTTAGGTGAGCCATTATGCGATTGACGCAATGTAGAACTAGCAACTGCTGTGTCTACTTCGTGCGAGACTGTACCTAAGTTTATCAAATTTATAGATTTTTTTTGTAAAATCTAGCTATCTAAAAACACACTGATTACCTTACTTTCCATTTTTGTAACAAACTGTTATTTGAAAAATTATGCAATAATACATGTAAACTAGGTTTTTGTGCGCTTTTTATAATATGCCCTTGAAATCTGTACAAGATTAAATTTCTACAGTAGGCCAGTTAGTTAGCAAATACAGTTTTTTTCCAGTAAAAGCAGACATAACTTTTAAGGAACCACAAGTTTGATATGCATAAAAAATTTCAAACTGTCTCAGACAAATAATCTTTGTATTCTTATCTTATCAATTTAAAAAGTTTTCCTGGGGGCGGACCCCTTCTGAATACCCCCCAGACCCCCTGGAACATTGCGTACCTGAACCTATATTGTTACAAAAACAGCACTATCTATGCCTATATTAATAACTTAATATTTGCTGAATTAAATAATTTATTTGTAATAATCAAATGCTACTATACTGTTTTGCTGTAATATCGTAGATTACAAATTTAACATCTATATTTTATATGCAAATTACAATTTTTTGTCACATAAAGTATTTATTTTTCAGCTGAAAGTTCTCATGTCGGTGGGAGGGAGAGATGCTAAGGCAATGACTTATAACTGCTTGAGATGGTGTCTAAGCTACGCAGTCGCAAACAAATTGTCTTATTCAGGTGTGGCAGCTAAGGACAGGGCAAAGACCAAGAAAATAGCCTTCAAGACCACGCAGCTCTGCAAAGTTATTAATGGTAGGTTTTTTTAAATGTTCTGTCTAAAATATTTGGAATCTACATTTCAACCTACCTATCATCACTGACAGTGCCACTGCTGATAGAAAGATTGTTAAAGATTGAATAAATATATCAGGAAGCTTGTTTGAAGGTTAGGACATTGGCCTCACACATTAACAAAACTTGCTTCAAACTAAACCTTATACCTACTTATGCTAGAATGCAAATGAAACTACCTAACAAACCCTATAGAAACCTACAATTCAATGCAGAATATAAATTAGACTACACGTTAAACTTCTTAGACCTCACTATCACAAAACTAAATAACATGCACAAATTCAAAATCTACAGGAAACCAATTCTCACAGACACACTTATTCACAACTCATCCAACCATCCACACCAACACAAACTTGCTGCTTTTAACTCCATGATCTGTAGACTCTTAAATGATCCACTATCACAAGCTGACCGACCACCAAGAAGAAATTAATATGAGCTAATACTTAGCTCAACAAAACGGATACAACACAAATATGATAGACAGAATCCTAAATAAAATGAAAACCAAAACAGATTTGTCATACACATATTTTAATAAAAAACACATAATATTCAAAATCTACAGGACTTTTGACTTTATGCAACACAAAGTAGCACATATTTTTCAAGAATCTGTATTTAACACAGCATTCAGAACAACAATTAGCCTGAGACACCAGCTCCAACAAAAAAACATTTTACCCAACAAACAGCAAAATATGTTTTTCATAACCCATTAAAGTTTGTCATGTAACTAACTACATTAACATTTATTTTGTCTTTCTAATTCAAAATTCAGAGTCAGATTAATATAAGGCAATGCAAAGATCAACCTTACATACATTTTTAATATGCACTATGCCTAATTTTCAGATTCAGTTATCTTAAAATGCATATGTCCATCAATTAATGATCCTGACATGCATATGTCCAGCAATTAATGATCCAGACGTATGAATCAGCTGGCCTTTGTCAGTAACAAAGCTACACAAGGCATCACCCATCCTTCACTCATACTTGGGTTGAGATACACCTGTTTGGAGTTCCCATTTCAAAGTTAACTTGACCACGTGGATTCATTGATTTCATCAATTTCAATTGATGGTACACCCTGACTTGTTGAGGCGTTTAAACAACGTTTCCTAAAGTGATCTATTGTCAGTAGTTTCATGTTACTGAAATGACAAAAACACTATTATTTTACAGTTGCTGTGAAGAAAATTCACCCTTCATCTACTGACCAAGATTTGAAGGTCTACATGTGTCACTGGTTGCAGCAAGCCAACTCAAGGATCCCCAAATGTAAGAATACTTATTTAAGTTATTTATCCTCCAAATTGTGTCATAGTTCTTTTCTTTCAGAAATACATTTTTTTTCATAAGTGTCCATTATAATGAATTAAAGTGTATATGATGTTGAAGATCCATCTTGTTTCCACTAATATATAATAAAAACTTAGAAAACACTTGAGTGGAAATTATGACTCATGTTATGGCATGACAGCTATTTCACTCTGATGTTAAAAGCATCGTCAGATGACCCACAGTACACTCTGAGTATACTGTGAGTCATCTGACAATGCTCTTAACATCAGAGTGAAACGGCTGTTACATCATAATGTGTCATAATTTCCACTTAGTGTTTTTCAAGTTTTTATTATAAAATGTATAGATTACAATACATAGGTTTAGTATATAATAATAATATCGTGTGACCTGGCTGGCTCAGGTCTGGTGTCAGAGTTATCAGGTCGCACCTGAATAAGTTCAGGGCCTCTGACATGACTTAACGACTGTTTTTTTAGGCAGCTGGGACCGACAGCTTTATGTGTCCTCCGAAACACGGGAGTGGCCCGAGGTAAATAGTATATTAGTTTTAGTATAATAGGCTTAGTATATTACATAACATGGGTGGTGAGATGGTGTTTACTGTATGAGTATGATAGTTTATGCACAAGATGAAGTTGAGTGGGCAATAATGATCTTAGATCAGCTGATCTAGCTTTTGGTCAAATGTTTTATCAGTGAATTATTAGCAAGTAGCCACCCATAAGTGTACGGTAATAATCATTTGATGATCTTTACCACACAGTGTGCGGTAATAATCATCAAGTGACATCAGCTGACAAAAAAAGATAGTATATTACACTACAAGTGTGGGAAATGGAGTTTACCATACAAGTATGATAAGTTAATGCATGAGATGAAGTCAAGTGCAGTATATTATCATACAAGTATGGTAAACATCTTCTCAGACAAGTTACAAATGATATTTTTTGTCATACTAGTCTGAAATATAAAAATAATAAAATTTGAGCAAGTACAAGAAACATCATTAAACATAACCTCAAAATCCACTACAGTAGTAAAATACTAAAAATTTATCTGAGATCAGATGTTTTTCCAAATTCTGAATCAGCTGGAATGTGGTAATATCCATTAACACACTGAAAAAGGATGCAGTAATGAAAATCTGCTGTTCTTTCTGTAAACAGTTGTTTACTGGCTCGATTCAATGCTTGGTAAAGTGGTGAATGTGTATGAGTATGACAAAAATATTATTACCATATTGAGAAATGGGTAAACAGCCAGCACATATTTTTGTATTTGTGCTACACATCTAGAGTGAGCTACTTCAGCCATATTATGATTGCCACCTATCACTGATTTAAGTGACAATTTGGTTTAAATTAAGCTGTAGCATTTGGATGATCACTGTTGATTAAAATATATAATGGCTCTAAATGCCATTACATGTTTGCATTCATGACATTTGCCCTATCAACCTACTTCCTCCATTTTAATTGTGATTCTTTTTTTCAGGGCCTTTGTAGAAGAAAACCCTCAAGCAGCTACTTCAGAATAAACACTGCTGTGTGTGTTGTATACATTAAAATTATTTTATGAAGATTCCTTCTTTGTACATATAATTTATCCCCAACCCCTACTAACTATGAAAACTATATGCATTGTTTTATGAGTGATTTGGTAATCAAACCTGTTAATTTTATCATATAATACCTATATACTTTATTTAAAAAAATTTAAAATACTATAGTTTTGTCCAGGAAATTATAGTGTTTTTTTAAATGTTGCTCTCCAATTTCAATATTGTTGTTATTCAACAGCAGTGTTTCAACTATAGTTATTTTGCAGATTTTTGTTGATAAAGTTCAATCAGCTACCTAAAAGCCTGTTAATAACTTGGGAATGTAAGTTTACTTTAAGCTTACTTTAGACTAGTTGTAATAAGCTTGTTTTTAGCCTGGTACTGTAAGTCAGTTAATAACTTGATAATGCAAGTTTACTTTAAACTTACTTTAGCCTAGCTTAAACAAGCTTGTTATTAGCCTGGTATTGTAAGTTAGTTTTAAGCTTGTAACCTCAAACTTAGAACAAGTTGAGAAAGTGGTAACTTCGAAGCTTAAAACAAGCTATTTTTAAGCTTAAAAGCTTGTTTACCCAAGCTAAAGTTAAGCTTGTAAGCTTGTTCTTTTAGGCTTGAAACAAGGTTGAAACAGGTTTATTGTGCTGTGTGGGTAGTCTACTATCAAATGAAGTAGACTTCATTAAGGTTATTATAAAGTTCTTTTTAAGGATATTATAAAGTTGTTATTAAGATCTTAAATAAGGTACTGTATAAGGTACTAGATTAACTTTTTATTGTATATTTAACAACTTGCAGTCAATTTTTAATTACCTGTCAAAGTCTCAAATTCATTAAATTTAACGGCTAAATGTAAATTATCAGATTTACACATCACTTAAAATGATCAGTAGTATAATCACAGAAAAATTATTTATATATATTTTTTAAAGAGAATGAATAATAAGACGGAGTTGTCACAACTTCATTCATTGAGAATAGTGAGATACTAGTTTCGGTTGTTACACCATTATCAATCTCAAACAAACTGAAATTCACTTTTTAGGTGAATTCAACGACTTGCAGTCAGATTTTCATGAAGAATAAGTAGGCCAGAGTAAGTAAATTCTACTTATTCTTAATGAAAATCTGACTGCAAGTCGTTGAATTCACCTGAAAAGTTAATATTAACAACGCAGTTCGTCATGGAACAAGAAATCCAGAAACTGAAATTGTTGATATTATTGTTGTACTGACATGCATTATTGTAGCCTATTCAATGAATTGTGAATAGGACAGAGGAAACATTCAGCTTTCGGCACTTCAGTTACTAGTCAAAAACTGAAAAATATAATTATTGTCTATGTATTATCCCTTTTTTCAACTTACCAATGTCCTTTTAAAGTATGGCTTATGATCATCAATGTCGGTTACAATGACAGTGAGCAGCCTAGTGGCTTGCTGTGGAACTGCGCCTGAATCCTGTGCGACCAAAATCAATGAGTACTTCTCTTTCTTCTCTCTGTCTAATGGCTGTTTGGTAATGATCAGACCAGTTTCGGGATCTGGAAAATAAAAAAGATACAAAAGAATAAATAAAAATTCGAAAAACAAAATCGTAATATTATTCTAGTAATTGTCAAAGTAAGAAAAGAAAGGTGGATATAATAGTAGTTTATGCAACGATTTTATTTTGACCCTTATTAAGGCACGAGTTAGATGTAAGTTATAACACGAGCGATAGCGAGTGTTATAAATATCTCACGAGTGCTTTAATGGCCAAATTAAATCATTGCATACACTATTTTATCTACGACCACTAGTAAACATTTAATTAAAACAATTTCATTTTACCTGTGACTGTCAGAGATTACCTAACCTCTCGTCTCAAATATGAGAAGTTATAGTAGATTGTTAGGTTAAAGTAGCTGGTGTAGCAGTTTGATGAAATCAGCTGATAGTTTCACAATATTGAATTACGATATTGATTCCATCAAAAATGCTTCTGATTGGTCCAGAACCCGTGTTATAATGTAGAACCTGTACTATAATGAGCTCTTTATGCAACGGGTCTCAAAAAGCATTTCGAAAAAACAGCTTTTTTGGCATCAATTGTGAAACTGTAATGTATACATTATGACATGGTCGTTGATAATAGTTCTATTCAAACTTGATTAAAAGTCATTTTCAAATACTGTGCATGTGAAAAAATGTAACTAGTTTAAAATTGATAATAATTAATAATTAATAATAATAATAATAATAATAATAATAAAAATAATAATATTAGCAACATCATGAAAATGCAGTATCATAGTCTTGATACTCACCTATCTTGAACGCCAAAGAATCAGCGCCATCTTGTTTGATAGTCTATAAACGTCACTGAGTTTTATTTCATTAGTATTTTATAACTTTTCACAAATAACTTTAGTTTTATTTTCTTGAATTCTTTACCGAGTTGTCTATGAATAGGTTTTTCTTTATGCATTTCACTTCTGAAAGGAAGCTTCATCAGCCTTCTTCTCTTCAGAAGTGAGATTCCTCCAGTTCTCCTGTAGACCTATCTCCAGTAAAAGTGAGTGAAAGTCATATATTTAATTGAAATACAGTGTAAGTTTTGGTATTAGATTGTTCATCAAGTATTTCGTCATGGAAAACATCACAGATTTATTTAGCAATTTAATATAATTATTATAACTATTACATGCCCCTCAATAACTCAAATTTAAATTATAGTGAAAAGAGATTCATGCTGCTGTAATAAAAATTCTATAAAATTGAATATTGTATCAATCGAGAACCATTACTGTACAGCGGAAGTCTAGCCTGATCAACTCACCTATCTTGAACGCCAAAGAGTCAGCGCCATCTTGTAGGAAACTGAATCTCAATTGACCTTCAGGGGAGTTGGGGTCATCCGGATCAGCTGCTACCACCCTGAACACGGGCGATCCAATTGACGAGTTCTGTACAGAAATAAAGCAGAAATGAGATTAAGTTAATTTGCAAATTCAAATCAGAAAAAAGTATTTACATGTATCTATTGATAACTTCCTCTTCCTCCTCCTCTTCCTCTATTTTTTTTTATTCAAACACCTCTGAATCTATAATTTTGAAATTTTTCATACAGATTTTTAACAATTGAAACAATCTAAAAAAAATTAATCAAAATTTTCCGACATCAAAAAACAAAATGGCGGCCATTTGAAATCTTTGAACGGGATTAAATTAATAATGGCTAATGATATCAAAATTTGACTAGAATAACGTTTTTTAGATATTTTTATTGCAAATCCAACGATACCTTATTTTTCAAGATTGCCCAACAATTAACAGAGATATGCTACTTTTTAGGGTGTGCAGTGGTTGGAAGCGAAAAACTGCAACCCGTTCTCAACCATCGCACACCCTAAGAAGTAGCATATCTCTGTTAATTGTTGGCCAATCTTGGAAAATGAGGTATCGTTGGATTTGCAATAAAACTATCTAAAAAACGTTATTCTAGTCAAATCTTGATATCATCAGCCATTATTAATTTAATCCTGTTCAAAGATTTTAAATGGCCGCCATTTTGTTTTTTAATGTCGGAAAATTTTGATTGACTTTTTCAAGATTGTTTCAATTGTTATAAAGCTGTATGCAAAATTTCAAAATTATACATTTATAGGTGTTTGAATAAAAAAATAATGAGTGAATAAAACAAAATGGCGGCTGTGTGAGTAGCTGGGGATTTTAGAAAATTTTTATTATGACATTTACTTTTGTTAGTGGTCCAGAAACACTGCCTAGAAGTATTGGTAGAGTGTTCCGAAACACTCTGTATAATATAAACTTAGAAAACACTTTTAAATGGAAATTAACTCACGAAATGGCGTGACGGCCGTTTCGCTCTGTTGTCTAAACATCCTGTATATGCCTTTCATTATAAACTTATCATAAAGGAATTCCACAGATTTATTTTTCACTTACCTCTGATATGTACGCCATTTCATCAAGCTTCGGATGAATGAACATAGGAATTCCATCATTATTCACGACATCCCCGATGACCAGTTTGAGCCCAATATCAGTAAATAAACTTGGTTGTCCGCCATCTTGCGCTCTCAAAGTGAGACTGTAGTGTTCAGCCCTTCCTTTTCCTGTCAATGGTTTTGCAGTACGAATCTCTCCGGTGCTTGCTCCTATTGTGAAAAGACCTGTGGAATTGAAAAACATAACATATTTTTATATAAAATATAAGTTAGTTCCGAAACACTCTGTATATTACATTAGTACACGATAATATATTGTAATGATTTTTGAAATAGAAAACTGTTGTCTGTCTCTGTCTGTCTTTCTTAGATTCTCACCATTTTATTATTTGCTTTACAGATAAGATCAGGAAGATTAAGTTCGATATATATATAACTATTATTTATATATATATTTTATATTTTATATAAACATATTTTTTATATTATGTTTTTATAAGACATATTTTTTGAAAACAACATTTGTTCCATTTTGAAATCTTAGAAATCAATCAAACGAATATGAATGATAACTTTATTTATATGAATAGTAGATAGTAGATATTATATAGTAAATAGTAGATAGTAGATAATAGATAGTAGATAGTAAATAGTAAATAGTAGATAGTAGATAGTAGATAGTAAATAGTAGATAATAGATAATAGATAGTAAATAGTAAATAGTAGATAGTAGATAGTAAATAGTAAATAGTAAATAGTAAATAGTAGATAGTAGATAGCAAATAGTAAATAGTAAATAGTAGATAGTAAATAGTAAATAGTAGATAGTAAATAGTAAATAGTAGACAGTAAATAGTAAATAGTAGATAGTAGATAGTAAATAGTAAATAGTGGATAGTAAATAGTAAATAGTAGATAGTAGATAGTAAATAGTAGATAGTAGATAGTTAATAGTAAATAGTAAATAGTAAATAGTAAATAGTAGATAGTAGATAGTAAATAGTAAATAGTAGACAGTAAATAGTAAATAGTAGATAGTAGATAGTAGATAGTAAATAGTAGATAGTAGATAGTAAATAGTAAATAATAGATAGTAAATAGTAAATAGTAGATAGTAGATAGTAAATAGTAAATAGTAAATAGTAGATAGTAAATAGTAAATGGTGAATAGTAAATAGTAGATAGTAGATAGTAAATAGTTAATAGTAAAAAGTAAATAGTAGATAGTAAATAGTAAATAGTAAATAGTAAATAGTAAATAGTAGATAGTAGATAGTAAATAGTAGATAGTAAATAGTAAATGATGAATAGTAAATAGTAGATAGTAAATAGTTAATAGTAAATAGTAGATAGTAGATAGTAAATAGTAGATAAATATGTAAAATATGAATATGGCTCAACCACATTAATTTCTTTTAGGATGAAGCCCACATAGGTCTGAGACTATTGCGTGGGTAATTAGTTGGATGATGGTGATTGATGAGTTGGACCTACAGCTTTAGGTGGGTTCCGAACCACCGGGAAGTGATTCTACAGCAGAGAACAGTGTCTTTTTTGCTGGCCAATCTAATCGGTCACCCTCACAAAGAGTGTCTAAAAGAAAGCAGCTTATCTCTATCTGATTGAACAGATACCAGCTCATGGCTATCACTTCCCTACCAGATGTAACGGCTGTCCATGGATCTCATTCCAATTGCATAAAATGATGAAGAAGCTCATTTTACTTCAACTAGGTTATCCCGGGTCGCACTTTATTAAACTTTGTAAAATACATCCCAAATGTAGATTTTCTTACTTCTTCTTCTTCTTTTGTAAAATATATTCCAAATGGAGATTTTCTACATACTCAACGACAGCATTGCCTACGATGATAAGTTTAAGCACAGTATGAGTTGCTCCATTTCTAAGTGGGTATCTTCAAAACTTCTCCTCCTCCTTCTTTTCACAACTTCTTCTTTTTCTCCTTTTTCTTCTTCTCCTTTTTCTTCTTCCTCTTCTTCTCCTTCTTTTTCTTCTTCTTCCTCTTCCTCTACTTCTTCTTCTTTTACTTCTTCTTCTACTTCTTCTCCTTCGTCTTCTTCATCGTCTCCTCTTCCTACTTCCCCTTCTTCTTCTTTTCTCTCTCTCTTCCTCTTTATCCTATCCTCCCCCATACCCTCTCTCTCTGAATGAACAATGAACAATAAACTTTTTCTCCTCAAAACAGCTGATCATCATCAAATCGTCATAAGTTGAATTGTGAAAATGTTCAGCTCACCGATCCCTATGTTAAAGAAGCAATGGCAAAAATTGCAACTTTGCTCGTTCATTGCTCATGATGCCTTCTTTCAAGACCTTATCAAACATCTACTCGATGAGATCTTTCAAATGAGACGAACAAACGAACAAAATCGGAAGCAGAAACCACCGCAAGAGCAGTTGTCAGCACAAAAAAACATGTTCGCCTATTTTATATAAACATGTGTTCCTATAGAAGAAGGCTTGGTTTCCTTTCCTATTTTTCTTTATAATTATTCGTTAGATGCAACAAAATTTCAAAAATCCTTACTCATACATCACTGCGCATTACTAAAAGGAACATTCACGCCAAATTTAAAAGAAATCGGTTTAAGCGTTCAGCCGTAAATATGTTACAAACAAATACAAAATGGTTGACTCGATACAGAGACCTCTCTTTGTTCGGTCAATTACATACAGTTTATGAATCATCGAGTAAATTCACCTCATTAACCACTCACAAATGACCACTCCAACTCATCAATCACCATCATCCAACTCATTACCCACGCACAGGTCTCAGACCTATGTGGGCTTCATCCTAAAAAGAAAAAAAAACTTAAATACTCCTTTGTTGATCATCAGAAAAAAGAAGTCCCGCTTCTAGAGCTTAGCTGCTTAGCATTTTTGATGCTGAGAACCGTACTTGGGAAGTGATAGCCAAGTGCCGTAGCAGATATCTGTTCAATCAGAGATAAGCTACGAAACTCCTGGGCGCTCTTCGTAAGGGTGACCGATTGAATCGGCCCGCAAAAAAGACTCTGTTCTCTGCTGTAAGATCACTTCCCAGTGGTTCGGAACCAACCTGAAAATGTAGGTCCAACTCATCAATCACCATCATCCAATTCATTAGCCACACACAGGTCTCAGACCTATGTGGGCTTCATCCTCCAAAAATAGTTATTTCCTACAACTGCTCGTAAAGTAGTTCTTTACGTACTGAAAACTAATTGTAAATGCCTCTTTACTGCTCAGCAAGCGGTAAAGTACTTTACGCTCGCCAGCTGTTTTCTTTACGCTTCTGTTTTGATTTTGATGCCTTCTCATTGGTGGATCACGGAATCCGTGAAATTCACATAACCTCAAAAATAGCGTACGCTAACCAAATCCGCGCACGGTCTGTGATGTTACAAACTACAAGCTTTTATTGTGTTGTAATCCAGAACTGCAGTTTTAGGAAAAATATTGTATGCAATTCACGTGTGAAGCTTCTTTATCGCTCTCACAAAATTACTGTGCTCCGCTACGCGTCATGCAGTAAATGTTTTGGCTCGAGCGATAAAGTCGTGCTTCATGCTCTTAATACATAAATAACTATTTATGTATAAAATAGTATTAACTATTTATGTATTAAGAGCATGAAGCGCGACTTTATCACTCGAGCCAAAACATTAATTTTGCGAGAGCGATAAAGAAGCTTCACGCACGAATTGCATACAATATTTTTCCTAAAACTGCAGTTCTGGATTCCAACACAATAGAAGCTTGTAGTTTGTAACATCACAGACCGTGCGCGGATTTGGTTAGCGTTCGCCTTTTTTGAGGTTATGTGAATTTCACGGATTCAGTGATCCACCAATGAGAAGACATCAAAATCAAAACAGAAGCTTAAAGAAAACAGCTGGCGAGCGTAATAGTATATTACGTTACAAGTGCGGGAAATGGTGTTTAACATACGAGTATGATAAGTTAATGCACGAGACGAAGTAGAGTGCGGTATTATCATACGAGTATGGTAAACATCTTCCCGGACGAGTTACGTACAATATTTTTCGTCATACTAGTCTAAAATAGCAGATAAGTTAAAATAAGAAACTATAAATCATTGTCATACAAACATAACCTCAACACACCAACTCGAAGTGAAATGTGGCAATAATGGTTCTAGATCAGCTGGTCTAGCTTTCGAGCAAATGGTTTTTCAGTGAAGTGGTAGCCACAACCACCCATAGAGTGCGGTAATAATCATTTGATGATTTTTACCACACAGTGTACGGTAATAATCATCAAATTACATCAGCTGTTTTTGATTTCTGTAAACAGCTGTTTACCACATTGATTGCTTGACTGGTAAACTGTCCATAACCTACAAGTATGACAAAAAGTACTTTACCGCTTGTGGAGCAGTAAAGAGGTATTTTACAATTAGTTTTGAGTATGTAAAGAACTACTTTACAAGCAGTTGTAGGAAAAAAAAATTTGGTGCATGTGTATTATAGTAGTGTTGAACTTACTGACAGCTTCTCCTTGATCGACCAGCTCATACATGATCTGTTTGCCGAGACCCGTATCCAGATCTGTCGCTGTAACGTTGAGAACACTTGTACCGGGCGGCACATTCTCCAGAACAACAGCCGTGTATTGGTCCACGCTGAATTGTGGAGCATTGTCATTCACATCCTCCACTTCAATTGTTATCTAGAAAGAATTAGATATTTTTGAGAATTTAGAATTAAATATACAGAACGGGAAATAAACTACAACATCCGATATCCAGGGTTTGAAATTTTTAATACAGATTCAACCGTATGCAGGAGACAGTTTATTTACACAAGTCATGAACCAATTGTTTTTTAGGTATCAATTTTGTTATTATTTTGCTTTAAATATTCAATTGTATCTTTTAAACCAATAGCCTATATACTAACATTTGTATAATGAGCAGAACAGATATGTTTTTTCAGATTTCTTGTAGTATACATGTTATTTTTTAATTCAATGTCTTATATGATATTGGCATTTTAGAGATGCACCATCCCTCAGCACAAGCTTTGCTTAAAGAGGGATGTAACAATTATTTCATTTATGATGTTTTATGTAGATATTCATTATTATGATAAGAAGTGATGTGATTTTTGTTTGAATATATGAATGTTTTATTATGTATTGTTGACAATAAATAAATTGAATTGAAAAAAAAATTGAATTGAATTAATTTACTACCAAATAATATAATAAACGCCCGAATGACATTCCAATTGAGAAATCTAATTGATGGTTGGATATGATCCAATAGCAATACAGCAATACTGCAATAGATTCAATTCTTTAATCTCATAAATTCAAGTCATTTTTTCCTTATCTATTTCATTCCTTTCTTCTTTATTTTTTCCTTTCCATCTCTTTATCTTTTCATTATCCTTATCCTTAACAGCGTTTTTTAAACATTAGACAAGGAAGCTGGAAGTCTTGTTCTATTTTATTTTTATTGTAACTCTATCCCACGCTCAGACTCAAGTCTTTCTCTCCACTATTTTTTTTTATTTTTTTTTATCTAATCAAACATATTTATTTGTTTTTTCTGTGGAAATAAAGATTTGAACAGGCAAACAATAATCGGATGGTTTACAAGCATGCGCTGTTTCATAACAATTTACAAGTAAAAAATGCCATAAGATTTTGCAGAAAGCAAAAGTAGCTAGTGAACGTAGTACTATAATGCCCGGTTTCTGAGTTGTTCATTAAGTTTAATGGATAATTAACCCATTGCTCCAACTGTGAGTTAATGATCCATTAAACTTAATGAACAACTCAGAAACCGGGCATAAGTATAACAGCAGTAGTGGCTACTGATCAAATTAATTTGAAAATTCTTATGCAAAACGCCCCAGAATCTTAATAATTCCTAAAATTATGGAAGTCCAAATTCTTATTGGAGGTTTACTTGTAATTTGTAAATGACTATTGTAAATTATGCTAATATTACTATACTATTATACTTATGCCCGGTTTCTGAGTTGTTCATTAAGTTTAATGGATCATTAACCCATTGCTCCAGCATTGAGTTAATGGTCCATCAAATTAAAGAACAACTCAGAATCCGAGCATAATACTATTGTAATTTTACTAACTATTGTAATTTGTGAATTATGCAATAGGAACCAGGATATTCAAAACATTAGTAATCTATGAATCTTGAATTTACAACATCCGATAAACTACCACAGCTCTGCAATCAATTAATCAATTTAGGTCAGAAGATTGAAGTTTTTAATCATTGATCTATCTATTTCCAGTCAATGAATACTTACAGGGACTGTGGATCTCCTCTGATTTGCCCCACCGCTGGGCGTGTCAGTAGCTATTGCTACAAAGCGCAAGACTGATTGCCTTTCTCGGTCTATTGTTCCGTTACCTGAAACCTGATCGACAGAAAAGTTTTGAGCGACAGAATAAAACAAAAAGTCTTGAAATTTGGTATCACTGACTGTGCGTATCACTAATTTATAAGAAACTAGCAGCTACCCGGGCAAGATCGCAGCGTGCGCGCCGGGCGTATTACTCAACTATTTGAAAAGCTATCGTCTCAAAACTATATTTAAATGAAAATACAGAAAAAATTGAGACGCGGAAGCACAATTTCAAACGTCAAACACTTCTATAAATATTAAATAAAAACGTTTAAAAATGATATGAAGAACCTAACCTCTAATTGCGAATCCGTCAATAAAGTGTCAGTAAACAATATTCTAACACTCTATCAATGTATTATATTCTTGATTAATGGGTAATAGAACTAGTATTCATTTAGTTGACATTCAATGTATTTTTCATTTTAAAATATGTAAGATTACGTAGTTTTTTGGACATGCAAAAGTCGGAACACAAATGTCACTCTCGACTATTGGAATTGGACTATGCACGATACGATATTGCAGATCGATTATTTCGACTTCTCAATAGTTTGTCAGATCAAGTATCGATCACGATCTTATAGACTATTTCTTGTCATTATTTGACTCTCAGCTTTTGCAATTTAAGAAAATAATTGATATTATCATTAAAAATAAGCTTAATAATTTTTAAAATTAGATGATAGATATAAATAAATATATTAGTTGATTAAAATCCATTATTAAAGAAAAATAATAGTCTTTTTCTTATCTATGCTACTACCAACCAACATTTTTGATAGATTGGTCATTCTACATCACTGTCATTCCGAAGTGGAATGGAAACTGGAATGGAACTGCATAACCAAACCTTTCCTAACCTGGCTAGATCTGACTGAACCACCTCTGTAAATTTGTTGGTGGTTTTAAATTTGTCGGTGGTGTAAATTTGAGGTGGTTCAGTCACATCTAGCCAGGTTAGGAAAGGTTTGGTTATGCAGTTCCATTCCACTTCGGTCCATTCACGCAGACTACGCTTCTGTGCATGCACGAAATGTTTCCACATGTGTAGATTTAAAAGGTCGTGAAAAAATGTAGTAGTTTCGTTATTGGTACATATCGACCTTGTACAATAGTGTCGACAGAGCCGTATCGACAGTTGAGACCCTGTCGATATCGATTAGTCAATCCGATCGATCTAATGATTGCAAATATGTACTGTATGCAAACTGCGAAGTGTATGTCATCTTTACATTGTTTTAAAAAAAACGTCTTTTTTTAATTACATACATGATTAAATATGAAAAAAAGCATAATTTATGTGATGATTGTGTCATGCTGCAGATAATTCATTATTGATTTTCTAAATACTGTTTTCTGACACTTTTTGACAAATCTGCTATTAGAGGTTAGTTTCTCCATGTCATTTTTAATCGTTTTTATTTAATATTACGAAAAGAGTTTCATATTTGAAATTGTGCTTCCGCGGCTCAATTTTTTCTATATTTTCATTTAAATATAGTTTTGAGACGATAGCTTTTCAAATAGTTGAGTAATACACTCGGCGCGCACGCTGCGATTTTTCTGCTACCCGTCCTTCGTACGGATTATGTTTAGAAATACGACTAAATAATTATGTTTCGGCTATTTTGATAGCAACGATCATGAAGTTGTTAGCAGCTTAGTAAACAACTTTGAATGTAGACAATTCAGTGACAGTTATCAGAGAGAATATTTGAGAACAGCTGATTGATATATCATGATAAATTACGTGATTTGTTCTTATGTGGTAATAATAGTGCTACCTGGCGAATTCCCAAGAGCCTAGCACAAACCGCACCTTCCTAAAATGTTAATTTTTGTTTTGATAAATTTAAATTAGAATTTTTTTTTTTTTCAACAAAGAAATAATTGATGAAACATAAGATGAGCTTTGATTCACCAGTCATATGTTTCCTAAAAGACTGCAATGCTCCGACTACACAAGTCTGCAGACAGCGTAAATAACGCCGCGAAGGGCCCACCATTTATTTTTGAGAACAGCTGATTGATATATCATGATAAATTACGTGATTTGTTCTTATTCTTATGTGGTAATAAAACTTGGAAGAAATGTATCCAAAATCGCCCAATACTTGGTTTTTAAACGTTTATTATTCTGTAAAAAAAAAGTTAATTTAGTTGTCAATAAAGTGTTCAATACTGTTCAATAACTAAAATCCCGTTCGATGCTCTCGTTTTTGAGGAGAAGGCCGCGTAAAATGCCTTTGGGGCCGTGACAGACAGACAGACAGACAGAAAGTGAGATAAGACTATTTTCGGCTTATTTGATGTATAAAACGTAAAAATAACCAAAAAATATATAATTCTGATAAATGTACAGACAAAACTCTAATTTTATTTATATAGATGTGCAATTTATAACAAATTGCACGACTATGCAGTCAAATATTTGCAGTCTATGTGACTGCATAGTCGTGCAATGACTTATAAATTAAAATATAAACCATCCAATAAAATTTAAATAATTTCAATTCAACCATGACTGCATTGGAAGTTTTTACATGCAGTAGATTGAACATTGAAGAATCGAAATAATTGAGAGATTATTCTGCGAAATTATTTGAGATTAATGCTCCTAACGAAGAAATCGTTTTGCAAATTGAGAATTCTCTACTCCAGAAAATACCTGGCCAGCAAGTATATCTTTTGAAAGTTGACCAAAAATTTGTTTTCCTATCCACTATACTATTATGAAATCTTTTTTTTGTAGATTACGTCTTGGAGACTCCAGTTAAGGAGTTGGCGGGCATTTTAGTGCAGTTGGTTGGGGCGTCGCAACTTCAGCTTGCTGCGGTTTAAGCGGTCGTGGGTTCGAATCCCGCTCCTCCGTCTGCCATCTATGTGCAATCATTCACATCATTACCCACGCACAAGTCTCAGACTCATATGGGCATCATCAGCAAAAAAAAAATGTACATGACAAGTCAGATTTACAATTATACAATATTATACACTAGTTACCATAATTACTATATCAATTAGTTGAGGTGAGGCTTAATTCTAAAATGAATGAGTCGCATTTGTGATAAACGATTTACCTTAATGTCTCCAGACAGAGGATCTATTTCAAAGAGACCAGCATTTTCACCAGATATTGAATATCGTATGTCCCCGAATCCATTGGCACCTCTTGGCATGTCACCATCAGTGGCTTTTACAGTCAGGATTGGAGTTCCCTGGTTTGCTGATTCAAGGACAGATCCTGTGTAGCTCTATCAAAATACAACAGACAAACAGTGTCAATCTTACATAAAATATAAGACTCAAAGTATCATGCAATAATTTTAATGAATCTTACTAGAAATATATTACAAGATGATGGAGCACTACTGTTGGAACTGTACTGTAGTGTAGTGTCCTCTGGTGGCAGGAATGTGTAACATGGACATTCAAATGAGCAACTGCGCTCAGTTAGTGATTGGCGATACAGGCCGGTGTATCGATACGTATCGGAATTTATTGTATCGATACGCGTATCGTATCGTATAGGTTTGTATCGATATTCACTCGTATTGTATAGGTTTGTATCGATATTCACTCGTATCGGATGAAAATATCGTATCAAGTCAATATTGAATATTATCAATATGAAATGAACAATGAATGATTTAATGAACTTAAGAGCAATCATAGAAAGCAAGAAAGATGAAAAAATATCAAATCGATCTAAAACAAACTAAGAATGATTTTATGTACTTTAGTAGAAAGCAAGAAAGGTTAAATTAGAATAGAATATGGCCCAATATTCCAATAATGCTTAAAAGAAACATTCATTGGCATCATTGGGCTTTATTCAATTATTATGTACAGCAACTGTTTTCCACAGTGACCAATTGAACTCTTTGTTATTTACAAACCTGAAGTAGACTCCTTGCATGCTTCATAATTTGATTTGATGATTGTTGTATTCATCTCAGTCTTTCTATGGCCTTGAGGTTTTTTTCAAGGACTATTTTTTAAGTTTTTAAGGTACCATAAGACAAACCTTATTCTTCAGCTAAGACTGACTGTTTAGGCAGGAAAACAAACATTCATATCAAAATAGAATGTTGTAATTTTATTTTACAGAGTATATAAAATAGATATAAAAAGTATAAAAACATAGAAATCGCCCAATGAATATCAGCATTAAAACCAGAAGAGAATCAGAAGATACGAAACGATACGATACAGGTCTCCTTGTATCGATATGGGTGTATCGATATGCTCTCGTGTATCGATACAAAAAGATCGATATTTTCCCCCGTTGTATCGATATTCGATACGATATGTATCGATACGCACATCACTACGCTCAGTTGCTAGACAGACTCTCTCGTGAACGGGTCATTGCTGTTCAAACTCAATATTGTTATAATGTGTTTTCAATTTCATTTCGTGTCAATAGCTCAATACAGTTTCATTTACGTGTGATTCAAGTTTTTAATTTTACAAACCCTACAGTCCATTCAATCCAAAACAACTACATTAACCGATAAAGTATTACACCGTAGCTCGTTGTAAAACTTGTCAAGAATTAGACAGGATATTACAGTCAAATCTAGACTCTAGACTTGGAGTATAAGACAAGTCAGATTAACAATTATACTATCTTATACACTAGTTACCATAATTACTATATTAATTGATTCAGGTGAGACTTGAATTTGATTTGAGAGGAACTCTTGTACACTATAAAAAGCTTTATCAACTAAATATTTTTTCAATTGTTAAAAGTATAGTTAAGGAGTATAAGACAAGTCAGATATAGCCACAGAACTTCTTCACAGCTAGTCCCACCTCAGTATCATGATTTTATGTTAACTTTGTGTATTTTCGTCTATTTTATGTTATTTTTCGGTCTTAATTAAACATTTTTCAATCTTAATTAACCCCCTCCCCTCCCCAAGTAATAAGCCGTTCAACCATAACCCACAAGTTAAAGTAGATTTTTACTAGCAACAAGTTTAATTGCAATCTTGTTCATGTGAAAGCTTTACTCTGATAATTAATGTAATATTTTTAGGAAATGACAAATTTATTACAAAAAACTAAGAAGCATACAAGCAGCAATGAATGAGTTTAATTGTAGTATTGATGCAATTTACCTTTTGTGAAAATTTGGGATTGTGATCATTGATGTCTTGCACAATAAGTAGAACCAGAGCTTCAGATGTTCTTTGACCATCCTCTGAAATAGCCTGGACCCGGAAGCTCAACGTCTGAAGCAATACAAAAAATAATCTTTAATCTATATTTCAATTTTCAATTATAATTTGGAATTCTAATAGTTATCATTTGATGCATTATTATTTGACTATTAGTGTCATCGGTTAGAGCACTTGTCTCTCATAGTTTTCTGACTGATGGTACGATTACCGTTTAGCCTTGCATATTTTTTGTAATCATTTACCTGATAACCCACTAACAATTTTCAGGCCCGTATTTATGAACGTGACTTATCAAAGATCGACTTAAGTCAGATCGGTTAAGTCAGACTTAGCGGCAATAAGGCTTACCTACACTAACAGGTTCAAGCCAGCGAGCAGCTGCAACCCTAAAAGCCAACCCAGCTCCCACAACAAAGATCTGACTCCTGATAAATAATTTAACTAATAATTCAGACTCAAGTGGGCAAAAAAATAATAACTTGAATATACTCCACAAATCTCAATTTTGGTATAGGTATGATACACTGAAATCAATGGATACTTGAAAAATTTTGGAATTTCAAAAATCCGACACAAAACCTGATAGCATACTTATGAAGAATTTTTCCGCTACTTAAATGATTTCACTGAACGTAATAACGAAGAAACTCAAAATTTTAATTTAAATTGAATTTGTTTTAATTTTATTGTATTTACTTAAATTAAATGAAAATGAATAAACTGAGAAAGGAACATTTAACGAGTAATAAAATGAACAGAATTTATTAATTTCCTTTAATTGCTATTAGTTTATACTGAAGACTTCCACAATGGCGGACATTGACAACAGTATTGAATAGTTGATGGAAATCGATGAATGCTACTGTACAGAAATATCAGTCACCACCGGGAATCGAACCACGGACCTCTCAATTGCCGGTTGAGTGCCTTAACCACTAGACCATGGAGACCTTTCTGCACAGCAGCATTCATCGATTCCCATCAGCTGTTCAATGCTGTTGTCAATATCCGCCATTGCGGAAGTCTTCAGTATAAAGTAATAGCAATTAAAGGAATTCGAAATTAATAAATTCTGTTTATGTATATTTGTCAGTTTATTCAATTGTCAGTCACTTCAAACTAACTTATAAAATATTACATTACATTAAGTAATTATAGTTGAAATAAACTAAAAACATTAAAAGAAAAAAAAGATTTGCTAATGATGAAACATAACTCATGAAATTTATGTAGCAAAAAAAAGAAGTAAAAAGAAAAATGATTAACTGGGAAACAAATTATACAACGGACTTATGAAATAGAAGAGAAAAAAAAGGAAAGAGAAAGATGATGAAGTTGAGATTGATGAAATTAAAAGCATCAAAGAGCGCAATAGCAAGGAGCAAGTAATTAAATTAGTAAAAAGTGGCCAGATGAATTGAGTAGAAACAAATTGGAAGAGAGAATTAGAAAAGAAAGAAAAACATGAATAAAGAAAAAACGAAAATAATAATTATTAAAGAAAGAAAATGAATGGGAATTTCAATCAAGGCACAACCAATAGGACAGTCACTTAGTCTCAAGTAGGACATTAACAGATTTCTTTTGAAACCAGCTAATGAATGGGATTTTATTAGTTGATAAGGAAGGGAGTTCCAACAACGGCAGAGAGAGAGAGAGAGAGAGAGAGAGAGAGAGAGAGAGAGAGAGAGTGAGAGAGAGAGAGAGAGTGATAAGATAAGATAATAAGATAGAATTACTTTATTTACGTAAATTTACAAAATATAATTGTGACTTATTAAAAAGCATATTATTAACAACACAATAAATTGTATATGAGAAAAAGTTTGGATATTAACAATGAGATTTTATGTGAAGCATTTACGTAATAAGTGCGAAGTCTGGACAAACATTCGCCCATTCAAACTTAACCTTTAGAGAGAGAAAGAGAGAGACAGAGAGAGATAGAGAGATTGAATGATTGATTGATTAAATGCCTTTATTAGGGCGGAGTTAGGACTCCTGGTCCTCTCTTCCCACCCAACCCTCAAGAGAGAGAAAGAGATTGATTGATTGATTGATTGATTTCTTTATTCATGCAAATAATAGTTGGACAGTTACTAGTATAAAATACAATATATAGGCATCACCAAGTATTATTACATAAAACATTATCAGTTACTTATTACATAAACTTTTTAACTATATACAAACATGAAATTATTACTGAAAATGATATTAATATAATGTATAGAAAAAAAAAGGAAAAAAGCTTGGTGATACATTTGTATGAAAAGGCGAAGTTAGGGACGGTGTCCCTCTCTTACACTTAACCTAGAGAGAGAAAGAGAGAGAGAGAGGAAGATAGAGAGAGAGAGAGAGAGTTGTTGTAGGCTACCTTGTTCCCCATTGCTTCGTAATCGAGTCTCTGAGTGAGCTCAATATTTCCAGACGTGTGAAGAGCGAGTCCAGAAGGAAGCCGTGTTGTGGGAGTGAAAGAAGTGATCGGGAGGTTGTTGAGAGAGTCAATGGCCGACAAGGTCAACAGTGTTGAACCCACCGGCTTTTCTTCGGGAACATTTACTCTTATTGTCGGATCTTTTGGAGACCACGATCCAACGGTGAATTTCGGGTTCAACACATTGTAGGCTTGGATGTACAGGGTTACTTCAACTGCAACAAACAATAATAATTGGCTAACAATTTACTTGACTGATGCAAAATTGAGGTTTGCTAGATAGTATACACACTCACCTGTGCAGCCAGACCCTGTGTAAAGGTGGGAGTGGACTGTCAAGCATAGAGCTTCAGAATTTGTTAAGGTGGGCTTGGCATACTGATACAATTTTGTTAGCTCAGTGAGGAAAGCAATCACAAACTACCTCACTCCTCGTTTGTGTAGTACCCTCTTTGGACTAAAACATGATGTTGAGGTCTGAAGAGTCACCTACAGTCGAATCGGCTATGGTACTATATACATACATTGTATTACTTGAAGGATAAAATTGATTATTATAATGAGTTATATAACTTTCAATTACAAATTTACGAGAAACATCGTTAAACATTAATTAAAAAAGCATCAATAATATTATAGAAAGCATATTATGAGGATCACATAATAAGAAAGTATTTTTTTCCGAACTTTATAAGTGAATTCAACGACTTGCAGTCAAATTTTCATTAGGAATAAGTAGAATTTACTTACTCTGTATGCCGAACGTTTTCGAATCTTTTTGATTTCGTTGAATTCACTTATAAAGTTAATATTAACAACGCAGTTCGTCATGGAACAAGAAATCCAGGAATTTAATTTTTTTCTAATTCCTTTATACTGAAGACTTCCGCAATGGCGGACATTGTCACCAGTATTAAATAGCTGATGGAAGTCAATGAATGCTACTGTACAAAAATATCAGTCACCACCGGGAATCGAACCACAGACCTTTCAATTGCCGGTCGGGCGCCTTAACTACTAGACTATAGTGACCCCTCTGTACAGCAGCATTCATTTTAAACTAGACCATATGGGCTCGTATTACCATCAGCTATTTAATACGGTTGTAAATGTCCGCCATTGCGGAAGTAATAATTTCTCTGGATGATACTGCGAAACATCCAGAGGAGTTTATTCAAAAAACAAAGATACAGATATTAAGGAGAATCCCGACTCATAAAATTGCTACTAAATAATATAATTTTATTCCTAATTATGATATCCCACTATAATGATATGTGTCGGGGTGATCATAATAATATATTATTCTGCAAAATTTCTTAACCAATTAGTACCTACATTATAACAATACTTAATTAACTAATAATAATAATATATATAACTAATAACACCATAACCAACAAAGATACACCACCAATATACCCCATAATAACATATAATACAATACCAATATACACCATAATAATGTGACAATACTACAATATGAACACTTAATTACCCTACTATATAATTATATATTGTCTACATTCTACTTACTATAAGCTCCTCGCTAGTGTAGATTCCAATTTCGTGTAACAAATCCCTAATAATTATTCTTTTATAACTATGTATGTTCTCTTCTTCTTTTGCTATTTGTGGCATTTTATTATAAACCCTAGGACCCAAATATTCTACTGACCGCTGTCCTAAAGCTGTATTCATTCTAGGTATATTTTGAAAATTTAAGTTTCTGATTCTTGTGTTATGACTATGGGCAATTAAACTATTTACATTTGTATTTTAATTGCCCATAGTCATAACACAAGAATCAGAAACTTAAATTTTCAAAATATACCTAGAATGAATACAGCTTTTGGACAGCGGTCAGTAGAATAAGTCTTCAGTATAAATTAATAGCACTTAAAGGAATTCGAAATTAATAAATTCTGTTTCTGTATATTTGTCAGTTTATTAAATTTTCAAACTAACTTGTAATTTTTTCCTCTTTTTTTAGTTGGATTGTGACTCCTACCTAGTACTACGACTAATTTATATACCTCTAACCAGCTTCTTTGTCTCAATCTTAGGTCTTTTAATGCTGACTCAATTAATATCAGGGATCCTTTTCCAATTTGAGAGATGCTCTTACATACAGTACCTCTACAGACACACACTAACAATTATTGCTAACACTTATATACATTAAATTGGCACTATATTGGCCGACACAATTGTTTTTGCTGTTACGCCCACATGAGTCTGAGACATGTGCGTTAGCAACGAGGTGAATGAATACACAAAATATGGCAGGCTGAACGGGAATCAACCCCATGACTACAGTAGTAGACGACAGTTTTATCAGAACTAAGCGCTCTAACCGATTGCAGCTACCCAATTAAAATCGTTACTTCAATATGCAATACTTCAAAAGCGATTGGTAGCTTCATCATTCATAATTAGTGGAAGTGATAGCCGCGAGCCGTAGCAGGTATCTGTTCAATCAGAGAGATAAGCTGCGTTCTTGTAGGACCTGTTTGTAACGGTGACCGATTAGATTGGCCAGCGAAAAAGACACTGTTATCTGCTGAAAATCACTTGCGGGTGGTTTGGAACCCTCCTAAAACTGTAGGTCCAATTCATCAATCACCATCATCCAACTCATTACCCACGCACAGGTCTCAGACCTATGTGGGCTTCATCCTCCAAAAAAAAAAAAAAAAAATTATGAATGATAATTTATCAAAATTCGTAAAATCGATTATTTTTATAAAAAAATTTAAACTCGAGTAAGAGATACGTTATGTAAATTATTTATTATCAATAAATGAGATTACCTTTTGTTTTTTGATCCTCTATATTTTCGACGGCATTCAAATCAACTGCCTGAACAGTGAGTATAATGACAGCCGCTGTTTGATGATCCAGAGTTGAGTTCACTGATATCTCTCCACTCGACTTGTTGATACTGAAAGTAAACGCAAATAATTATTAATTTCTCATTGTGTATCATTTTTTTCTGTGTATTTATCTTCTTTGTATTTGCGGAAATAAAGATTATTATTATTATTTTTGTTTTTCATCTCACACTTAAAAGAAAGTGGTTCATATTTTTACATCGGCATAATTTTGCAAGATGTAGAACATTTAAATTTATCAGAGAAGTAAGACTACAATGGAGGAAGATTTAAAAACTCTCCAACTATTGTTGTGTTCAGGATGACAGACTTTTGCAGCTGGATGTAGGTTTCAGGTGGCAGATTCAACAGGGCTAGACTGTGATGCAATTTTTTGGGGATTAGCCCTGTGCTTGAGACAACAAGAGGGATCACATGCACCTCTTTCTGCTTCCACACCCGTTTGATGTCTTCAACCAGTGGCTGGTACTTATTACACTTCTCAATCCATGTTGCCTCCAAATTATGTGAATTTGGAACTGCAACATCAATCAGATATGTTCTTTCAACAACTTTGTCAGTGAGTGTAATATCTGGTCGATTACTTGCAACCGTTTTGTCTGTTAGAATAGTCCGATTCCAATAGAGCCGATGATCACATGACTCAAGGACATTCTCGGGTGTATAGCTGTAATATGGGCTAGGATCACCTGTGAGCTTAAGCAGCCTAGCTAACTTCTGATGAATGATTGCTGCCACCTGATCATGCCGGTGAAGGTATCTAGTGGGTGCCAGTGAACTGCACCCTGCAGTGATATGCTGTATTGTTTCACTGGCTTGGAGACACCTCCTACAGTTGTCATTTATTATTCCATCTTTTAGAATGTATTTTCGGTAGTTCTTTGTTGCTACAACCTGATCTTGTATGGCCAACATGAATCCCTCAGTCTCCAGGAATATGTCTGCTTGTGTCAACCATTTATTTGAAGCCTCCTGGTCAACAAAGCCTTGACCAAGCTCATTCGGGTGGCGGCCATGCAGTGCTTTCCCCAACCATACACCAAGCTTCTGTTTCTGATGCTCCACATCAGGCAAAATATTACCTGCCACTGCTTGTGCCAGATTCAGTGGGGTGTAAGCTCTGTCTGCCATAGTTACAGCTCTATGTAAAGGGGACTGCTTATTCTTGAAATATGATTTGAGCTTCACTATTTGTTTCTCATGGAGTCTGACTACATCAATAAGTCCCCTGCCACCCTTTAAACGAGGAAGGGTCAATCATTCTACAGCAGACTTTGGATGATGGCCATGAAATTTGGTTAGAGTTGTCCTTGTCTTCCTCAGAATATTCTCTAGGTCAGTTGCTGTCCACTTTATAAGACCAAATGTGTATGTCAGGACAGGTGTTCAATGCTCGGAATGTATTTTTACCATTCAACTTCGACCTTAGAATATTATTTGTTCTTTTAACATACTCTATCATGGCCATATCTTTTATCTTATTATGCTGCAGTCTGCGGGACTGTAGCATTCCTAGATACTTGTAGAGTTCTCCATTGTCCATTGCCTCAACAAAGGCAATTCTTATTATTATTATTATTATTATTATTATTATTATTGTTACTACTATTATAACGATGTTTTTTTAAGAAATTTTTTTTGAAATACATACTTTTTACAGTCTCTGAAGATGCCCATCAGAGTTAAACGATCGTCGTACATAGAAATTCAAGAGTTTTTATTTTGAATTTAATTGTATTTATTGTAAAATTACGAGTTTGTAAATTTTTTAAACATTGACACGACTTTCCGTCAATTAAATTTACCATAAAAAGTTGATATTAACAACGCAGATCGTTATGGAACAAGAAATCCTGGAATTGACATTGAGTTCTGCTTCAATAAACTGACTTCTAGGTTCTCAAGTTTCTCTTAAAAATAGCAGGTATTGAATGATTTTTTTAAGAGGAAAAGATGTTTGTAGAGCTTCAAAAAGAAATTTATAGCCTGAAACCTAGATAATTAATAAGGAAATTAACTTACGCAATAGAAAGACATAACCTTTAAATTTCTATTTTTTTTCTACACAATAAAAGCGCTTGGAATTTGTATAGCAAGGCATTTTAATTATATTTGTTTCTATCAGCATTCCTGCAATTACTTTCAGCATTTACTTATAAACAGGGATTTCTTATTATTGCGGATGATCCTCACATGAATCTGGAGACTTGTGCGTGCGTAATGGTGAGAAACATCCATGGCTGAATAGAATAGAATAGATTATTATTCCTTTAAGTACACAAATATACAATTGGAAACGTCAATACATCTACAATACAACAGTTATATGAGATTGGAAGACAAGGCTGCAGGAAACGAAGCCAGCTAGAGCCTTATCTTATCACAGACAAGCGCTCCAACCAACTGCGCTACCAGAGCCGCCATTATATCTAGATGCTAAATTGATATTTTTATTCAGACTGAAAATCTGAAACAAGAATGTTACAATAATGAAATACCGTATTGTTACGAAAGCAAACAAGCAGTTATTCACGCTCTTGTTCGATTTATATCATTCCATTGTTTTCATAGGCAGACGCAACTGCAATCTTATTCTCCTCGTTCTCTCTCGTTAGATGTCTTTGTCACTCTTATTCTTCAAGTCTGCAACTCTCTCACTCAATTAAATTTCTCAAGATTTCTACATTCTTCCTGAACAATCGAGGTCTAAATTCCAAGCAGTCTTGAAGATTCTCGATGCATCTAGTGACCTCCAATTCTTGGAATTATACAACTACAACAGCTATATAAAGGAGTCCACATGAACCAGTGAGTTGAGTTTTTACAACAGCTTGTGTGACAGTTACGTTTTACAAACCTGCGTGACAGATTGTATCCAGTGCCAGTGGAGTAAACAGTGCTTTATTCAGTCTTTAGACAGTGTCAAGTGCAGAGACAAGTGTTTACTGTTTATGCAGCTTACTAATAGTTTAAAGATGTTGTGTTAAGTGATATTATTTGGGACTGTCAAATAACGAATTGGACTGTGTTTTTTGTAAGTGATTAGTTGCTCTTTTTATAATTTCTTTCTACATTATTGTACAGTTCATTGGACTCTTGTTTCTTTTATTATTAATCAGCCTGTAATTACTTATTCATTAATTCTTTTGTTAATGTGTTAGAATTTTTATATTTTATTGTATTTTCTTAAATGTATATTGTCAGTTGTAATGACTTCGGTGAGAAATAAAGAATTGAATTGAATTGAAAAAAAAAACTGACAAATATACATAAACAGAATTTATTAATTTCGAATTCCTTTAATTGCTATTACTTTATACTGAAGACTTCCGCAATGGCGGATATTGACAACAGCATTGAACAGCTGATGGGAATCGATGAATGCTACTGTACAAAAATATCAGTCACCACCGGGAATCGAACCACGGACCTCTCAATTGCCGGTTGAGCGCCCTTAACCACTAGACCATGGAGACCTTTCTGCACAGCAGCATTCATTTTCAACTTGGCCATATCGGCTCGTATCTCACAAGTTAGTTTGAAGTGACTGACAATTGAATAAACTGACAAATATACATAAAAAGAATTCGATTCCCGGTGGTGACTGATATTTTTGTACAGTAGCATTCATCGATTCCCATCAGCTGTTCAATGCTGTTGTCAATATCCGCCATTGCAGAAGTCTTCAGTATAAAGTAATAGCAATTAAAGGAATTCGAAATTAATAAATTCTGTTTATGAAAAAAAAAATTGAAATTCTTGTAAATAATTACTGAAAATAAGTATTAGCTTGTCATTTGATGATCTGTTTTTATTTAATTAATTGAACTCAACAAATATTGGTGTGTAAATAGACTAATTTGTGTAAATAAAGTGCAAGTGTGAACTTTATTGTTGCCAGCCTTATTTTAGCTATTATAACCCGTAACAGTATATATTACAATGTCTAACCATAACAGCAATGCATGAAACAATCTTACTTGGCAACAAATTCAATAGAAGAATATCGTACCTTACCTGAAAGCATTTTTGTAGTCATAAGGATACGTTCCTCTGATAATAACTCCAGTTTTATCAGCAGCTCTAATCGGTTCAACGATAGAATATTCTAGATTAGCATCAAGGTCTGGATCAACAGCAGTCACTTTCAGAACAATTTCACCTGCAATTTCAAGTTGAGAAAATATATAATATAGAATACAAGTAAACATATACAGGGTGGGGGAAATGTTTGGAAACGGCTTAATATTTCATATACAAAGGTGATTTTGCGGTAGGTATGATTGAGGATCCTACTCAAATTGAAAATACTATTTTACTGTGACTTTAAAAATCTGGTCCGCCATCTTGGAACCGCCATTTTGAATGTAACTTCTTTTTTTTAAATAGGAAGGGGGTCATGCGATACATGATTTCAATACGGAATTTTAAGACAAAATGAATGCCGAAAACCGCACATCGATATGTCAACCCGTTTCGGAGATATTTACATTATTAATCGATACCATGAAAAGCAGAAATGAAATAAATAAGTACATTAAAATCTTACCTATCAAATTTTTTGTTAATAGTGTTTGCTAATAAACATTAAAACCCAATTATTTTAATAAATGTTCAAACTGTTTTCCTTCAGCTGTTTGACAATGTGCTAATCTTAAATAATAGCCATCAAGCACATTTTGAATCATTTCGCGTGGAATTCTGTTAGCCACTTCAGTTATACATTCTCTCAGTTCATTAATTGTTGCTGGTTTCTTTTTGTACACATTGTCTTTCATGTAGCCCCAAAAGAAATAATCAAGTGGAGAGAGGTCAGGTGACCTAGCGGGCCACTCTATTGCACCTCTACGACCTATCCAGCGTTGGGGAAATGTTTGGTTCAATATATCCCGCACTCCTAATGCATAATGAGGGGGCGCCCCATCTTGTTGAAACCACAAGTTATGTAACTCTTGTCCGTTGATGTTCTGGATGGCTGGAACGATCAAATTTATTAACATGTTCTCGTAAATGGCACCTGTTAAATTATTCTCGATAATAAATGGTCCTACAATGTGACCATTTACCATACCAGCCCATACGTTTAATTTTTCAGGATACTGTGTATGACCCTCCTTCATCCAGTATGGGTTGACATCGGTCCAGAAACGATAGTTTTGCTTATTTACATTGCCGTTAAGCATGAACGTAGCTTCATCCGAAAATACTACATTATTAAAGAAGTTTGGATCATTGTCATACTTGTTCATCATTATGTCACAAAACTCTACCCGGCGGTCGAAATCATCCTCATTCAGTTCTTGTAATACATGAAGCTTAAACGGATGGAAATGAGATTCCTTAAGAACTTTTCTGACAGAACGAGTAGACATACCATGTTCCTTGGCAACGCTTCTAGTTGATGTATGCGGATCTTCAACAAATGATTGCATTACCTCTAAAGATTTTTCATTGTTGGTGGCAGTATTTGTTCTTCCAGTGCGAGCACGATCAGTCACTTTGCCCGTTTCTTGAAACCGCTTTACTGTCTTAAAAACAACACTTTTACTAATTGGATTTCTGTTGGGAAATGTTTCGTTAAATAAATCAGAAACTTCTTGGTAAGACCGTACTCTATCTCCATAGCCGCGCATCATTAACAAAGTTATTCTCTCGGTTTCATTTAAAAATGCCATTGCGAACGACTTTAAACACACTCACTACTTCATGATTGAAAAAGAATTCATTAAATCAGTTGGATTATTACAGATGATTTTAGGTTGATATCATGATTATTGTTGATATTATGATATCCAGAGTCAGATGTTCATCACGCGAAATGATTCAAAATGTGCGGTTTCATTTAAAAATGCCATTGCGAACGACTTTAAACACACTCACTACTTCATGATTGAAAAAGAATTCATTAAATCAGTTGGATTATTACAGATGATTTTAGGTTGATATCATGATTATTGTTGATATTATGATATCCAGAGTCAGATGTTCATCACACGAAATGATTCAAAATGTGCTTGATGGCTATTATTTAAGATTAGCACATTGTCAAACAGCTGAAGGAAAACAGATTGAACATTTATTAAAATAATTGGGTTTTAATGTTTATTAGCAAACACTATTAACAAAAAATTTGATAGGTAAGATTTTAATGTACTTATTTATTTCATTTCTGCTTTTCATGGTATCGATTAATAATGTAAATATCTCCGAAACGGGTTGACATATCGATGTGCGGTTTTCGGCATTCATTTTGTCTTAAAATTCCGTATTGAAATCATGTATCGCATGACCCCCTTCCTATTTAAAAAAAAAAGTTACATTCAAAATGGCGGTTCCAAGATGGCGGACCAGATTTTTAAAGTCACAGTAAAATAGTATTTTCAATTTGAGTAGGATCCTCAATCATACCTACCGCAAAATCACCTTTGTATATGAAATATTAAGCCGTTTCCAAACATTTCCCCCACCCTGTATATATTTACACTATAAATACGCTTGGCAAGAGAAGTGATATATAATAATATTTATTTGCCAAAAAAAGATATATATTATTGGAGAGTGTTCAATCAGCAGAATAATATGTTAAAGTGAAAAGTCTATATTCCAGATCTAGAATACGAGCGATACTATCATCTCCCAAATTGACATAAGGGATTGTAGAGAATAATAACATAACAATTTTATTTGAGTTTCAAACTAAGTTAGGTACTTCTTTTGACTGTTTTGAGGATGAAGCCCACATAGGTCTGAGACCTGTGCGTGGGTAATGAGCTGGACCTACAGTTTTAGGTGGGTTCCGAACCACCGGGAAGTGATTTTACAGCAGAGAACAGTGTATCTGTTACTTTTTGGTTATTTTTGACACTGATTATTCCTTGTTGCTCCTCCCACCAGTGGGCGTGACTTTGTTAGGGCCTTCAGCCAATCACAAACCTTAAATGATGGTCAGCCTATGAGAGGCACTTTCACCCTCAGCCAATAGTATCATTCTGTGTTTAGTATAATAATAATAATAATAAGCGTATGGCTTTTAATGGTGGGGAAACCCTTACGGGTAGTTCCACCTCGCCGTTTGTGCCATGTTACGGGGAACATAGTGGACCTACTATTTTAGGTGGGTTCCGAACCACCGGGTAAGTGATAATAAAGCTTGTAACATCAAGTCATTGAAGCACGGTCACCCATCCAAGCGCAGTCTTGAGCGGTCGTTTAGTATAAATATTAAGCTACTCTGTACTTTTGTTTTAGTGTAACAACCGAAACTAGTATCTCATGGTTTTTAATTAATGTGGTTGTTACAACTTCAAGTCTTATTATTCATCATGGATATCTTCCACAATACCACCTTCGCCACTACAAAGAAAGTTAAAGATCTCATTTTAAAAACCTAGAAAACACATTTGGAGGTTTACCTTTGGGAGTTTTCTCAGATATGTGTCTAATATAGTTTCCAGTGACAGGAAAAGTGGGGGGCTTGTTGTTGACATCAGCAATGTTGATGGTGATGAGTGTCTGCGCTGTCTCTCTCAGTGGCACCCCACTATCCACGGCCAGAACCGTCAAGCTGTAGCGCCACATGCCCGTTACATCCGGATCGAGAATTGCTGCTTTTGAAACCGATATTGCTCCTGAACTGCAGGTGAAAACCGAAAAAATCAGATAATTCATCTCATATTTAAAATTAATTTTTTTTTAATTTAACGACTTGCAGTCAATGTTTAACTAGTGAGCCCAACTCGCTTGCAAACAATTCATTTTTGAAAGGGAAACTTATTTGGAAAGCTGGGGTAAGGTAGTAACGAAAAACGGCTGCTTTGAAGATACTTATTTAGATAAAATTCACAACTCATTTGGAAAACTTATCGTAGGGGTAAGGTAGTAACGAAAAACAGCTGCTTTGAAGATACTTATTTAGATAAAATTCACAAGACATATCACTTTAAGTTCAAGTTCATCGTTGCTCTGATACACAGATTTATTTTCCACAAAAAAGACCTACCGTTATCATATACCTATATATCAGGGCTATGGAATATATATATTTTTTCGATTATGGGTCATCTAAGGACCACGATAGTACTAACTGGAGCTCGTTCTTCTTTTGCTATATTTCTTCTATGGAATATATTTAGTAGGTATATTTACTGCATAAAAAACAGCTGTTCATAATTATATCCAAATATCAGGGCAATGAAATTAGTATATCAGCTGATAGATTCTATAAAAAACCTGATCACATTCAAATTCACCTACAGCTGATAATAACTCAAAATATATTTTTAAATCTATTGCAAATGCAATCATATGGTAGAATCGTAGAAACAACTATTTTCTATATATAGTAATATATAGATATATTAATGAAGGGCTGAGAACCTATCCTTTTGATTCGCCTCAAAAAGGATGAAGGAGTCGGTTAATTTTATTGGCCAACGAACTTGACCTGTCTAAAGATACCAAGATTATGTGTTTCAAATTTGAAGTTGATTGACAAAGGCGTTCGAAAGTTATCGTGGAACATACAAACACACATCGCCTCGAGCCTCAAGTCAAAAGGAAGAATCAAATCAAATCAAAATTTATTCAATCAATAACATAATAATTACAAAAATCCTTTTAGTTAAACTTCATAAATACAGAATATTTTATATCAGTAATTCACCTTTAGAAACCCCACTATAAAAAACTATGTGTTGGGGTATATGAGTCTGTTAATTTTATTATTTTTTTTTTAGTGCTATATAATATATAGATGAAATATATTTTCAAAAATGAAGTTAGTTGTTAAAAAGTTATGTTAAATGTTAGTGCATATTATGTAATTAAACAAAATTAATAAATGTGAAAAATTTAAAAAAAAATAAAAAATTACCTAGAGTTATACAAAATAGCTACTCAATGATAATAATATATTAAAATATCATAATAATACAAGAATGCAAATTATAAATACAAACAAAAATATAATAATTAATTGATATGAACTCTTAGTAAATTTTCAAATTGCGTTACTTCCTGATCTATCATCCAATTTATTAATTTTCTTTTGAAAATTACCCGAATAAGTAATATTTTACTCACTCTCTAGGCCGAACGTTTTCGAGCTATGGAAACTCATCTTCAAGGCATCCCAGACCGGCGATGTTGGTTTGCTGGTTAGAAGAATTGTGGTTTTTGTATAATGTGGTCAAAAAGTTTGTGTGAAAGTTTTTGTATAATATTAAATTATATTACAAAATAATATCAAACTATGTTAAGAAATAATAAAAAGTCCATAATAAGGTCGATGAGGGGTGTGAGTGGGACCGAACATTCTTTTCCAATTTTTCAACAATTCAACTGTTTGCCATTGCGCTATATATATATATATATATGTTTTTAAGGTATTATCTTCTTTCTACATGATATCAGGTAATCGAAGTCAGCAAATGTTTGAGAGTGATAATTTATACAGTACAAGAAGTGCAGCTAACTACTTAGCGAGGCTCCCCAAGGCATACAACACTTTCTTCCAAAAATCTTTTGTTTTTTGAGCCCAAAATTTTTTAATCATGTGCCTGATTCTTTAAAAAGACTTGAAAATAAACATTCCTTCAAAAAACAGATTTTTAAATGGCTTATTCGATGTTTGCCTGAAACTATTGAGAGTTTATTTGCTGTTATCAGTTCAATATTTATAACTCTTCTGCACATGAATTATCAAGGTTTGAAAGTTGCATGACTGTGTGTGTGAATGTAGCATTCAAAATAGCTATTTGTGTAACTAGAGTGCAAAGCACCGTTTTTCTGCATCGAGAGAAACAGTTTTTTTCACGAGCCAAAGGCGAGTGAAAAAAGTTTCTCGAGCCAAAGGCGAGTGAAAAAAGTTTCTCGAGCCAAAGGCGAGTGAAAAAAGTTTCTCGAGTGCAGAAACAATACTTTGCGCTCGTATTACACATTAAATTTTTCCTACAGTAATGTATAAAGTAATTTAAACAGAACAAAACAGGACATACATAACCTGACAATTCCTCACATCACCTATCTTCGAATCAAATCGATTTCAACAACAACAACTATTTCACAGCTGAAGCAGAGTAGCCAACCTATTTTTGAATGCAGAATAGGGAACCTGCGTATCACATGCTCACTATTTTGTGTTGTTAGGTTGCAAATTTGGAGTGCGGAAAAGTACATTCCCGCACTGCAATTTACTTTATCTACGACCATGTCTTAATGTATACATTACAGTTTCACAATTGATGCCAAAACAGCTGTCTTTTCGAAATGCTTTTTGAAGCCCGTTGCATAATGAGCTCATTATAGTACAGGTTCTACATTATAACACGGGTTCTGGACCAATCAGAAGCATTTTTGATGGAATCAATATCGTAATTCAATATTGTGAAACTATCAGCTGATTTGATCAAACTGCTACGCCAGCTGCTTTAACCTAACAATCTACTAGAACTTCTCGTATTTGAGATGAGAGGTTACGTATCTCTGACAGATACAGGTAAAATGAAATTGTTTTAATTAAATGTATACTAGTGGTCGTAGATAAAATAGTGTATGCAACGATTTTATTTGGCCATTTAGGCACTCGTGAGATATTTATAACACTCGCATTCGCTCGTGTTATAACTTACATCTAACTCATGCCTTAATAAGGGTCAAAATAAAATCGTTGCATAAACTACTATTCCCGCAATGGTGCAGGAATAGACTATTTTGCGCGCTACAGTTAGTGCAAAAATAGGCACTTTTTGGGTCACTGTAGGAAAAAGTTTTTTTTCAACTGTACTCCTTCCTACTTGCATACAAATTAATAATAATTTAGCAAGTAGTATTTTTATTTTGACAGAATATTTTATGCATATGCATCTGTATACATTTTTGCTAATATATAGTTTTATGGATTTTTTCCACTCAGTTGATGTATATAGCTCATTATAATATGTATTGTATTGTCAAAATAAAAAATGATTCGATTTGATTCTGCTCTGTATCGAACGGTGTATAAACAAGACTACATTCAGCATCATAATACTTGAAAAAGAAAGTAATAACCTGCTGTTAATGTAGAAATTATCGGCTCCCGCGCCGATTCTATAGCTGACTTGATCATCGGGTCCATCTGGGTCAGTGGCTCTGACAGTTAACACTGCGCTGTCAGGTGACAGATTTTCAGGGATTGTGACGTTGTAAGGCGAGCCCCTAAATACTGGCCGCTGGTTGCCAGGCACACCGACGCGTACATAAACTGCTGTGCTGCCATGAAGTTGGGGATCACCTACGAAAATAGAACTTTTATGAACGAAATATATCCAAAGAGTGACATAGATCAAGAAAATTATGAATGAAAAATCGTAATATTGTATCAGAAAATTCGGCATATAATTGACTAGCTGGCCCGACGCACGTTGCTGCGTTCTCATAAAAAATTCTTGATTTTATTATTTGTCACCTCCCACTCAGGTTAAATTTCAAATTTCAACCTTCTAGGACTATTAGGGAAGAAGTTAGTCCTAGGGCTCTTCCAGCTGATCAGAGAGGCCTCCTTCGTTGTTTCTTACACAGTAAGACCTTACTCACCACCTCTCAATGAACATTTCAAATTTAAACCTTCCACGACTATTAGGGTAGAAGCTAGGTTTTTTATTTTATTATTCGCCACCTCCTACTGAGAATGCATTTCAAATTTCTAGCTGCATTGGTTAACAGATGTCATCAACTCGGCATAATTATTATTACATTTCATCATACCCAGTCATATCTTTCCTACATACTGCAAGGCTCCGACTGCACGGTATCCTACATGAAAAGTTTTTGCTTTCCAGACAGCGTAAATAACGCGCCGCTAAGGAACCTGCTATATGATTAAAAACTGTTGACTTCTATCAGCTGTTCCTTTAAGCTGTTTGGCCGGCAAGTTCAGTAGGTTAGGTGAATGATGATTTGCAAAACACACAAACAGCTTGTCCATCGAAACAGCATGTACAGCAGATCGAAAAATTTCAAATTATTTTCCATATGATTAAAAGATCCCAGTAAGCTAGCTAGCCATGTACCCATGCTTTGCATAGGCAAAACTTTTACCCCCTAAAAACACCCCTAAAATTGCGAATTTTGAAAAATCCTTTCTTATTGCACGGTGAAATCCTATAAGGATTGTTCATACGAAATTTCAAGTTCATAGGCCTTGTAGTTTTGGCTCTGCGTTGATGAGTGAGTCAGGGTAACATCCTTTTATAGATAGAGATGGATTGTACTGAACTATATTTCTTTTACACGTCTTTATTCTGTGATGTTTTCCATGACGAAATACTTAATGAACAATCTAATATTAAAACTGACACTGTATTTCACTTTTATATATTGTTTTACTCACTTATGTTGGAGATGCTAGAGGGATGCATTTCACTTCTGAAAAGAAGCTTTGTTAGCCGTGAATTTGGTTCAAATGTTAATTTTTCACGTTATTTATTTAAATTTTACAGTTTATCTATAGATAAATTGACAACTTGTAACATAACAAGTCAATCAAATTGGGAAACTTTAGACAAAAAAGTCGTGTGAGTATAATTCCTTTTGACATAAAAGTATTTGTGTCATAAAGTACAGACGAACAGTCTTTTTGGGGGAATTCCACTTAATGTTTATTGTAAAATTATGCCAAAATTGTAATGCTTATGTGGAAAATAAATAAATTTGAATTTGAATTTATGATTTATGATTTAATGCAAAATCAATCAATTTGGAAAGCTGAATATGCTCGAGAGCCAGTCAAAATCAAAATAAAGCAATAATAGTGGCATCCCGACACATATTTATATAGTGGGAGCCACAAAATTCAGTATTGCAACACTTTATATCAGATTTGAGACATACATACAGTATTTTCTGCAATGTTAATTTTTTATTGTGAATAAACTCCTCTGGTGGTGTTATACTTATAACCAGAAAAATTATTATTATTATTACTATTTTATTATTATTATTAATATTATTATTATTGTTGTTGTTATTGTTATTGTTGTTGTTATTATTATTATTATTATTATTATTATTATTATTATATGAAATGGTACACACACTCACAAACACTCACCAAAAAGCTAAGATATCTAGCACATAGATGTTATCAAATGAGAGAACTACTACCTCAAAAAACGAAGCGTACAGTGTATTGTAGTCTGATTGAATCCCAAATAAGGTATGGAATAACTGTCTATGGCAGCGCACCAAATTACATTTTAAACCCAATAATAAACGTGATAGACAGAATCAAACGTATTTTCTTCCAAGGCACAGATATTCACACATTAAATATACTCAACTTCAAAAATCTATACAAATACATAATTCTAATCAGATACTACTTTGAAAGCCGATACCGTAATACAAACAGATACAACACAAGACATACATACATTTAGAATACCAGATTATTATACAGAAATAGGGAAAGCAGTACCAGAATACTTTGTACCACAAATCCTGAACAGTATCCCTAACCATCTTAAAAACCTACAAACATATTCCGCAGTAAAACATGAAATCAAAACTTATTATATTACTGAGCAAGGATAACATATTCATCACAGAGGAATAGGATATTGATTATTCATCACATAAAATCCATAATAAAAACCTGATTAAATTTAAAACTTAGCAAATCACCCCAATACAAGCTAAACTTAGCTTCTGGGGTTGCCACCACTAGAATTATTATCATAATAACTATTTATATATTGAATTTTGTTAAGTTGTATATTATTTATTAATTGCATGTACTGTTATTTTTACATTCAATAAAGCTTATAATAAAAAAAAAAAAAAAAATTATTGTTATTATTGTTATTATTATTATTATTATTATTGTTATTATTATTATTATTATTATTATTATTATTATTATTATTGTTATTATCGTTATCATTATTATTATTATTATTGTTATTGTTATTATTATTATTATTATTATTATTATTATTATTGTTATTATCATTATCATTATCATTATTATTATTATTATTATTATTATTATTATCATTATTATCATTATTATTATTATTATTATTATTATTATTATTATTATTATTATTATTATTATTATTATTATTTTTGCAATATCTTCTTTCCTTTCTCCAGCTTTACATTTTTGATATATATTTATATATATATATATATATATATATATATATATATATATATATATATATATATATATATATATATATATATATATATACATCTTCCTATAAAAGTGGCAGCCGTAGGTAAAACATACTTTTGGCAGCCACTCTTGGGAGTGGAGTATATGTTGTTTTTATCGTGAATAGTGTCTTAAAACATCAAATTTAGGTCCAAAATCGGTTTTTCATTCTGATCAAGTCAATGAATAAAATTTTGCCTAACATTGTGCGGTTGTACTATCATATTGGCAGCCATCAACTTTCAGGTATTGTGGCAACCATTTGTATATTTTTAAATTGCATTTAAAGTGGCAGCCAGTGTATATATATTTTTACAAATTCCAGCAATATGACAGCCAGCGACGTTGCCAATTTTATCATCAACAATTTATAACAACATTCTCAATCAGGCGTCATCAGCGACTTCCCCCCAGTCTTTCCTTCAGCCATTGTTAGTCCATCCCTCTCACTCACTACTCTTTCTCTCACAGAGGGACGGATATCAAATTGCGGTACGCTAGGCACATGTTCAGGGGCAGCAAGCTTTAGGGGGCGGCAAGACCAAAGAAAGCTAATGGCTCGAGCAGTTTCTTGATAACGTTCTTTGTTTTTCAATCATAAGCATTCAAAGCTAAAAGTTATATTTGCTTCAACTTTGAGCATGCACCGCAACATCCATTTTATTATTTTTCTTGTTAGATAAGATCATTTCCAGGAAAAAGTGGTACTTATTTATTTATTAATTTTTTACTCAAGTCTTTATTTTAAACCTGGAGGGCGGAGTTAGGACGCAGCCGGTCCTCTCTATGCACTCTTCCTTCCATATATAACATCATCCTTCCATAGTATTGAATGAAAAACTATGATTAAGTATTGCAACAACCTTACTATTGTAACTTAAATTTAACCTGAGTTGCTACTTTATCGAAAATGCTCAAAGTAATTAACTTCTTTAGCGTATTTAATACTGAATGTCAAATTGTCATCACATTATCATGGAACAATACAAGTGAAACAATTGGGGGAAATGCACTTTACAGTGGGTTCTACCTCCACCATGTACAATATTATAATACTCTTATCTCTTCTTTGGTTGGTTCTACCGGTTTTATTGTGAACACAATTTTTGAAAAAATTATGATACGTATAAAAAAAGTGTTTGAGATGTTATTTTCTTCCTAAACTTCACATTAAAATAATGTTTCATACATTACGACGACCTCTTAATATTCGAGATAGGAAAGTTGAATCAAATATCACAGACAAAACTTGCAATAACGCAAAAGTTTGGATTTTCGAATTCATGAAGATAAGCATAAATTTTTCACCAAGAATGACCCAGATTAGATATGCATTATAATCTTATTGATTGTGTAAGGTTCCACAATCATAAACATAATTATATTTTCACAAAATTATCCTGTTTATGAGACTAGGGTGATTATAGGATTCGAATGTAATGGGTAAATGAGATTGTCAATTTAATACATAAAATATTTTGAAAAATTGGTTAGTTTATTGAAATATTTTTGTACATATAGGAATATAGTTTATAATATGTGCAATACATAAATATAGTGTCCCAAAAATAGTGATCCCAGTTCCACCACGGTATCCTACAAGCTAATACAAACAAAAAATTACCTTAGAAAAAATTGCAATTTCCTCTCAGGTTTCCTGTAATCTGTCATTTCGTTTTTCCAAGTATTCTTTTTTTTAAATACTTTTTGATGGCTTATTCGGGTATGAAAAAATACGGGAAAACAAAGGGGAAATTGGCATTACTTCTATAAGGCTATTTTTGTTGGTTTTAGCTTGTAGAATACCGAGGTGGTACTGGGATCACTATTTTTTGGTGACACTCTTCATAAAGAAACATAATTAATTTGCAGAGATATTATCCTAGAAATCCTTCTCATCAAAGGAACCCAAACATATCCAGCTACCAATGATAATATAATAGAATCAGGGGTTAATTTCAAACGGGAACGCAAGATAACGGCGTTTTCTTACCTCCCAAAAGTGCCGGAACGCAAGAGAACGCTCAGTTTGCGCTAATCTGATTCCGAAGGTGTCTCATTTAATTATTTATTCAGATAATCATACTAAATATTGCGAATAATAATAAAGTACTGTAACGTAGGGCGAAGCGAGATCTGTGTACTGTATATAAATAAAAATGTAAAGAAGGCTTTATTTGTTTTTATTTCACCATTAATTAAAAAATGTATTTTGCTTAATGTAAGCTTCATACAAAATTGTTGGTGCAAATCGAAACAGGTTTATAGGAAATTTAGAGTAGGCACCGAAATGTTAACGGGGTGGGGAGAGGGAGTGAGGGAATGTTTAACTAGGCCTTAGTAGAAAATAGAGAGGGTGGTTTATAAGAATAAATAAGCGTTCCCACACCTAAAATTTTAGAAATTAAGCACTGAATAGAATATAATTTGCATGATAGTAAAAAGTCACACAAATCAAGTCATAAGCTAATTTGGAAAACATCATAAATTTATTTTATGTCAATAAAGATATTTATTTATTTAATGGGGTCCGGTCCCAATTAGTGATAATTGGAGTTCTACTGTATCAGATCGATCAATGATTCATTGTTATAAAGAATAAAAAAGGAAGATGAAAAATGTATTTATTTGATTTGTATAATAGAAACTTCAATCATATACGAAAGTGTACAAAACAAATATTTAAAAATGAATATCCAGAAAATTATTGTTATTAATATTATAAATAATAACTCAAGACTCACTTATGACATAACCAGAAAGATTATCTGTTAAAAACAATAATGTAAAAAAATAGTTTAGATATAAATAATTTAATAGCGTAATGTAACATGAAGAATAGGTTATAATAAAAAAGTAGTCAAGAGTTGAATATCGTTATTTAATTCTGTAGGCCTATCCAAAGCGGATAATTATTTTGTGCAATAAAAATTGTTCATATCGCCAACATATTTCAGTTTTCGAGTAAAAAGGAATCAATTAGGCTGTCTTCAGTATAATAGTGATGTTTGAACTGGGTGGTTTAATTGGAGTCATCCAATAGTGTTGCTCCGCGGAGATTTTTGTCCAATCCTATCACTTGGCGCCGAGCAGGCAGCGAAGCGGGAGATTTGAAACTTCCCGCAAAGCTTAAGAACTCCTGTATGGTTTTCCAGCTTAAAAGGGTTGAAGAGAACATGGGAAAATTCTACAAAAAATCATGAACGTTTCCCTTCATACTATTAACATTCCCATGAATTTTTAAATCAATCTGTCCAAAATTAACAAAGTTATAAGCGTTTTTCAAATTTGATTCTAGTTTACAAGCAAAATGAAGTATTATCCGTAGTTCTTTCCTGGACATTGAACTAAGTTTTGGGTTTTCATATTATTTTTGATAAAAAAGGATTATTCATTGATATTTAAGCTTTTCTGAGCTTGGGATCACATTTTTGACAAGTTTCTTCATACCTATATCCAATCAGATATATTTTATATAGTACAGTTCTTCAGTAATTAACATTTATATAATATACTTGTGTATATTTTGCCACTGAGTATACTCCTTACTGGATGAATACTTCTTATACAAATCAATTCATATTCCATATAATTCGATAATATTCTAGTTATTCGAGTTAGAATAAATATTCTACAAGTAACTGTCATACTTGAAAGCTGTTGGAGGAAGTTTATTATAGAATGTAGTAACAGTTTGAAGCATTCGACGTTTTAGTTCTAGTTTACTGTACTTTCTTGTGCATATCACGGCAGTATACTGTATGGATTGAAAGTTGAAATAAATTTGAAAGGAATAAAATAATGGGTGGTGCTTGGCAAATATGAAATCCAAAAACTATTGTGATTAAAATGCATTTTTGATAAAACCCTGTTACCCAAAAGTATCCTTTCAACTTTAACAATCAAAACCTTGAAAATTATTCCTAGCAATTCTAGCAAATAAAAAACTCTATGGGCGTTCCCAAATTTTCTTCAGATCTTCACACCATAAAAGTGGTTGGTTACTGACGAGAAAGTCAAATACAATTTTTCCTTAATTTCAAACACTTTATCGATCCCCAATAATTACTTCAATTCCTGATTGATCTCTGTTAGATTTTCATAGGCTGTTTTTTTACAGTATGGTGTTTCTATCTTCAAAAGAAAGAATGTGTCAAAATTTTAGTGTCAACGTCCGTAGCCTGGAGGGCTAAAGCGTCAAAACTTTAGTCTGCTTCTGCTACTGCGGTGATTGGTTCGATTCCCTTCCCGCCTGGCATTTGTCTGTATCATTCCTTACCTCATTACCCAAGCACAAGTCAGGAACGCATGTGAGCATCATCAGAAAAAATAACCCCTATATTTTGACAGTCTCTAGTGCTCTAATAAATGAAAAAATCATTTTTAAAATCTTGATTTTTAAAATGATCAGAGCTTACTCACCCTCCCCTAAGTGAGTAAGAATATGAGTAAGTAACCCTCAGAACTCGGAATGGCGTCAACCTTATAAGCACAGTTTATTTTACAGTCTTCCTCCGAAAATAAAATATAATTTAACTAGAATAGAATTTTCCAAAAACTATCGTCTTTCTTTAGCCAACAAAATTCATCTCAAACCATCGGGGTCACCTTGTGACTATACAAGAAATAATTCACTCTGAAAAGATAGTAATGCTCCTGTAACAACGTAACAACAATGTGTGATATTTTGATATTTCGCGAATCACAAAGGCATGAAATGATGGTGACAGTTATAGTTGTAATTATAGTTAACAAAAGAGAGTTAAAATTTTAGTTTTTGGAATAAGTTGAATAGTGCAAATTAAACATTAATATCAATGTTTAACATCAAACATGCAGGTTTAGCTGAGGAATTCACTTGATAATTTTTCTGTATTTTGTGAATATTGTGTTTGAGTGAATAAAGTATTTGATTTGATTTGAATGTGAATGATAAATCAGAGAATCATTTTCAAGATTAACAATAGTGGGTGATGAAATTTTACAATTATACTGACCATAAGAATTGGTATTGAAAATCATTTAAAACATGTATGAATCTTTCTGTGTATATGAAGGCTATTAATAGCTGGTATGGATATTGAAGATTTACTTCATTCAGATGGAAATATTGATTAGATTATTCACTTTATTCATGTAGATTACAAAAAAATATAATCGGCTCAAATTCTTGATTACGATAGTTGAAAATATAAGTGACTAGAAGGTTACCCGTGCTTTGCTACGGGGTTCAAGCAAGAGACTGAATGCTACCAATCAAAAAATATAACTGTCCTTAATTTGGAACAGATCGGCTGGAACTGTTTGCAAAGGACGATTCCCACCTATACACTTGCTGGGTACTGTTACTGAAAGATGGGAAAAGCAAGAACGTTCAGTCATTCCACACACTTACCCTCTGAACGGAGTTCGGTCTCCAGATATTAGATACTGAATTGGAAATATTAAAATGATCAAAAAAGTTGCTCTACAACTTATTTATAAAATAGTCAGTTGTTTTCAGCTTCATCAAGTACCCACATCGAAGCCTCAATCAACTGAGATAATTTAATAAACCACGTAGCAAAGCACGGGTGAACTGCTGGCAGATTACCTGGTCTTGCCCGCTGTTTAATAAAGAAGGGCGTCTCCATTATTTTTTCCTCCTTGTCCATTACTTTTCATATCTCTACTCTATTCATCCTCCATGATCATACCTTTTCGTAATGTAACATATGATCTTTATGATTAATATGGTCTTCATAAGATTAACATGGGATCCTTTCTGGTCCTTTAGGGAGGAACCCATTCAAGTCAGGGCGCCCCCAAACGCAGAAGTTGAGGAAAAAAAAGAAGGAGAGAAAGAAGAGGAAGGAAAAGAGAGAGAAGAAAAAGAAGGGAAAAAGAAGAAAAGAGGAACGAATGGAAATGATAGGAAACAGTGGAAAAGAGATGACAAGAAGTAAAAGGATAGAAATTGGTAGGAGAGAGATGAAAATGAAAAAAGACAAAAAAAAGGAAAAATAAGGATAAAATAAAAAGTAGAAGAAAATGAGAGTTTTAAAGTTGCTGACAAGGGAGAAAATTGAGACAGCAATGCCTGACCAACAATTAATTAGCTATTAAAAATATTGTGTACTACAGTAGTTGGTCTAAAAATGGTGCCAGTTCTGGAAGTTTTTTCTGGATTACTATTTTCTGTTTTTCTGACTGAGGACTACTATGGCAGAAAAAGCTGACTGGTTTTACTAGCACTGCTTTATATCCATTAAGATAATCACCCTAGAGCCTAGATCGAATCTTAAAAAAATTGTTGGGAGATTTTGGCTAATTGAATAGTTTTTCAATTGCGAATACTGTATGTAATTTTTCTTCTAAATTTCATTTTTTCAATTTTTGGCAAGAGTAAAAGAAAACTCGTTAAAAATGTGGTTTTGTAGGAATTTTATTTAAAAAACGTTTTCAAGGAGAACCCCTCAATTTTATTGAAATAAATTTTTCAAGTAGCCTACGGTACTGTATTGTGCCCCAATCAGGATCAAATATAGAAAAATGGAAGTTTAAAGTTAGGACCGGATCTCCCATTAACAATAACACAAGAACTAGATAAAATTTACTTTGCCACATTACGTGGGTTGAAGTGTATGTTAGAAGAATTAATGACTAGAATCACTTGAAATGTGGTTTTAGAGATGATTTTTTCCCACTTTTCTCGGGGAGTACCCCGAACCCCCGTTTTGGAATAAAAAGTCATGTATATTGCTTCAATTTATCGTTAGAGGTCTACTAATCCAAATTACTATTTTAATTATTATACCGAGAGTCTAACCTTCCCAGCAACATCATTGGTGATATTTTCACTTAATCTTTATTTGAGATAAAAACATTAAATAATTATGGGTTGAACTTAAATTTTTTGCTGCATTAATTATTATTCTATTTACACCCATTGGTTAAAGTTTCGGGTTGCTTGGCAGTATAGGACGTGAATTCATTTCATCATGAATCATTTCGTATTAACAGTATAATAGGCGAACAATTAAATTTGTTATAATTTCAATTGAAAATAACCTTAAATTACTTCAAATTCATGATTTTAGGCCTTTTAACCCCCCCCCCCCCGTGATACCAATACCATACCCACTCAAGTATATTCCCCCCCCCCACAAAATCTGCTGCTGGATCCGCCCCTGTTCGAGTCTATAAACTTCAAACAAACAAACCAACATTCTCTTTTATTATAAGATTATTCGATGAATTTCACTAAATAAATGAATAAACTGAAGAATTGTTCAACGATATGAGGATGAGATGCAATTTGATAACGCTAATATGATTGTGATGTATCTATCTACATGAAACGTCGAAGTTTAAAGATTTAAACGTCAATTTCGGAGAAGGATATTCAAGGATATCAAGAGAGATAGATAGAGAGAGAGAGAGAGAGAGAGAGAGAGAGAGAGAGAGAGAGAGAGAGAGAGAGAGAGTGAGAGTGAAAGAGAGAAAGAGTGAGCGAGTGAGACAGATAGAGAGAAAGAAAGATTGAAAATCAGAAACAAATGTAGAACTAGCAATAATATGAGAAGGCTTGGTATTATTCTTAGCCGAGACACTCAAGCGGGAAACACAAGTTCATTTACCCATAACATGGTTGCCGGTTTACCGGCTGCTACTTAATCAGCAAGATGTATTTTTTATATACATGGCAAAATATACACAGGTGATAGTGGCGCCGACCTGGCGTTAAAACACTGAACCTCAAGTTATACATTTCATACAGAATCCAGTATTATGGCAGCCAAAAAAATAATTTTCATTAATTTTTATTGGTGTTTATTTACTTCAAGAAATCATAAAATCAATTTTATTGAGTTATTTGGATCTTAGAGATTATCAAACATAATTTATTAGTGGGTTTTGGGTTTCGGGAAGTTGATTATAATGGGAAGTTGAAGTGGCAACCGTATAAGGCTGCCACAAGTCGGGGCTGCCACTTCATATGGGAAATTTACCATTGACGGCTGCCACTTGTACAGGAAGATGTAAATATATATATATATATATATATATATATATATAAATAAATATATATATATATATTTATATATATATTTATATATATAAATATATATATTTATGGACTTTATAATCGCTTATTCTGAAATTGTATTGATTTTTCTGTTTTTGAACAGTTCTCCACATAGGTAACAGCCTTTGCAAGCAGCAAGTTGTTATGCCCATCATGTTCAAAGAGTATTAAAGATAAGGAAATGTTCAAAAACAGAAAAATCAATACAATTTCAGAATAAGCGATTATAAAGTCCATAACTGAAGATAGCAATGAATGATGAATTTTGTTTATTTGAGCTTACCATCATCAAAAGCACGTATCATGAGCTCGTATTGGCCCCTCGATGTATGACTAGAGCTAACAGGTCTCAGCATTTTCACTTCTCCTGTTATATTGTCGACTGTGAGTACATCTGAGTTTGACGTGAGGAGACTGTACCTTATCCTGCTCTTCCCATCATTATCTGCATCCGTTGCCTGGAATAAAATACATTTTTATTCATCTGTCGAAGGATAAACAATCTGTATATAATAAATGTAGTCACATAATATTGTTTTATATACATATAATATCTATTACATAATAATTATATTACATGCAGCCTATACAGAGTGTTTCGGAACTCTCTACCAATACTTCTAGGCAGTGTTTCTGGACCACTAACAAAAGTAAATATCGTAATAAGAATTTTCTAAAATCCCCAGTTACTCACACAGCCGCCATTTTGATTTTTTCACTCATTATTTTTTTATTCAAACACCTCTAAATGTATAATTTTGAATACAGCTTTATAACAATTAAAACAATTTTGAATGGAAATTGACTCACGTTATGGCGTGACGGCCGTTTCGCTCTGTTGTCTAGAGCATCATCAGACGACCCACAGTACACAGAGCAAAACGGCCGTCACGCCATAACGTGAGTCAATTTCCATTAAAAAGTGTATATTAGTGGAAACAAGATGGATCTTCAACATCATAATTAAAACAATCTTAAAAAAATCAATCAAAATTTTCCGACATCAAAAAACAAAATGGCGACCATTTAAAATCTTTGAACAGGATTAAATTAATAATGGCTAATGATATCGAAATTTGACTGGAATAACGTTTTTTAGATATTGTTATTGCAAATCCAACGATACCTCATTTTCCAAGATTGGACAACAATTAACAGAGATATGCTACTTTCTAGGGTGTGCAGTGGTTGGAAGCGAAAAACTGCAACCCGTTCTCAACCACCGCACACCCTAAAAAGTAGCATATCTCTGTTAATTGTTGGTCAATATTGAAAGATAAGGTATCGTTGGATTTGCAATAAAAATATCTAAAAAACGTTATTCTAGTCAAATTTTTATATCATTAGCCATTATTAATTAAATCCTAATCAAATATTTTAAATGACCATCATTTTGTTTTGTGATTTCGGAAAATTTTGATTGATTTTTTCTAGATTGTTTTAATTGTTATAAAGCTGTTTGCAAATTTTCAAAATTATAGATTCAGAGATGTTCGAATAAAAAATAATGAGTGAAAAAAACAAAATGGCGGCTGTGTGAGTAACTGGGGATTTTAGAACATTTTTATTACGATATTTACTTTTGTTAGTGGTCCAGAAACACTGCCTTGAAGTATTGGTAGAGAGTTCCGAAACACCCTGTATACACACAATATAAAACTGACTGCAAGTCGTTGAATTTACAACGAAAGGTTAATATTAACAACGCAAATCGTAATGGAACAAGAAATCCACGAAAAATATGGTTTAGTTTTTAATTTTATTCAAATAAATTGATCAATAATTCAAAAATAGCAACTTGAATACCTGATATCCAGTGACGTAGCCAGGGGCGGGGTCGTGGGGGTCCGGACCCCCCCTTCCGGTCCTAAATTTTATATAATTTTCATTAAATTAAACATAAAATAAGACAAAGCACTGATGTTGGTGTTATTTCAATGCTAGGAGAGCTAAAAGCGACTGTTCTAGGGTTACTATTTTTCAAAAAAATTCCAGGGAAATTTTCCAAAAAGATTATTTTTATTCTTCTTAATTTTGTCTCAAAAATATATCAATCTTTTTTTCTTGCTGATGATTCCCACATGAATCCGAGACTATAATTAACAATAAATGAATGTTAACTTAATAGTGGTGGAAATCTATAATCTGGAATTCCTGGATTTCTGTTCCATGACGAACCGCGTTGTTAATATTAACTTTTCAAGTGAATTCAACGACTTGCAGTCAAATTTTTATTGAGAATAAGTAGTATTTACTTACTCTGTGGACCAAACGTTTTCGAGTTGTTAAAACCCATCTTTAGGATATATATTTATATCCTAAATATCGATGTTGGTTTGTTGGTTAGAAAAACTGTGGTTTCTGTATAATGTGGTCAAAAAGGCGTCGTCAACAAACCAACATCGATGCCTTGAAGATGGGTTTGACAACTCGAAAACGTTCGGCTGGATGCCTTGAAGATGGATTTTAACAACTCGAAACGTTCGGCCTACAGAGTAAGTAAAATACTGCTTATTCTTAATAAAAATTTGACTGCAAGTCGTTGAATTCACTTGAAAAGTTAATCTATAGTCTGGCTTTGAGTATAGTATACTTTGATTGTAGTATAGACTTTTCCAGTGAAACATAACAAACAAGTAAAAATTTAAAAAAATATGTAAGAAGGTAGTTCCCCCCCCCCCCCTGAGTATGTGTACCTTACGCAATTAAACAATAAATGCGTTGGCAAATAAGGCGTTCAGATAAGTCAATGGCTCTCCTGACCTCGCAAGTAAAACAAATTTTGAATGTGATGTGTTGCCATAAAATAAAGAAGAATTTAATAGATAGCAGGCACTGGTGATGGGCTCCAGCCCAATAACATTTTCTGTCTCATAAAAAATCTAAATTTTAATTTTATTAAAAAATGTTCTGCATGTCACTCGAAAAGTAAAAAACTTTAACTTGATAGATCTTTTAAGTAACGCAATATTTAAATAACAATGATAATAATAAATTTTTTTCCGCAAATACAAAGAAAACAACACATAAAAAATGATACATGATAAAAAATAATTATTATTTTAAATACCGTACACAATTCTTAGGAGAGAAAACAAGAAGTTACAAGCTTCAGTTTCCTACTACACTGAATAAAAATTAAATTTGAATCGAAATATGACTTACCCTGACATAGAATTGGGGTTTGAACGTGGTTGCTCCTTCTCTGACAGTCCTGCGATAATCTGGGAATTCAAAGACGGGGGCATTGTCATTGACATCGGTCAAATGCACGAGAATATTTGTGGACACGATGCGACCGCCGCCATCTTTTGCTTCCATTGTTAACGAATATGATGACTGTTTCTCATAATCCACTTCTGCAATAAATACAAAATAGTTCCATAAAGTCCACATAAAAATTCGACATTATTCAATTTTAAACTTCAATGTTTTTTTCCAATCTTAATACAATTAGAAATTCAATAGAAATATGTATGAAACAAGGTAATTCAATTTCATAATATGATAAACTAACATCATAGCCTGCTATATTGGAGTGTGGAGCCAGTTCATGTGATCTGTTGCCATAAAATAAAGAATTCAATAGATAGCAGGCACTGATAATGAACTCCAGCTCAAAACAATTCTCTGCCTCATGTGAAAAAATCAAAATTTCAATTAAATTAAAAAAATGTTCTGCGTGTCAGTCAAAAAGTGGAAAACTTCACCAGGTCTGGTGTCAGAGTTATCAGTCGCACCTGAATAAGTTCAGGGCCTCTGACGTGACTTAACGACTGTTTTTTTTAGGCAGCCGGGACCGACAGCTTAACGTGTCCTCCGAAACACGGGCGTGGCCCGAGGTAAAAACTTTCGGTCAGAACTGGGATCGAACCCGGGACCTTTGGGCTAGCAATCCAGCACTTAACCCACTCGGCTACGGCCACAGTCTCGCGATGAGTTCATAGGTGTGTATTGTGAAACAACGCTAAATATGTATGTCAGGAAGAATCTCCTGGCCTCACAAGAGGTGCTAACACTGTGAATCATTCAACATTCGAAGACAATCACCATCGAAAAATCAAACTTATACTGTTCAATGGTGGTATTCACACTGCTAAAATCCATGATACACCATTCCAGAGCATGTATTTGATTTTGCGATGGTGATTATCATCGAGTATTGGATGCCCCACTGTGACGGCACCCTCAAACTATTATTCTGAATGTTACTTTTTGCCATATGTTAAATAAATAATTTATTAAATTTTAATATAATTCATTTGTATTATTTACATATACCGTAATTCATTCTATTTATAATCTTTGTAAAATAATATGTGATTCTAGGGAAGTGATAGCCGTGAGCCGTAGCAGGTATCTGATCAATCAGATAGAGATAAGCTGCGTTCTCCTGGGCACTCTTTGTAAGGGTGACCGATAAAATCGGCCAGCAAAACATACACTGTTCTCTGCTGTAGAATCATTTCCCGGTGGTTCGGAACCCACCTAAAACTGTAGGTCCAGCTCATCAACCACAATCATCAAACTCATAACCAACGCACAGGTCTCAGACCTATGTGGGCTTCATCCTCAAAAAAAATTATTGATGATTGCAAAAATAAAATTATGATGTTAATTTTTTGGGAGTTTCAAACTTTTGCATGCCACTATAGTAATTTGAATATCATATACTATTTAATAATTTGGCTAAATAACTTTTTCACTGTCAAGTAGGATGAGTAGAATATCTACTATAAGCTACAATGAAAAACATCTTCGTAGTTGAACTGAGAGAATTATGATAGAATATAAAAAATATTGCTTGTTTTTGACTCCGACGGTCACGGGTTCGATTCCCCACCCAGCCCAGTATTTTGTACCTCCTTATTACAACTCTAAAATGTATATGAACAACAAAATTTGTGATCATTAAAACATGGTAAAATGGAGATTGATTGCTTTATTCTAATTAAGGGCCCAACAGGGCAGTGGCGTAGCCAGGATTAGATTTCGGGCGGGGGGGGGGGGGGGGGGTCTGGGCAGTTGTTTAGCCAGGATTAGATTTCGGTGGGGGGGGCTCACCAAGCGGGGGGTCTAGGGTATAGGAGGGTCCGAATTTTTTTTTATTTAGTGGTGTAAAAAGCTAATCTAGATAACTTGTTGGGCTCTAAAGTTCAAAAGAAATTTTTGAAAAATTACTTGGCTACCCAAGAACCTAGGTGGCCAGGTTTGAAATGATAAAGTTTAAAGTTTGATATACCGATATCTGTGACTATTTAGAGTCAAAACCCTTGAATTGGAAGTAACCATACTTAACTTATGTACTGAATCTCAAAATTAATACTAATTATTATAAGTTTCATATAATTTATGTCATTAGCCTAAAACGCACCCAACCCAAAGTTCATGAAGTACATAGCACACTGATTTTACACGCTTGCATAGAACTTGCATTTATTTGTGTGTTTTCATTTATAAAATCCCGATTTTTTTAAGTTTGGGTGCGTTCAGGCTAGTGGGTTATACTGAATTTGAAATTTATACTGACTTCAAACTTGAAAAATTGCGTTTTATTTAATGTAATAAATAAATAATTATGGTAGTCACAGTTTTCTAACATGTTTTATTCGATTTCGTAGCTCATTTTAAATCAAAATTATCCATTTGAGCCCCTAACAAGTTTCTATATGAGTAAATATTGAGGAAAAATTTGAAAAATGCATTAATCTGACTATAATTGTAGATATATTCTATTACACAAACAGGGTTTCTGTATTCTGTTCGTTATAATATTACAAAACAGATAGAACCCTTCGGCTTTAATAAGTCCTTATCTATTAGTTATTTGAGAATTTTTTATTTCTGAAATTTCGGAGGGGGGGCGTGGGCCCCATGGGCCCCCCCCTGGCTACGCCACTGCGACAGGGCCTTATTGAAATTGCACCGTTGTCCGTCTGGTTTATTAAATACAGAGTGATCGTAAAGCCGCTCAACCCAATGTTTGAAGCCGTGTAGGAATGAAAGATAAATTTGTATAGTATGATTTCAATATGGGAATTTTTCGATCAATGTGGCAGCACTGCTAGATCATGCTACCGGGTGACAGTGAGCCAGACAGCAGTTGGTTTGTTCATTTTGAGTCACAATGTCTTTTGCGCAAGAACAGCGCATCATTCAATAATTTCTTGTGGTTTGTGGTCTCCTCCTCGTTCACCAGATCTGTCTGAGTCCTCTTCATTGTCATTTGTGTGGGTATTTGAAAGATAATGTATACGCAAACAACTCGCATACATTTGATGAACACAGAAAAAAAAGCATTGAAGACCGTATATCAAATTATCACTACTGCTACATTGAAAAAGGTTGCTTGCAATGTAAGAAAATACGTTGATGCAAATCATGGTGGACATTTCCAGCACTAATTATGAACTTGTAAGTAAGTAAGTTGTAATTATAACTTGTATCTTAAAATTTTAAATTAAAGAAACAAAAGTATTCCAGCTTTCTAAGACTGTTATCATTTTGGGTTGCGCGACTTTACGATCATATGTATAATACAAGCTACTTACTTCCAAGTAAATACAGATTTCCATGCTGCAAGTTTGTCCCGAATTTATCCATTCCAAATCCTCTGAGGCTGTAGGTTATCTTTCCGAATTGGCCGCTGTCCTTGTCGGTTGCAGTGACGTTTGCTATGAGTGAGCCTAGTGGCAGATCTTCCGGTATTGTGAATGAGTAGCTGGGTTGGCCGAACACGGGCGGATTATCATTTGCATCCACAATGTTTATCTTAATACTGCTGCTAGCTACTTCCTCCATTTCATCCTGTAATTAAAAGTGTACAATCTATTGGAAAATGAATTGGAGATGAAATGAAAAATATTTATTATTTTCAAGAAAACAAGATACAAGTAGTGAGAAAAAAACTATGGGTATACTCCTCACCTAGATACAGGTCTGTGTGTGAGGAGGGTCGTTTTTATAATAGTTCATGTATTGTCTTAATAACTTTTTTAACATAGGTAGCTTAATAAAAATGATATACACAATATAATCAAATAAATTTTCATATACCGGTAGTCAAAAGTCACTTATATAAACAAAAAATCTAAACTATCCAAGTTTATTCAATAATAATTCATTTTTTAACTTTCTTAGTAATGGCGAAGGTGATATTGTGGAAGGTATCCATAATGAAAAATAAGACGAAATTGTCACAACCACATTTATTAAAACTTAGAGAAACTAGTTTCGGTTGTTACACCATTATCAATCTCAATCAAACTCAAATTTAATAAATGTGGTTGTGACAATTTCGTCTTATTTTTCATTAATTCATTTTTTGAAATGCAATCTAAGTTTAACCAGCAGAACAAGAAGAAAAAAGGAAGAAAGAAAACAGCAGCTATTGAGAAACAAGAAAAATAGAAGAAAAAAAGGATAACTAGATAATACTTGGCTATATGTATGTTGACCTGATCAGTTCCTCGCAGGCTATATGTCCAATGTCTAGACAGCGTCTAGACTATGGAATGAGCTACCTGAAAGAGTAGTATTTTCTAGATCTCTCTCCACATTCAAAAGGAGACTTTATATTCATTTGAATTCTTATCAGTGAAGTTGATTCTACACAAATCATTCAATAGGCTTTATCAATAAGTATATTTTATCTTTCAACATTTTTTTTTTTTTTTTTTTCAAGGACAGGTGTTTTCTCTTTTGCTCAAAGTGCAAAGATCGTTGAAGTCTAATCAATTTCCTTTTATGTTTGAGGTGGTTTTTGTTATCAAGAAAAAAAAAATGCTCTTGAATAGTCTTGTTCTGTCTTCACTTCTTCCCCCCCCCCCCCCCTCTTAGTCATCTTCATCATTTAAATCATGGTGTTGTTATCATTCACTTATTGACACCTTTCTAATTCTTATTCAATTTTTTTTCTAACCCTTTTTTATATAGAACTAATAGGTACTTTGTCTATCCATCTAATTTATCTTATTATTTGACATTTTATTACATGGATCTTTTACAGTGTAAATGTTATGCAATTTATTTTTATTTTAATTTATATATTTTTCTTTTATTTTCTTCAATTTAATTTATTCTAATTTTGTATTTACGTTCAATGTGCAATGGGTCTGTCAAGACCTAGTACAGACAATAAATAAATCAATCAATCAATCAATCAATCAATCAATGCTGAGCACCCACACCCCCAACCTACGCTTGATGATAGCAATGCTGGCACCCTCGGTTTGTAAGATATCCCAAGGAAGACTACGGTAGAGTATGTAAACCAAGTAAAATGAGTTTGTTGTGTCGAGGGAATGACTGAGTCTAAGAAATTGAATACCCAAGTGCAATATATTCCTTGTTTGATGATTATGTTTAATGTTTGTAAAAATATCCTGTTTTTGAAAATATAGATTTCCAGATTTTTACATAGAGCTGCTTAATATTGAGAGCCGGAAAGTCATGGAATAAAATGTGTGTGGGATATCTTACACTCTTTTTCAGTATTTTTTCATGATAGCCTTCTGTGAGACAGCAAGAGGCCTCAGAATATCACTTATATCAGAATATCATCTCATAGCTGGCATAATAAGATTTGATCATTCATTTATTTCATGCTTTCCTCGAATTTTACATATTGATGAAACAAAAATATATAATTTTGATCAAAAAATAAAATTTTTACTCAGATTAATATATAAACATAAACTATTAGAATAAGAGCTAGGAATATCCTAGAAGAAACAATGATCTGATAGAATAATGTATTTGCTTCTTATTGTTGTAAATTTAACGACTTGCAGTCAGTTTTATATTGTGAATATATAATAATTCTACTCAAACTTGGCCGAACGTTTTCGAGTTATTGAAAGTCATCTTCAAGGCATCCTAGATCGGCGATGTTGGTTTGTTGGCTAGAAGAATTGTGGATCTTTTAAATAAACAAAACATACACAATGAACAATTACATTTTAAGTCACACAAACTTTTTGACCACATTATGCAAAAACCATAATTTTTCTAACCAACATCGCCGATCTAGGATGCCTTGAAGATGAGTTTCAATAACTCGAAAACGTTCGGCCAAGTATGAGTATAATTATTATACAAAATATAAAAAATATATATGTATATTCAAAATTTAAAACTGACTGCAAGCCGTTAAATTTACAACAAAAAGTTAATATTAACAACGCAGATCGTTATGGAACAAGAAATCGAAGAATATATTTGCAGCAGTCTATGTTATACTTTTGAAAATGAAAATTAACACAAGTGATAAATGATAGAAAAACAGGAATAAGTGATAAATAGGGACAATTAGCTTAAAAGAAAGGAAGCAGAGGCGACTCAAATAAAAGACTGTACATTTTTTACATTATTGTACATAATTGTACATTTTTTGCGCTCACACTTTATTAATCCCGTAGATTCTTCAGTAGATCACTTTCAACACACTGATAACTTTTATTTAAAATGTAATTTAAAAATTGAAATGTATGGAAACTTAATAAATAGTAAAAATGTGCTTGTAACAAATAGAACTGAGATATAAGGGTCATTGACTGTGAAAGCTTAGCCAACGTGTGGACTACACTAGGGTGCTAGCACAGTGGAGCATCCACTCGATGATAATCACCATTGAAAAACCAAACACATGCTCTATAATGGTGGTTTTCACGTTGCTTCAAACTTTCATATATCCAATACTCAATTATAATCACCATCGCAAAATCAAACACATGCTGTGGAATGGGGGATTTCACACGTCGCTCCCATCTGTGAACATTATCCTACAGCATGTGTTTGATGTTGTGTAGGTGGTTATCACCAAGTAATATCAGCCTACTACTGGCTTTTTTTCTGTAGATTACGTCTTGGAGACTCCAGTTATGGAGTATAAGACAAGTCAGATTAACAATTATACTATCTTATACACAAGTTACCATAATCAATTAGTTGAGGTGAGGCTTAATTTTGATTTGAAAGGAACTCTTGTACACTATAAAATCTTTATCAACTAAATTTTTTTCACTATTTTTTAAATATTTCTATATTTTGAAGACTCTTTAAAAACTGCGGTAGCTTGTTGTAGAGTTTTCTACCAATATAACTAGGTTTTTCTTTGAATAACCTACTATTGTGACTCACCAAATGATAATCTCCTCGGCTTCTTGTATTATAATCATGTATGTCAAAATTTGTTTTTAATATCATTCGTTTTTACATATAAAGTAGCTTCATACACATATAAGCAGGGTACAGTTAGGAGACCAAGTCTCTTGAACAACGGCCTACATGAATCTAATCTATTTAGTTTGAAGTGACTGACAATTGAATAACTGACAAATATACATAAACAGAATTTATTAATTTCGAATTCCTTTAAGTGCTAGTTTATACTGAAGACTTCCGCAATGGCGGATATTGGCAGCAGTATTTAATAGCTGATGGAAATCGATGGATGCTACTGTACAAAAATATCAGTCACCACCGGGAATCGAACCACGGACCTCCCAATTGCCGGTCGGGTGCCTTAACCACTAGACCATGGAGACCTTTCTGCACAGAAGCATTCATTTTCAACTTGGCCATATCAGTACAGTAGCATTATCGATTATAACATATTTTTGTACAGTAGCATTCATCGATTTCCATCAGCTATTCAATACTGTTGTCAATATCCGCCATTGCGGAAGTCTTCAGTATAAACTAATAGCAATTAAAGGAATTCGAAATTAATAAATTCTGTTAATCTATTTACTCTTTCTATACACCTAACAGCTTTCTTTTGGATCTTAAACACCCTATCAAGGTTTTGTTTTGATGAATTACCCCATACTAAGATAGCATACCTCATATTTGACAATAAGAGACCATGGTAAGCTGTAAAAAGTAACTTTTTGTTCTTTAATCTTCTGTTGCAGGTCAAATACCCCAGATGAAATTTTACAGCACATTTTCTCAATGTATGGAGCCCAAGTCAATCGTCTATCCAACAAAACTCCTAGAAATGCAATTTTTTCTTCCTGGTCTAGTTGATTATCGTTTACAAACATAGCCCTATATTCATTTGGGTTATGTTTCTAGTAATCTATTCTATCAGCTATAGTCTACTGATTCAAGGTCATTTGGCGTGCACTCAAATTTAATACAATCTTCTGGCTTTTTACATATCTATTTTGTAATTTTCAGGTAATCGCTCACATGTTAAAGCCTCACATTCATTCAACAGATGAGTCCCATTCATGTTTTCAACCGAGTATTGTATGCAAGTACCCTAAGGATCATACATGGAAGGTGATGGAGATAGCACTTACATCGGATGCAGGTATGAGTGCAACAATTTTCAGGTTCAACTGCCTGACACCAGCGTCGTAGTCGAGTCCATTTTTGTCGTTGACCCTGATAACCACGGGCACTCTTCCCTGCGCTGAGACGGGGTCCACTCGAAACCAGCGCTTCACCCTCGCGTCATCCGATTTCAGCATCAGCATGTAGCGCGCGTTCTCGCCTACGTCATCATCACTGACAACCATGTTCAGTCCCGGCAGTGGAGTTCCAATGCCTTTCAAGCAATAAAATCATTTTTTAAATACACAATCATAATTATGTCCAAGGCATTTGACAGCGTTCATCATAGCCTTCTGCTTAACAAATTGCAACACTATGGTTTCAGAGGAGTGGCATTAAAATTAATTGCCTCCTATTTACAAGACCGATTTCAGAGGGTTGTGTTGCAGGATTCATGTCTGGTCTCTTCTGATTGGATGAGAGTGGACCTTGGTGTCCCTCAGGGTTCTGTCTTGGGTCCTATCCTTTTTTTGTTGTATGTGAACGATTTGCCAGTGAGTGTTCAATCAAAAATGATCCTGTTTGCTGATGATGCAACGGCTATTGTTAAGCCTAAAAAAGGTGAGGATGTCAGGTTGGCTATATCAGGTACCATCAAGCCACTGGCTGAGTGGTTTCAAAGAAATGGACTGAGGTTGAATCTGGGTAAAACCAATGTAGTCAGCTTCAGTCTATCACGGCAACCCAGAAGTGGGGGGAACCAAACAGCTAGGTCGGAATTGGGGGTCAGATGTGGGTTTGTTGAAGAGGTTGATTTCCTGGGAGTAAGACTACAGAGTTCTTTAAGCTGGAGCTCTCAAACAAGTATTTTGCAAAAAAAATTAAATAAGGCTCTGTTTGCTGTTAGGGTGATAAGGAGGTCTGCTGATTGGAAGTCTGCTCTGAGAGTGTACCATGCCTACTTTATTTCATTGATCAGGTACAGCATCATTTTTTGGGGTAGCAATAAATCTCTGCTGGACCCTGTCTTTAGAAAGCAGAAGGAGGCAGTAAGGACAATCCTCGGTTTGTCATACAGAGAAAGTTGCAGGCCTCACTTTGTGAGTAATGATTTGCTTACTGTACCGGCAATTTACATCCAGGAGGTTATAACATATGTCCAAAAGAATAGGGAATGCCTTGAGGGTCAGAGACATGAACATGGCTATGCTACCAGAGTGATGGAGGTTGACTATCAGATGCCTAGATATAGACTAAGTCTAATAGGAAAAAGTCCCTGGTACATGGGTATGAGGTTGTTCAATGCTCTCCCCCTTGACTTGAAACAGTGTAGTCATGAGAGGGTCTTTAAGAAAAAGTTAATTTCCCACCTTATTGCTAAATGCCCCTATAATGTAATGGAGTAGAACGCTGTATTTGTAGAATGCTAAATAGATTGCGAGTGAATCAAAACAAATTGATTATTTTTCAAGCTTTTTTTTTTAAATAGAAGCCCACAAAAATTTATGTGTTGTGGATATTTAAATAGTTTTATCATTATAACATATCTTGGAGATTGAATTAATTTGTGTAATTGTTATAATAGGTTAACTAAACTATACATTTTAATTTTAGTAGTAAGTAAAGTTTTGTAAAATTTCGACGTGCCACTGTTTGTGGAGCATAGCTCCTGATTTCAAATGTTTGTGACGAATAATAAATACAAATACAAATATATAAAGAACCCCCAATAAATTTGAAACTTTCAAGATAGAATAATATAATTTTCCTACAACTGCTCGTAAAGTAGTTCTTTACGTACAACGTACTGAAAACTAATTGTAAAATACCTCTTTACTGCTCCGCAAGCGGTAAAGTACTTTCTGCTCGCCAGCTGTTTTCTTTACGCTTCTGTTTTGATTTTGATGTCTTCTCATTGGTGGATCACGGAATCCGTGAAATTCACATAACCTCAAAAAAGGCGAACGCTAACCAAATCCGCGCATGGTCTGTGATGTTACAAACTACAAGCTTTCATTGTGTTGGAATCCAGAACTGCAGTTTTAGGAAAAATATTGTATGCAATTCGCGCGTGAAGCTTCTTTATCGCTCTCGCAAAATTACTGCGCTCCGCTGTGCGTCGCGCAGTAAATGTTTTGGCGCGAGCGATAAATTCGCGCTTCACGCTCTTAATACATAAATAACTATTTTTGTTACACTTGATAGAAAGTAGCTAATTTCCATAGATTTGTCACATATGGAAAATGCCTCTTTTCCGTACTAGATCGGAAAAATCAGCTGACAAATAGGGCCTTATAGCCATACAAGATGGGGAAAACAGCTGAAGTGCGGCAAAGTTTTTCGTTGACTCAATGTATATTATATGTATTGATATATTCAACTAATTACATTATTCAATACCTATGACTCAATACCTTTCTCGTATAATATCTAGTGATTGCACTAGACATCACTAATTTGGTTTATGGGAATTCGCCCATCAAATTCTGAATCTAAATAGAGCATCTGATTCAATATTGTCACAGAATAGCTATACAAATAAGAGTATACAGCCTAATTTTGCATGCATATATCCAGAGTATTAGATATAACAGAACAATCCAAGTTACTCAAATTATTCTTCTCAAGTTACTTACCGTACATTTACTTGAAGAATATTTCAATAATAGAAAGGCATAGATGCATGTAAAATGAGAAAGGAATGAATATCAGGCATCACAGAACTAGCAATTAAAATAATTCAGTTCGATTCACTCACCTATATCTTCTCCCACACTAATTTCAAAGTTCGGTCTATTGAAGTGAGGAATTTGATCGTCAACATCAGTAATAACAACCGTAATTCTCTCCGTGTTGAAATCTCCGGGCAGTTCGTTGTTGATCAATTCAGTTGCCTGGAAAAATCAAAATTATTTTAACTCTAATAAAATTGACAACATTTTAATGTAATTGCAAGTCTAAGAACTTACTTGGCGCTTACCCGTTGTCATAAGTTCGTAAAATTGGTCAATAAGTCTTGAAATACTCTCGATGATCAGTACAAGAGACGTACAAGTCTGACTCATGTGTGCATCATCAGCAAGAAAAGAACAATAATTTATAATTACAAGTTAGTTTGAAGTGACTGACAATTGAATAAACTGACAAATATACATAAACAGAATTTATTAATTGCGGAAGTCTTCAGTATAAAGTAATAGCAATTAAAGGAATTCGAAATTAATAAATTCTGTTTATGTATATATGTCAGTTGTATTCAATTGTCAGTCACTTCAAACTAACTTGTGAGATACGAGCCGATATGGCCAAGTTAAAAATGAATGCTGCTGTACAGAAGGGTCTCCATGGTCTAGTGGTTAAGGGCGCTCAACCGGCAATTGAGAGGTCCGTGGTTCGATTCCCGGTGGTGACTGATATTTTTGTACAGTAGCATTCATCGATTCCCATCAGCTGTTCAATGCTGTTGTCAATATCCGCCATTGCGGAAGTCTTCAGTATAAAGTAATAGCAATTAAAGGAATTCGAAATTAATAAATTCTGTTTATTTATAATTACACTTTACCTTGACAGTGAATGTGTAGACCCCTCCACTCTGCAGTATGTTGGGGTGTTCACGATCAATCGGATTCATGCTTGTCACGATGGTCGCTTGTCCGCTTCCGTTGGAGATCAATGTAAAATACTGCAGATCATCGCCTTCCAGTGTGAGGCTCACCGGGCGAGGATTCCCAACATCTCCATCTTCTGATTTAATGAATAGAACACTTTGGCCCTGGACAAAAGTAAGTAAGTAAATTTATTTTCATTACATTTTAAAAAATAATGAGATACAGTGTAAAGAATATTATGGAACTCCTAGCCTCCCGAACCAATAGTGATGGCTAGCACAATTATAAACAAAAATATCCATTATGATAAATATTTAAAAAAAAACCGTTATTTTGCAACTACCAAGAATAATAATAATAATTCTGACAAATATTATGTTGTTTTTAAATATGATGTTTCATTTTGATTGATACTTATTTCAGGATGGGACTTTTAGAAATTTGAAATACAGTGTGAAGTCTATTTCATTAATCTAATAAATGATTTTATTTTTTTTTTTAAGAAGTTTTGTATTGAATTTAAATTTTTTGTGTGAACTAATTAATGTGGTAGAAAAATTTTCCTATTTCCAATATGTTTTAATGAAGAACAAGTACGCAAAAAATCACTGCTGTAAAATCACTTCCCGGTGGTTCGGAACCCACCTAAAGGTCCATCTCATCAATCACCATCATCCAACTCATTACCCACGCACAAGTCTCAGACCTATATGGGCTTCTTTCTCCAAAAAAAGACAGAAAGATTTGTTTTAATTCTTATGGAGCATATAAATAATGTTAAAAGCAGTGTTGTGTTGCTTGACTAGCACTTTCTTTCTCTGTGAATAATTTAATTAGGATATGGTAACCTCCAATACAGCTTTTAATTTAGGAGGTACCTAATTCCACAAAAATAAATAAATTTATGGATTAATAAATAAATAAATAAAAGGATGAGAAACTTCCAAAAAATTTCATTTAATTTTTTTTTTGTAAGTTGGTAATTTTTTGTAAAAGTGTTCCAGTTATATTCTAAAATCCGTGTTTCGGAGGACACGTTAAGCTGTCGGTCCCGGCTGCCTAAAAAACAGTCGTTAAGTCACGTCAGAGGCCCTGAACTTATTCAGGTGCGACCTGATAACTCTGACACCAGACCTGAACCAGCCAGGTCACACGATATTATTATTATTATTCTAAAATTAAGTTAATTTTGTATGTATACTGTAGCGAGAATAGAGAGGAAGAAAGAACAGTGGTTCTAGGTTGTTATCTGCTATGTAAATGTTTACTTCTAAGCAATTAATTACTCTGCTTTTGACACTTTTATGGTGTTTACTATTTACTTTGTAGAATGTTCTAGTTGTTTGATTAGACATTAATGGAATCTTATCGAATATTGTGGAAAGTGCGAGTTTCCTTATTTATTTATTTAGAAGATGATAGGAAAATCCAGGGATATCTCGATTGTTGAAAAACCTATTTAAGGCGAACGCATTTGTAGAAACTAGTTCAGTCTTGTTTGAAACTCGCCGTGATAAGTGGCAGTAGTGACAGTTCCCGTTAATACAGACAGTGAAATCCCGTTGGCGCTATTACAAACCAGGCAATGAACTTTCGTTGTCTGTAGTGATAATTCTCTTGACAGTTCTATACTGATAATTCTTTTCCCTATTACTGTATTACGGACTTGTGCTACGTAAGTTAATTGTTTTTTCTCGACGATTCTTTTTGAATATTATTGGACAGTTTATTGTACAGTTCTTATTTAATATTAGATCGGCCTTTTGACATTTAGTGATTGATTTATGTACAGTTTATTGAAAACTTATTATCAGTTGAACAATATTGTGTTATCTGTTTTTTAATTGTTTATTTTTCTGTAAGAAATTACTGAACAGTGTGAGTTGTAGATTATTTGTGTGAATAAAGTGAAATTGATAAAATTAAGTGTTGCCAGCATTATTTTAGACATAGAACCCATAACAATACGTTATAAATATGTTATTAGGGAATAAAGATGATTTGGTTTAGTTTATCTGTTTACTTGTGTTCATATGAAGTTCACAATGTAAATGTATCATAATGAATAATAAGACGAAGTTGTCACAACCACATTTATTATTAATTTAGGGATACTAGTTTCGGATGTTACTCCATTATCAATCTCAAACAAACTAAAACTTTTTTTTTGAGGATGAAGCCCACATAGGTCCGAGACCTGTGCGTGGGTAATGAGTTGGATGATGGTGATTGATGAGTTGGACCAACAGTATAGTTTGTCTGAGATTGATAATGGAGAAACATCCAAAACTAGTATCTCTGTATTTTTGATAAATGTGGTTGTGACAACTTCATCTTATTATTCATTATTCATTATGAATATCTTCTTGCACAATATCACCTTCACCACTAAAAAGAAAGTTAAATGTATTATTATTATTTATTTTTTTTTTGTAGATTACGTCTTGGAGACTCCAGTTAAGGAGTATAAGACAAGTCAGATCAACAATATTATACACTAGATACCCTAATTACTTGAATTAGTTGAGGTGAGGCTTAATTTTGATGTGAAAGGAACTCTTGTACACTATAAAAAGCTTTATCAACTAAATATTTCTTCAATTGTTTTTTAAATATTTCTATATTTTCAAGACTCTTCAAAAACTGCGGTAGCTTGTTGTAGAGTTTCCTACCTATATTACTAGGTTTTTGTTTGAATAAGCTACTATTGTGACTCACCAAGTGATAATCTCCTCGGCTTCTTGTATTATAATCATGTACATCAAGATTTTGGTTAATATCATTCGTTTTTACATATAAAGTAGCTTCATACACATATAAGCAGGGTACAGTTAGGAGACCAAGTTTCTTGAACAACAGCCTACATGAATCTTATCTATTTACTCTTTCTATACACCTAACCGCTTTCTTTTGGATCTTAAACACCCTATCAAGATTTTGTTTTGATTATACTCAGGTAGTGAACTAGTTGTCTGAGTATGCACTTTTTCTGAGGATGAAGCCCACATGGGTCTGAGACCTGTGCGTGGGTAATGAGATGGATGATGGTGATTGATGAGTTGGACCTACAGTTTTAGGTGGGTTCCGAACCACCGGTAAATGATTTTACAGCAGAATGCAGTGTATTTTTTGCTGGAAACAAGCATTTCTGCAATTCGTAAGTGTTGTTCTCTTACTGGCGGTGTATTCTCTTGAATGGTTGCAGAGTATGGCGAGTTCATGAAGACAGGAGGTTGATCCTGGATGTCGATGACGTCAACTGCTACACTCGCACTTGCTGTCAGACTGAACCTCGGATTTGAATCACTTGCCTCCAGAATCAGACTATAGCCTGGTGTACTTTCATAATCCAGCTGCTTTGCTAGCACCACTGCCACCGCGTATTGGCCCTCATCGATCTAGAACATTTTTAAAAGTTGTCAAATTGCTGAGAATACAACCACAAGTTAATGTCAAGTACTCCAAAATGAAAAATCTAATTTTATTTCAACACTTACAATAGTCATCTCTGGAAATGTATAGTTGCAGGATTCTCAGCTCTGAAAAGTATAAGTTTTTTCTATCTTTTTTCGGAGGATGAAGCCCACATAGGTCTGAGACCTCTGCGTGCGTAATGAATTGGATGACGGTGATTGATGAGTTCAATCAATCAATCAATTTTTTCTATTCAATAAAATACATCACGGGTCCCACTAAACCGGCAGGTTTTTCAGTAGGTGCCCATACAAAATAATTATTGGTACAAAAAAAAACATAAATTTTTCAATAATTACATTAAAAAAAAGAATTAACTTATAAAAATAAGAAATTGTACAGTATGGAAAGTAATAAAGTATTACAGTAAAAAACAGAGTTACAAGAAAACTAGAAAGTTATAAGCAAGAAAATAATAGAATAAAAGACAAGGAAAAATAATAGCAAAATAAAAAAAACAAGAAAATTGACACTACAGTTTTAGGTGGGTTACGAACCAGAGCATTTTACAGCAGAGAACAGTTTTTTTGCTGGCCAATTCAATCGGTCACTCTTACAAAGATGGCCCAGGAGTTGCTTAGCTTATCTCTGATTGAACAGATATATTGTAATAGTACCTGCTATGGACTCGGCTATTACTTCCCGCCTAAAAAGTTGCTCGTGTGAACAGGGCCTTATCACTCCCCATCTTATATTTTTATTGTAAAATTCTTGAAAAAGAACTGAGATAAATATTGACATTTTCTGATAAAAAAATATCGGTGACTAGAATATGATATAGTTTTATAGTGTAAGCATTTCTTCTCTTGTAGCTGATGCCCACACGAGTCGAAACTTGTGCGTCAGTAATGAGGGAATTATTATACAAGGATGATATCATGAATGGAGGACCTAAAATTTTGGGTGGGTTCCGAATTACCAAGTGATAATAAATTTTATAGCTGCCTCCTAAGGGCAGAATTTCTTATAAAAAAACTTAATTTATTCTACCCAAATGAAATAAACAAAATTAACTTTCTATATTAATCTCCCAATTGGAAAAAAATAGGATAATGTGTAACCGTGTATGCTGGCACAATTATTCATATCAATTTGGTTTGGAATTAACTTTAATCAAGCGTTTCATTTCATTAAGGCTGTGCGCAGGGCTTTTGGTCATATTTTTTTTTGAATTTCCTTGTATTGAATATTATAAGGGCTTTGAAATGTAATCTATTTAAAAAAAATTCTAATTAAATTATTTTGTAAAATATGGGGGTTCAAAGTTGACATTTTTCGGTTTTTGGGGGCAATTGATCTCACCTATTAGTGATTTTCAACTTTTAATAAATTTTCTGTAATTGAAAGACACCTTGAGGAATTAAATGACATATTTTTTACTCCAATCAACCAATTAGTTTTTTAAACATACGATTTTTAAAATCTGTAAAAAATTTCAATTTTTCAAAAATTATCTTGAAAAACCTATTTGTTAGATTGAAATGAAAAATATGTCATTCTATTCCTTAAGGTGTCTTTCAGTTATGAAAAATTTATCAAAAGTTCAAGATCACTCATAGGTGAGATCAATTGCCGCCATAAACCGAAAAATTTCAACTTTGAACCCCCATATTTCACAAAATAATTTAATAACAAACATTTTTTCTTAGTTCAATTAATCTGATGTTTTGAGGTCTGTTTTTATAATGAGGGAGATCAAAATCAATGTCTACTTCCTATTGGAAACTCCCAAAAAATATTTTATATATTATAGCATTTTGTGAAATAAAAACCTACTTCTATATCCTTTGTAAAACTGATTTTTCATGAAGATCGACAAATCTTCCATAGAAAACAAAAGCTTTCATAGAAATTGATCTCCTGCAATGTTTTCCATGACAAAATACTTGATGAATAATCTAATATCATAACTGACACTTTATTTCTATCATTAATACAGTGTCAGTTATGATCTTAAATAAGATCTATATGATCTTAAGTGAAGTGATAGCCGCGAGCCGTAGCAGGTATCTGTTCAATTAGATAGATAAGCAGTTCTCGTAGGTCCTGTTTGTAATGGTGACCGATTAGATTGGCCAGCAAAAAAGACAGACAATGTTCTCTGCTGAAAATCACTTCCCGGTGGTTCGGAACCCACCTAAAACTGTAGGTCCAACTCATCAATCACCATCATCCAACTCATTACCCACGCACAGGTCTCAGACCTATGTGGGCTTCATCCTCAAAAAAAAAAAATGAAAATGGAATAAAACATTCAACTTTTACGAATTAGTTACTGTCAACAAGGATATGTGAAAATGAGTGCTTTGACAGGTAGAAAAATATAAGAAATTTATATAAATGTAAAAGTAATAGAAACTATCAAGTAAATACAAACTGCTGGTTGTTTTTAATAGAGAAGAATACTACACGACTAACATTATTATTGTATGTTATTTGAAGGGAAGTGAGCATAGTATTATAATAATTTATAATTTAATTGGTAATGAATGTTTTACACTTAACAACATAATTATTTACTAATAAATAAAGGGATATATAATTATTTACATGACTAAAATAAATAATAATCATGACAAACAAATAATTATTTACATGATTTTCAGCAGATAATAATAAATAAATGAAAGTATTAATCTTCTCTTACAGCCTTCATGATCAGGACAACAACTAAAAAAATGTTATGAAAGTATTGTATTTATAAACAGTATAAAAAATGTATTACCTTGATAGTTTCAATATCAAATTCATCACAGTTCAAGCATTTGATATTGAGCTCAGCATTGATACCGCTATCTCTGTCACTGACAGAGATATTTGTGTAGAGCAGAGATCCAATTTTAGCATTCTCAGGAACTGACATAACATAAGGTCGCCCTTGGAAAACCGGAGGATTGTCATTCACATCCAAAACTGGAATTTCTCTCCTCAAGGAGACTGTGTTCGGTTCAGAGCCACCTAAAGATTCATCTGGAAAAGCCAAATATAATAATAATAATAATAATAATAATAATTTCTCTGGTTGTGAGTGCAGCACTAACAGAGGAGTTTATTCACAATAAAATTAAAAAATTAGCATTTCAGAAAATAAATTAAATTCTTAAACCAAAGTATTGCAGTTCTGAATTTTGTGGCTGCCACTAAATAATACCTTTCATTCGTGTTGTAGTACACAATTACATAAGTACTAAAAATACATAAAAAAGGCATTGAAAAACAATTTCCTGTCTTCAAAGCATTTTTATACCGGTAGAGACTTTTCAAACCGACTATATTCCCTCACCGACTAGATACAATTATACAAAAAACCGTACTTAAAATAATTTATTGATCATGCGGATAATTATTGATGTACCTAACAAGATTGAGGGACGTATTGAATGACTATAAAATTCAATACAACTAAAACAAGAATATTTTTGGTTTAAAAGTTGATCATTTTAAAATATCAAAATTTTATCATTAGATGTTTTTCTTTGATTTTTCTGGCTGATGATATCCACGAGAATCTGAACCCGTGGGTTCGAGGTGAATTACTTTTTTGTGATGATGATGATGATGTTAATCACATGAGTCTAAGACTTGAGAGTGAGTAATGAGGTGAATTATGACAAATTATGAGGTGAATTATGACAAATTATGCCAGGCTGAACGACGGGCATCGAGTCCGAGACTGCAGGAGTAGCAGGCAGTCAGTCTTATCATTCTTATTTCGGGAAGTGATAGCCGAGTGCCGTAGCAGGTATCTGTTCAATCAGAGATAAGCTACGAAACTCCTGGGTCATCTTTGTATCGGTGACCGATTGAATTGGCCAGCAAAAAATATTCTGTTCTTTGCTGTAAAATCACTTCTCGGTGGTTCGGAACCCACCTAAAACTGTAGGTCCAACTCATCAATCACCATCATCCAATTCATTACTCACGCACAGGTCTCAGACCTATGTGGGCTTCATACTACGAAAAAAAAGAAGAAAAAAGATAATTCTCCAAATGATTACTACACAGGCTGATGCTGATGATGCAGTGATATTATGAATAGTGAACCTACAGTTTAGGTGGGTCCCGAACCACTGGGTAGGTGATAAAGAAAATTAATAACTTCATGTTATAGACATCCATCTAAGCGCAATCCCGAGCACTCATGATTTAGTAATATCACGAACGCACAGATACCGCGGAATCAGTCCCAATTTTTTTTTTTATCTTGAATATTTCAGTTTATGTCTTCCATTTATTCTTGTAAAACATTAGTTTTTTTTGTAACTATGGTAATAAGTATAAACTAGTGAAGATTCTTGGTTTAAAAATGTCTAAACTCCAAATTATATAATCTTTTTTCGGACTGTGATAATATTTGTTTGAAATGAAAAAAATAATATTCTTTATCTGCAAAAGACTTGTGAATTATTCTGTTTCAATGTAAAATTTCAAGTAAATCAGCAACCTGACCTAAGATTTTGATCCTACTTTAAAATGTTGTGAAAGCATTTTTGGGCAATAGCCTGTTGTATTCACATTGATTGTATGCTAGTTAAATAAATAAATAAACATAAAGTTCTTGGAATGTGGATCATGCAAATAGGACCCACCTATTGTTTTTTTTTTTTTTTTTTTTTTTTTTTGTAGATTACGTCTTTGAGACTCCAGTTAAGGAGTATAAGACAAGTCAGATCAAACACTAGATACCATAATTACTTCAATTGGTTGAGGTGAGGCTTAATTTTTATGTGAAAGGAACTCTTGTACACTATAAAAAGCTTTATCAACTAAATATTTCTTCAATTGTTTTTTAAATATTTCTATATTTTCAAGACTCTTCAAAAACTGCGGTAGCTTGTTGTAGAATTTCCTACCAATATAACTAGGTTTTTGTTTGAATAAGCTACTATTGTGACTCACCAAGTGATAATCTCCTCGGCTTCTTGTATTATAATCATGTACATCAAGATTTTGGTTAATATCATTCGTTTTTACATATAAAGTAGCTTCATACACATATAAGCAGGGTACAGTTAGGAGACCAAGTCTCTTGAACAACGGCCTACATGAATCTAATCTATTTACTCTTTCTATACACCTAACTGCTTTCTTTTGGATCTTAAACACCCTATCAAGATTTTGTTTTGATGAATTACCACATACTAAGATAGCATAACTAATATGTGACAGTAAGAGCCCATGGTAAGCTGTAAAAAGTAACTTTTTGTCATTCAATCTAGCGAGCTGTCGCAGGACAAATACCCCAGATGAAATTTTACAACATATTTTACAACAAATTTATAACATATTTGTGGATGTGGTAGAATACTCACCTGTAATACTGATGATAACCTCGAGCATATCCACTGTCTCCCGATCGAGCTCTTTGATAAGTTTCACCACGCCGCTGGTCCTATCCACATTGAAGTGTTCTCCGCTGATGCTGTAGTGCAGACGACCGCCCTCGGGGTCTGTGCCCTGCAGCCTGTAGACGGGGGCCCCCACGTGCGCGTTCTCAGGCAGGGAGAACCGAGCCATGTCACCTCCGGGCGAAAATTGGGGCGGTCCATTGTACTGAGCCCACGTTTCCACCGATAGGCAGGCAAGCCACAGCAGTGAACCCCACATTCTAAAAGTAAAACAAATACATCTGTTGAAATTCTAAAACATGATTGTGTAACTATAATAATTATTTTATACATCGGAAGGTAGTCTTGATAAGTCTTGTACACATTAGGAACTCCCAAATTATCAATTTCAATTTCAATTCAATTTTATTTTCATTCCAACATACACAATCTCACAAGAATATTCCAAAATATAAAACAGTAGAATATAAGATACAAATCAACAAATTTATTTGTTCACTAGAAATACATTAGAATGTATTTGAATACATGAAATAAAATATTCCGAAAATTGCGTTTTTTGTTTTGCTAATTATATTTCCTACATAAAATACTGTCCTTCCTACCCCGTGAACAAATTGTGCAATCCATGATTGGAAGAAAAATTTAGTAAAAGCCAGCATAAGCATAAAGCTTGTGCGCTAGCAGTGAGTTGAATACTTTTTTTTTACACTTATACTAATCTATCAATACCGAACTTATGATGACCTAAATTATTGTAAAATAAGAAACTCATTTGTTTCCCTCTAATCAGGAATACTTGCAATATCAGATTTTTGTGACCAATCATTTTTATTATCCTAATTTTTAACATCATTATTATTGTTATTTTTATTGTTATTATTATTATTATTTAAATTTAAAACTTAGCAAATCACCCCAATACAAGCTAAACTTAGCTTCTGGGGTTGCCACCACTAGAATTATTATCATAATAACTATTTATGTATTGAATTTTGTTAAATTGTTGTATATTATTTATTAATTGCATGTACTGTTATTTACATTCAATAAAGCTTATTAAAAAAAAAAAAAATTATTATTATTATTATTATGTCAATCTATAGATGATATGAATCTTTGTTACTTCACAGCAACTTCAAGATAAAACCATTAAAATATTATTTGATAATATTATTTATTTTTAAGAATGTCATCTTGATCCATTCATATATTTCTCTTACTAGAGTTGGCGTGATTTTATTATCAATAAATCTTTGTGGGACTAGGTTTATAATTTCACTACAAAAAAGTCATATTGATGTCTTGTCAAAGTCAGTCTAGGATTAGATTTTTGAAAAACGTTTGTTTGTGAAGGACGGGTGTTATAATTCATTGTTCTTCTAGTTAATTCAAATGCGGGTTTGTTTTTATTTATATTTAAAATGATCTTTTTCGCATATGCTTGTCTTATGGTTAACACTCCAAACTCATGAAAAATCAGACTGCTAGAATAACGGCGTGGTCTATTTAGTGCAGCTCTTATGAAATATTTTTGCAATCAGATTCACAATACAGCTTCCAGCTGGTACCTTGTAAGACGAAGTTGTCACAACCGCATTTATTAAAAATGGTGTCGTGCTAAACGCGCACAAGATTCATCAAAGGGTCAGAAAAGAGTCTCCACTACCTGGAACTGCCGCTCTGGTAGTGAACCGACCGGAAGTAAATTCATTATACAAATTCAAACTTCTGAACAAATCCTTACTTAAAAGCTATGCATTTCATATTTAAAAATGTAGGGTATCCTCAACACTCCAACTAAATAGACAACTAAAAGATAAATTTAGGGAAGTGATAGCCGCGAGCCGTAGCAGGTATCTGTTCAATCAGAGAGATAAGCTGCGTTCTCGTAGGTCCTGTTCGTAACGGTGACCGATTAGATTGGCCAGCAAAAAAGACACTGTTCTCTGCTGTAAAATCACTTCCCGGTGGTTCGGAACCCACCTAAAACTGTAGGTCCAACTCATCAATCACCATCATCCAACTCATTACCCACGCACAGGTCTCAGACCTATGTGGGCTTCATCCTCAAAAAAAAAAAAAAAAAAAAAAATAGACGAATTCTACCAATTTTATTTTTCAAAGTCATTAGTATTATGGGTTCTGCTAAAACATGGAAATATAATTCATATTATTCATGAATAAATAAAAAATCAATCAATTTTATCTACATTCGAAAGTTAATTTAATAAAACTATTCAATAGAACCTATTAAAATTGAACGGATGATAGAAAAATCCAGAACATCAGTATATATTCTAGAAAAATATATAGTCTAGTCCGTGGTGGATGATCTTGAGATTTTTAATTTCTCTGTAGCTCAAAATTCCACTACTTGTTGTTTATCTTGTGACGATTCATTCAATAAAAATCTGTAATGTTTTGGGAGTTATTACAAAGATCATTTTCAGCTTCTTAATTATATTGATATTATTATTGAATATAATATTTATATGGATGAAACCCCACACAATCAAATCATAATTTGATATTGTTTAAAAAAATTATGTTACAATTTCCATTCAAAGTATACAGTTTGTTATTACTTATGATTTGATTGATCACTATAATGATCTAAAAGTGATTAATAATACTTCCGATTTGCCTTTCTACATGAGTGGCAGTTCAGGTAGCCGAGGCTCTTTCTTGACCCTTCAATAACACTTGTACGCGTTTAGCACAGAATTTCAGTTGTGCGCGTTTGGCACTATGCGCGTTTAGCATGTAACCATTAAAAATAGTGAGTCACAAAATAGGTCTCACTATTTTTAATTAATGTGGTTGTGACAACTTCGTCTTATTATTCATTAAAATCATTTATTTTAAACCAGATCTGAACTAGCTTGTTATCTTGTATATTATGTAATATTATATGTGCATTACTAACCATGCTCAAATTCGTTTAAAATGCACCAATTCAAGTGCAATTTTCAAACATTTTCCGGACCCCAGTCCCCCGGTAAGTCACAACTCCGGTACTTCTCAATTTAGAAATTAAGCCCTGGTAATATGCATAAAATGTCTAATACGTTGTTTGACATTGCTTGGAAATTTTGGATAGATACATCCTCTTTCTGCGCTCTCACTCACTCTCTCTCTCACTCACACTCTCACTCTTTCTCTCTCATAAAGATCATTAGGAGTGTAGGAGTGACATCATGGGTTGAGTGTAAGAGAGGACCAGGAGTCCCAACTTCGCCCTTAATAAAGGCAATTAATCAATCATTCTCTCACTCTCTCTATCTCTCTCTCTCTCTCTCTCTCTCTCCTCAATACATTAAGACGATTTGTTCAAAAACTCATTATTTCTAATTACCCATCTTCTCTCATCAACATTCATTTCATCTTTATATCCATTTTATACAAATTTTCATTTTAATAATTTTTTGCTAATCTTTTTCTCAGATCTTACTTTTTAGTCTTATTTTTAGTATTAAAAACACTTTATGATACATTCTCATCATCTAAATTAGCAATTCATAGTGTAATATGAATTGAAATCAATCTACAATCTGTTGTCAATTGAATTAACTCAATATTTTGCTGAATTTAAGAAAAAACGAAGACCAAAAAATGTTCTCAAGGTTAAGTGCTCGAATGGACGAATTTTTGTCCAATTTTCGCCTTTTCATTTAAATGCATCACTAAGAAGTTCATTTCATTAGCTCTACCCATTAGATCACTGTTAATATTTCCAACAAAATGTTAATCGTATCAATCAGGTCTACTTTCTGTGATGTTAAAATATTGTATGTAAGCACACATTTGAGAAAAAATTGTAAATTTAATAAAGTAGACTAAATTTAATAAATAAAGTAATCTAATCTCTCAGTGTGTGTGTGTGTGTGTGTGTGTGTGTGTGTGTGTGTGTGTGTGTGTGTGTGTGTGTGTGTGTGTGTGTGTGTGTTTGGTTCTGACCAGAAAAAAAGGAAAGTTGCTTTGAAAAGAATAATCATTTTTTGTCTGCTAATGCACATTCATCAGATGCGCATTCCGGAAGTTCTGGAAGAGAATGTACAAGTTCTTAAGCGTTTCAGCAAATACCAAATGGTATTTGGTATGACATTCAAATTTCTTGTCACCGAATCAAAATAGGCCAACATAACAGAAACACAAAGATTATAAACATGTCAGGAACCCGACAAACCAGCGGCAAAGTAGTGTTTGTACTGCTTAATGGATCCCTCTGTAAGAGCATTTTTTATCTGTTATCCTCATCTGGTTAAGAGCATGTCACCAACACAACAAGCCGACTAAATACCTACCCACAACACTACTTTAGGCCCACGTTATTAGTTCGGTTCCACACACAGTTAGCGTGTCGCGTCACGGTCTACGTGACGTCTACACTGTACGACTCATGTGTAGAAGCGTCGGCGATCCTTGTGCACAAGATTCTCGAAGAAAAAAAAATGAAGTAGAGCCCCTCATCATTGTCCAAAGAAAATCTTGTGCACAATGATCGCCGACAGTTCTAGACATCAGTCACTCAACGTTTAGTTACTATTATTTCACGGTGAGCTACGTATAATTTTCCCACGGCATCTCAATTCTTTCAAGCCGAGTCATTGTCTGCCCATTTTGAAACAGTTTTACGCCAAATACCAGCACTTTTTCGCGGTCATCTCGACGACGACGAGTGTTCTCACGCTTTTCCGGTCTGGATCAAATTCTTTTCCTGCCAGCTCTTGTTAAATTTTGAGTGATGCGTTTTTAATAAAGCGTGCAATATAACCGATTCATTCCACTTTGAGTTCAATGCCTTTTTTTAATAAGATAAAATTTTTCTCTTTGATGTTTTCCATGACGAAATACTTAATGAACAATCTAATATTGTCTATGAGAAGATGAGATCTGTTTTTGTGACATGAAATGTTTCGTGTCATTGGTTAACCGAAAGCTATACATTTGTTGTATTTTTTGTATTTTGTTTTTTGTATTTGTATGTCTATGATGAACTCGCAGCTGGCGCACAAGTGTTCACTTTGCTAGCTGTGCCAAGTATAAGATATAATGTACATTTAAATATTTTCTTGTATCGTTTTTCTTTTTTTGGCAAATAAATATTATTATTATTATTATATTAAAACTGACACTGTATTTCACTTTAAACAATGTTTTACTCACATGAAAAAAACATATATTGGAGATGCTTGAGGAATGCATTTCACTTCTGAAAAGAAGCTTCGTTAGCCTCTTCAGCTTCTTTTCAGAAGTGAAATGCATTCCTCAAGCATCTCTAATATATGTGAGTGAAACATTGTTTAAAAGTGAAATACAGTGTCAGTTTTAATATTAGATAAAAAAAAATTTCAATTAATCTGTGCTCTTGAACTGATTTTTCGTTTTTTCATTTAATTTTTATTTGCATTATATGTGAACTTTTATAGATTTCTATAAGAATCTATTGAATTAATTGATTCAAACTTCAGACTTTGTTTTATAGAGCCATCAGTAGCAAAAGTTATGAGAGGGAAGTACATAAAACAAAATATGTATAAATAGGAAGTGTGAGTGTATATATGTGATCATAGTTCGGTGTGAGTGAATAGATACTTTAAAATAGAAAAACAATACCCAATTTTATACAAAATCTGATAGTTCTAAAATATGTTGATTTTTTTCCTCAATATATTATGTTATTCCGCAAAAAAAAAATTAAATAAGATCCAGATAATAAGATTCTTGATAAGCATCAATAAGATCTTTTCACAATTTATTGAAATAAAGAAATTAATTTATTTTTTGAATGTAAATCATACAAATCAATTTTATCTTTATATATGTGTATAAAAATATTATGTGCATGTTATTATCCCACTATTTTATTTTCTAATCAAACTGCGTTCTCGTAGGTCCTGTTTGTAACGGTGACCGATTAGATTAGCCAGCAAAAAAGCCACTGTTCTCTGCTGAAAATCACTTCCCGGTAGTTCGGAACCCACCTAAAACAGTAGGTCCAACTCATAAATCACCATCATCCAACTCATTACCCACGCACAGGTCTCAGACCTATGTGGGCTTCATCCTGAAAAAAAAACATTTGTATTTGTTTTTTCTGTGGAAATAAAGTTTAATTTTCATTTTTTCATGTGTATGTAACTCCACCTCCTAAACGACTGGACCGATTTTGTTGAAATGTTGTGTGTGTGTGTGTGTGTTCAAGTGGATTCAAGAAAGGTTTAGATTCGCAAATCAGTACACAAAAAGGACAAATTTATCCTTTTAAAGGAAAAGCTGATTTAAGTCAACAGTTTTTAATCATATACCCCTTAGCGGCGTTATTTACGCTGTCTGGAATGCATGTACCATGTAGTCGGAGCCTTGCAGTCATGTAGGAACATATGACTGGGTATGATGTAATGTAATTAAAAGCTTTATTATCACTTACCCGGTGGTTCGGCACCCACCTAAAACAGTAGGTCCACCATGTTCCCCGTAACATGGCACAAACGGCGAGGTGGAACTACCTGTAAGGGTCTCCCCACCATTAAAAGCCATACGCTCATTATTATTATTATTATTATTATTATTATTATTATTATTATGCCGGGTTGACATCTGTTACCCAATGCAGCTAGAAATTTGAAATTTTAAATGTAGCCTCAGTGGGAGGTGGCGAATAATAAAATCAAAAACCTAGCTTCTACCCTAATTCGAAGGAGTTAGGAATTCTATCCCTTGTCGTAGGAGGTTTCAATTTGTAATGTTCCTTCATTCAGAGGTGGTGAGTAAGAAAACAACGAATGAGACCTCTCTGATCAGCTGGAAGAGTCCTGAGACTAACTTCTTCCCTAATGGTCCTAGAAGGTTGAAATTTGAAATGTAACCTCAGTGGGAGGTAGCGAATAATAAAATCAAGATTTTTTTATGAAATCGCAGCAACGCGCGTCGTACCAGCTAGTACTTATATGAAAAAAAATCAATGCATTATTGAAAATGATTAATTAATAACCTTCTAATAAAAAATAAGTAAGTGATTTTTTAGTCAAATTTTTCAGTGAATCTAATTTTTGGTGAACTAACATATTTATTTTTATAATACAGTACAAAATAGTTTATATAAATAAACTTTTAACCTGATATATCATATCACATCAGTCACTGTATTACCAAATATTATCCAATAAATTACCAAGAATAGATTAATTAAGAATGATTAATCAGTTTATTGCTACGTCAAGTGGGTGGTGATTGTCATGCGGTGAGCGTGGTGTTCAAGTGATCGTGATGTTCAGTCACGACCGCTCAAGACTGCGCTTGGATGGGTGACCGTGCTTCAATGACTTGATGTTACAAGCTTTATTATCACTTACCCGGTGGTTCGGCACCCACCTAAAACAGTAGGTCCACCATGTTCCCCGTAACATGGCACAAACGGCGAGGTGGAACTACCCGTAAGGGTCTCCCCACCATTAAAAGCCATACGCTTATTATTATTATTATTATTACGTCAAGTGATTCAAGTGACCAATGATGAACTCCCCGGTTCAGTACGATTTGTACCAATAGTGAAGTTCAACCAGTAATCATGACAATTTAGAGTCAGTCCAAGGAAGAACAGACAATTATTGTAAAGGATTCCTGTAACTGTTAACCCGTAGAACCGCTCTGTATTTTTCTTTCCTGTTCACTACTGGAATGAAAATAAAAATGAAGCAAAATGACGAAGCAAGTGAACTGAGTTACAAAAAAAATCATCAACATCATTCCAGTTGGAACAGATGCTCAACAGGAATAACGGTTGGATGAAAAGGTATATTTGGAACAGTATCTACTCCCAAACTTGAGGATAAGACGAGGATGACACTTGAGAGACGTTCTTTATTTTTTCTTCTATAGAATAAGCATATGAACGTAGGTATTTTTTTGTAGATTACGTCTTGGAGACTCCAGTTAAAGAGTATAAAACAAGTCAGATTAACAATTATACAATCTTATACACTAGATACCTTAATTACTTCAATTAGTTGGGGTGAGGCTTAATTTTGATGTGAAAGGAACTCTTTTACACTATAAAAAGCTTCAACTAAATATTTTATCAATTATTTTTTAAATATTTATATATTTTGGAGACGCTTTAAAAACTGCGGTAGCTTGTTGTAGAATGTAGAATCTCCTACCAATATAACTAGGTTTTTGTTTGAATAAGCTACTATTGTGACTCACCAAGTGATAATCTCCTCAACTTCTTGTATTATAATCGTGTACATCAAGATTTTGGTTAATATCACTCTTTTTTACATATAAAGTACCTTCATACACATATAAGTAGGGTACAGTTGGGAGACCAAGTCTCTTGAACAACGGCCTACATGAATCCAATCTATTTATTCTTTCCATACACCCAGCATTGCCAGCAACTTTCTTTTGGATCTTAAACACCCTATCAAGGTTTTGTTTTGATGAATTACCCCATACTAAGATAGCATACCTCATATGTGACAGTAAGAGCCCATGGTAAGCTGTAAAAAGTAACTCCTTTTGTCCTTTTGTCCTAAAAATGTTGTCCTTTAATCTAGCGAGCTGTCGCAGGACTAATACCCCAGATGAAATTTTACAACATATTTCCTCAATGTATTGAGCCCAGGTCAATCGTATATCCAACAAAACTCCTAGAAATACAATGTTTTCAACCTGATCTTGTTCATTATCGTTTACAATAATATGTTTATAGCCCTATTTTCATTTGAATTATGTTTGTTAGTTAAGTTAATAATAAATAGTATTTCTGCTACATAAAGGGGTGTCCACTGGCAACCAATTTGCCTCACTGTATTTGACGTTGACGTTGTAATGCATATGATGTTCTCATTTGTTACTGCAATAAAATATTTATTTATTTTATTTTTTTTATTTATTTTATTTATTTTATTTATTTTATTTATTTTATTTATTTCATTTATTTTATTTATTTTATTTATTTTATTTATTTTATTTATTTTATTTATTTATTTTATTTATTTTATTTATTTTATTTATTTTATTTATTTTATTTATTTTATTTATTTTATTTATTTTATTTATTTTATTTATTTTATTTATTTATTTTATTTATTTTATTTATTTTATTTATTTTATTCATTTCATTTATTCTATTTATTTTATTTATTCTATTCATTAGGGGTATTCACGATGTCGTTTTAACTAGCTAAACTGCTATTTGCTAACTTGAGATTGTGAGCACCCCAACTAGGACCAACTGTTATATGCTAACTGCAATAGCGCTCCAAGCGGATATTCGTGATACTTCATAGTTGAGGTTGTAAAAAGTAGGGTTAGAAAACAAAGATGGCCACGGTTTTAACGGAAATAGCTGGAGTTAGCGGACTTGAACCTGCGCTATCTGCTATCTCGTCTGCTAATTTTTTTCTAACGTACTACTATAGCATTGAGTTAACACTGACTCAGCAAATAGCAGGAGTTAGCGAAGAGCTCGACTTAGTGGGCTAACTCCAACATCATGAATACCCCTATTTTATTTATTTTATTTATTTCATTTATTTTATTTATTTTATTTATTTTATTTATTTTATTTATTTTATTTATTTATTTTATTTATTTTATTTATTTTATTTATTTTATTTATTTTATTTATTTTATTTATTTTATTTATTTTATTTATTTTATTTATTTTATTTATTTTATTTATTTTATTTATTTTATTTATTTATTTTATTTATTTTATTTATTTTATTTATTTTATTTATTTTATTTATTTTATTTATTTATTTTATTTATTTTATTTATTTTATTTATTTTATTCATTTCATTTATTCTATTTATTTTATTTATTTTATTTATTTTATTTATTTTATTTATTTTATTTATTTTATTTATTTTATTTATTCTATTTATTCTATTTATTCTATTTATTCTATTTATTCTATTTATTTTATTTATTTTATTTATTTTATTTATTTTATTTATTTTATTTATTTTATTTATTTTATTTTATTTATTTATTCTATTTATTCTATTTATTCTATTTATTTTATTTATTTTATTTTATTTATTTATTTTATTTATTTTATTTATTTTATTTATTTTATTTATTTTATTTATTTTATTTATTTTATTTATTTTATTTATTTTATTTATTTTATTTATTTTATTTATTTTATTTATTTTATTTATTTTATTTATTTTATTTATTTTATTTATTTTATTTATTTTATTTATTTTATTTATTTTATTTATTTTATTTATTTTATTTATTTTATTTATTTTATTTATTTTATTTATTTTATTTATTTTATTTATTTTATTTATTTTATTTATTTTATTTATTTTATTTATTTCATTTATTCTATTCATTCTATTCATTTTATTTATTATCACATGCACAATAAATACTAGACCCAACAAATAATATCAGGAGAAAACTTTTAAACGAATCCCCAAACATAGAAAATGAACAGTATTTCACGTAAAATAAAGAACTTCCATAATTACTTCCATAATTTTCGATTTAATGCATTTTATTCTTAATGAATATTTGACTGCAAGTCGTTAAATCCACATAAAAAGTTAATATTAACAACGCAGTTCGTCATGGAACAAGAAATACAGGAATTTAATGCTTCCTTCATTGAGACAAACTACAAACATCAAGCATTGATATTGGAAAAATCACTTGCGATTTCATTCGGATTTTCGGTCTATTAGGACTTTCGCTTTCCTTTGTAACTGTAGTAGGCCTACAATTCGCTTTCTACAGTAAATAGGAATAAGATCTGCCTTACAATATTCATTGCATTTGGTGTCTTATATTTCTACAAACCGGAGTAATTTTCTTTGTGAATGAATTGTAAGCTTTCTCCTCTATTGAAGGCGATTAGCAAAATCTGATGAATCGATTTCAAATCCAACAATTCGATTGTTTTTAAAATAAACATGATTTTCCTACTCAAGAAAGTATAAAGTATAAGTCATGGCTATTGACTTGCGATTTGACAGAAAGTAATGTTGCTCCTAAATTATAATGATTACAGGAATACTGTACTGAAGCTACTTTCATTATACAGAGTGTTTTGGAACTCTCTACCAATACTTCTAGGCAGTGTTTCTGGACCACTAACAAAAGTAAATATCGTAATAAAAATTTTCTAAAATCCCCAGTTACTCACACAGCCGCCATTTTGTTTTTTCACTCATTATTTTTTTATTCGAACACCTCTAAATGTATAATTTTGAAATTTTGCATACAGCTTCATAACAATTTAAACAATCTAAAATAAACTAATCAAAACTTTCCGACATCAAAAAACAAAATGGCGGCCATTTGAAATCTTTGAACACGATTAAATTAATAATGGCTGATGATATCAAAACTTGACTGGAATAACTTTTTTTAGATATGCTTATTGCAAATCCAACGATACCTCATTTTTTAAGATTGGCCAATAATTGACAGAGATATGCTACTTTTTAGGGTGTGCGGCGGTTGAGAACAGGTTGCAGTTTTTCGCTTCCAACCACCGCACGCCCTAAAAAGTAGCATATCTCTGTTAGTTGTTAGCCAATCTTGAAAAATAAAGTATCGTTGGATTTGCATTAAACATATCTAAAAAAAGTTATTCTAGTCAAATTTTGATGAAATAATCATTAGCCATTATTAATTTAATCGTGTTCAAAGATCTCAAATGGCCGCAATTTTGTTTTTTGATGTCGGAAAAATTTGATTAATTTTTTTAGATTGTTTTAATTGTTATGAAGCTGTATGCAAAATTTTAAAATTATACATTCAGAGGTGTATACTCGTGTAATTTCATTTAAAATGTAATTTCAAAGAATACATTCCAAAATAAAAGCTTAAGGAGGCAATCTAAGAGAAAATTCTATTATTGTATTCCATCAGTGGTAAAAGAGCACGAGTTTTCCTATAAGCTAACATCAAATTACAGTTTCAACAAACTGCAACCACAGAGTATAGAATTAAGCCTATGCTCTGTGAGAGCAACTCATACAGTTAGGTATTTCAAATTGGTTGGAGCCTTTTTAGGCTACATTAAGCCTATATTAGGACGTATTATACAGAGAAACTTTACAAAACAACTTTAACAAGGTCTACTATACCATTTTTACGGCAATAGTTGGAGATTTGGAATTTAATTCAAAATTGGTACGATTAAATTATGAAGGGTAGAAGTTTCAACACGTTTTCATGTTTAACACTTTCGCCTTTTTTTTAGAGAATGAAGCCCACATAGGTCTGATACCTGTGCTTGGGTAATGAAGTTGGATGATGGTGATTGATGAGTAGGACCGACAGTTTTAGGTGGGTTCCGAACCACCGGGAAGTGATTTAACAGCATAGAACAGTGTATTTTTTACTAGCCAATCTAGTCGGTCACCGTTACAAAGAGTGTCTAGGAGAACACAGCTTATCTCTATCTGATTGAACAGATACCTGCTACGGCTCACGGCTATCATGGTCGTTGAGTGGAACCCAAGAGTGGAGGCTTTTATCACAAACAAACCCAGACTGCTCAAAAAGTTCCAAAAACATGCGCTAGAATGCGTAGGTATAGCGCCTAGAGAGTAGAGTATTTCCCTCTCTACTTTCTATGTTCTGTTCTGTAATCTGTTGTTCTGTAATCTGTTGTTCTGTAATCTGTGCTCTTATGCTTCAACTTCGCCCACAGCACTTTTAGCAAAGTGCTAAAATAAAGACGATTCATTTATCTACTTCATAAAGCAAAATTCCAACATTGAAGGACCTTCAAACAGAAAGTTAGGATTATTTGGAATAGATCCTAATCCTAGTAGGTTAAATTTCTATGGAAAGCATACTTCCCTCGCTTACAGTAGTAGGCCAAGAAAAATTAAGATTGAAAATGACCAAGAGTGAACATCGACTTCAGAAGGAATTCTCTCTATGCTATGATTCGATCAAATTATGAGCGACTCAAAGCTTGAAGATGAAGTGCTTTTCTTTATCCAGTCTTTCACCGTCCTACATTCATAAACATTCCTCCACTTCCCTTCATGTGGCAGTTGTAGGCCGCTACGAGTGGAAGATGATAGAGCACAATGGCTTAGTACAATCAAAAAAGAGGTGGTCATTATACTGTATTTGGAGTGGAGCGTACTTCTTCCTATCAGACGATTCAATGGAGATGTCAAACATTATTAAGAATGGATGAAGAGCGGGACTAATAGGAACAAGGTCAAGTTGAGAGCATCACAAGCAAAATCACATTGAAAGTAGATAATGGACATAACCTCATAGAATAAGGATAAGTCCCACATGTTTCATGTTTGAAGTCCTTGATGGTTCGTCTATGGTCTTAGTTTGCATTGAAAGGCTTACGCGAATGAATACGTCTATTTATTTTTATTTTTTTTGTAGATTACGTCTTGGAGACTCTAGTTGAGGAGTATGAGACAAGTCAGACCAACAATTATACACTAGTTACCATAACTACTATATCAATTAGTTGAGGTGAGGCTTGATTTTGATGTGAAAGGAACTCTTGTACACTGTGAAAAGTGTGATGTTTTCCATGACGAAATACTTCTAATATTAAAACTGACACTGTATTTCACTTTTAAATAATGTTTTACTCCCACATATTGGAGATGCTTGAGGAATGCATTTCACTTCCGAAACGAAGCTTCTTTTCAGAAGTGAAATGCATTCCTCAAGCATCTCCAATATATGTGAGTAAAAAATTATTTAAAAGTGAAATACAGAGTCAGTTTTAATATCAGACTATGAAAAGCTTTATCAACTAAATATTTTTTCAATTGTTTTATAAATATTTCTATATTTTGAAGGCTCTTTAAAAAGTGTGGTAACTTGTTGTAGAGTTTCCTACCAATATAAGTAGGTTTTTGTTTGAATAAGCTACCATTGTGACTCATCACCAAGTGATAATCTCCTCGGCTTCTTGTATTATAATCGTGTGTGTCAAGATTTTGGTTAATATCATTCTTTTTTGCATATAAAGTAGCTTCATACACATATAAGCAGGGTACAGTTAGGAGACCAAGTCTGTTGTACAACGGCCTTCATTAATCTAATCTATTTACTCTTTCCATACACCCAACAGCGTTATTTTGAATGTAAACACCCTCTCATGTTGTTGTTTTGATGAAAGAAAGAAGAAAGAAATTTATTTACAGGAATAAAAACAAACAACACAAAAGCTTACAAGTTACAAGAGCGATTATAAGAGCAATTATTGTAAAAAAAATCATAAAATGACTAAACTTGCGTAACTTCACATTAATAAATAGATATTTTCCTGTAAAAACAAAAAAAGCCCAACAGATTTTTAAAAAAATCCAATTAAAGGACTTGCTACACTAATGAAATCCATAGCACACCACTTGAATAGTACATAAACATAGACTCGCACCTAGTATTTAAAAAATATATTTTTAAATGGATAGATATTTCACCCCATAAATGAATCACCCCATACTAAGATAGCTTACCTAATATGTGACAGTAAGAGCCCATGGTAAACTGTAAAAAGTAAGTTTTTGTCATTTAATCTCCTTGGCTTCTTTCATCCTTGGCAGGAAGCAGGTCGATTAAGAAAATAGGAGGTTTCACCCATTTCTCATCTAAAACTCACGTTTTAAATTAATTAAAAGTTGAAAGATACATTAATTAATTTTTGTAGCATTCCAAGACGTTTAAATATGACGAAAATAAACCCAAAAGTTAATCATTTTTTACAATAAAAATTTTGAATCCCGGATCGCGAGACTACTCCATCGAGCCCTTTCCTTCCGTCCCGTGAGTCCTAATTTCGAATCCCGCCACCAGGTGCGTTCTTACTCCAACGCTGCCGACATTTTTAGCACCTTGCAAGAGCATGCTCGCATTCTCAGGCTCCGTCCCACCTTCTCTGCTACCTTCAAGGTCATCCACCTAATGCACGCTAAGCACCATCTGCGACCTTTTAGTACTTCAACACAAGTATAAAATCTAATGCAAGTTAGCCCGCTGTTTTACGATTATGAGTCTCACCGACTGACACCAATATAGATAGATTTATCACTCTTCGTGATAGCTACAACTGAAATGCATGTATCTATATAGTTATAACATAAACATAGTATAGATAGATATATCTATATAATCGTAATTGCCGTTACACGGGTAACCGTTAAAGCATTTATGTGTGGTTTACGCTCAGTGGCTCAGCCCGCATGTATTCTGTTTCATAATCCACTGCAGCATCATCTTCGCTCATTTTTTATGTACGTAATTACAATATGAATAGAAAATGAGCAATGGCTGCCTCTACGTCTCCCACTTTCTAATTTCTATACTACCAAGCGTGACATGAAATATTCAGGTTGGAAGCAAATGAGCCACATATTGACGATACTTGATGCTCATCTCATAGGCGAATCTATTGTTACGAGTTCTATGTCTAAAATAACGCTGGCAACACTTAAATTTATCACTCGCACTTTATTTACACAAATAATCACAACACTCACTGTTCAGTAATGTCTTACAGAAAAATAAGCAATTAAAAACAGATAACACGATATTGTTCAACTGATAATGAGTTTTCAATAAACTGTACAAAAATCAATCAATATATGTTTTATATAATCAACAAAAAAATCAATATATGTTTTATATAATCAACAATAATGTGATTATAAACTGAAGTATTAAATAATGGTAAAAAAATATTTGCTATGTATCTGTTTTATTTTTTTTCTGGTAAAATTAATAAGAATTTTCCGATATATCACTGCCGCCAGCCAGAGCGACCATTATAATACTAAATTGTGTAAGATCCCTTTTTCTTTATTTTCTTGTTTTTTTTTTATTTTGCTATTATTTTTCCTTGTCTTTTATTCTATTTTTTTCATGCTCATAACTTTCTAGTTTTCTTGTAACTCTGTTTTTTACTGTAACACTTTATTACTTTCCATACTGTACAATTTCTTATTTTTATAAGTTAATTCTTTTTTTTATGTAATTATTGAAAAATTTATGTTTTGTTGTACCAATAATTATTTTGTATGGGCACCTACTGAAAAACCTGCCGGTTTAGTGGGACACATGATGTATTTTATTGAATAAAAAAAATTGATTGATTGATTGTTGAATTTTAGTTAGAGTTAAGAATCATAAAAAACACTGTATTAATTATTATTGACGATGCAAACTTTTTAGTTCCAAAAATGATCATATTAAACATTTTAATGTTTATTTTAATTTACCGTACTGACGCATTCATGTACATTTTATGTATGTTCTGAATAAAGAAATTGATTGATACTGTATAGCTAGATTTATCAAATTTGCTTTACATTGAACTGATGTCTAGGAATATATTCAGGACGTAATCAAGGTGGATTCGATTCAAGATTTACTAAGTAACTATCACATCACAGATCTAAATTACCTAACAGTTAACAGGCTATCAATGCACAATGGAGCAGACTATAGAATAGAGATTAATGAGTCTGCATAGCATCACTGTACAGAGTTGAACGTTGGATAAACCATATAATAGGTTTGAGACCCATTCTGAATAGTAATAGCTTGCTTGAAGAACGTGAGTTGACTATTCCTGAAGATCTAGGAGGAACAAGACAGTACAGTTTTGTAATAAATTATTGAATACTTCTTAATAAATCATAATAGGTATGTGATTTGTTTATGAAATTGATTTTATGTTAGAGGATCTAAACTTCTCGTGAGCTCAGAGGTAAATAGCGCTCTGCTTGAGACCGATATAAATAGATAATTGGTTTACTTTTTCACAGATTTTTTTGTAGCTTACGTCTGGGAGACTTCAGTCAAGGAGTATAAGACAAGTCAGATCAACAATATTATACACTAGTTACCGTAATTACTATATCAAATAGTTGAGGTGAGGCTTAATTTTGATGTGAAAGGAACTCTTGTACACTATAAACAGCTTTAACTAAATATTTTTTCAATTGTTTTTTTAATATTTCGATATTTTGAAGACTCTTTAATAACTGCGATAGCTTGTAGAGTTACCTACCAATGTAACCATGTTTTTGTTTGAATAAGCTACTCTGTGATGTTTTCCATGACGAAATACTTCATGAACAATCTAATATTAAAACTGACACTGTATTTCACTTTTAAATAATGTTTTACTCACATATATTGGAGATGCTTGAGGAATGCATTTCACTTCTGAAAAGAAGCTTCGTCAGCCTGCCGCCAGGGGTCATGCTTTGTTGAGGTTAGGATGAGTAGCCATTATGTAGTTAAAAAATAATTTACTGACACCGCTACGTTGATGGCATTATTGTACTCTACAATGGAAACCAAAGACAGTGTGAACAACTCCTAACACAATTGAACAAAACCCATAAAAACTTGCAATTCACAGCTGAATATGAAACAGACTACACCTTAAACTTCTTAGACCCAACTATCAAAAAGCTAAATAACATGCACAAATTCAAAATATACAGAAAACCAACTCTCACAGACACACTCATTCACAACTCATCCAACCATCCGAATCAACACAAACTTGCTGCTTTTAACTCCATGATCCATAGACTACGAAATGTTCCACTATCACAAGCTGACCACCAAGAAGAAATCAATACAATCAAATATTTAGCACAACAAAACGGATACAACACCAATCTAGTAGACAAAATCCTGAATAAAATGAAAAGTAGAAATCCAAAACCTGCAAACCAAAACAGATTTATCACACTCACATATTTCAACAAAAAAATCACACAAAATAGCTTACATCTTTCAAAAATCCGGATTTAACACAGCATTCAGAGCAACAAACAACCTCAAACACCAGATCCAACAAAAACCAGCTCGCCTAACGAACAGCACAATTCACAAATTCAACAAACCAGGAATATATAAGCTTAAATGCAACACATGCCCCAAGAACAACAAAGGACAAACAGGCAGATCATTCAACACACGATACAAAGAACACATCAAAGCACTACATTCCAACACTGACTCAACATTTGCAGATCACTTAATGAACACTGGACACTCACACAATAACATCCAAACTGACTTAGAAGTTCTACACACATTCCAAAAAAGCCACAAACTAAATACACTGGAGCAATATGAAATATTCAAACACCATAAACAAGATAGAACCAACGTACTCAATGACCAAATACAATACAAATCAAACGCAATTTTTAACTACATAATGGCTGCTCATCCTAATCTCAACAAAGCATGACCCCTGGCGGCAGGCTGACGAAGCTTCTTTTCAGAAGAGAAATGCATTCCTCAAGCATCTCCAATGTATGTGAGTAAAACATTATTTAAAAGTGAAATACAGTGTCAGTTTTAATATTAGAATAAGCTACTATTGTGACTCACCAAGTGATAATCTTCTCGGCTTCTTGTAATCGTGTACGTCCAGCTTTTGGTTAATATCACTCTTTTTTACATATAAAGTAGCTTCATACACATACAAACACGTTTCTGGTGTAGGGACGCCGAGCTGAATTTAAATATTGAAAACTAGCAGTTTCACATGCAGCGTTTCAACAGGGATATGGAAATGCTCCCTACATTTTTGTAGCTGATGAAGCGTTCGCATTATTTCATGAAATGTGAAGATGCCATAGCAAGGGAAGTAAAGCAAGGCTGTCGATTCACTATCCACTATAGGTGAGTATGGCGACCGCCTAAAGCGGCAAACTCACAATACGAATAAGAGTATACAGACCAATCAATAGAGTAGATCTTGATGTAAATGATTATAATACAAGAAGACGAGGAGATTATCACTTGGTGAGTCACAATAGTAGCTTATTCAAACAAAAACCTAGTTATATTGGTAGGAAATTCTACAACAAGCTACCGCAGTTTTTGAAGAGTCTTGAAAATATAGAAATATTTAAAAAACAATTGAAGAAATATTTAGTTGATAAAGCTTTTTATAGTGTACAAGAGTTCCTTTCACATCAAAATTAAGCCTCACCTCAACTAATTGAAGTAATTATGGTATCTAGTGTATAATATTGTTGATCTGACTTGTCTTATACTCCTTAACTGGAGTCTCCAAGACGTAATCTACAAAAAAAAAAAATCTATGTGAGCCTATCGATTTTACAGCGAAATTACAGCGATTATTTCAAGCCTGAACAAAGATAATTCCATAGAAAATTCCACTATCCTTTTACGGAGCTGAGAGTGGTCCTAGGTAGAAAGTTTAAGAGGGTGGGTGGGGGTTTCACAAATTAAGATTTTTTGATCAGTTTTCCGCAAGATTACCCATCCCACCTCTTCTTTCTGTCCCTTCACCAGTGGATATCCGAGTTTGGGCGTTATGACGCAAATTACAACTCCCCCCCCCCCCCCCCCCCCCCAGGGAACGCCCTTGTATTAAATACTATACGGCCAATGGACTTTTATATTAACAACAGAAGAATTGCGCTTGAACATAAGTAATGATCACCAATTTGCTAATTAATAAATAATATTTATTAGAATAATATAACAATAATTGTTGGATCAATTTCAACTATACGCTACTAACCCAATATCAGAATCAGTGGCGTAGCCAGGATTAGATTTCGGGGGGGGGGGCTCACCAAGGGAGTGGGTGTGGGCAGTGGCTTAGCTAGGATCAAATTTCTGGGGGGGGGGGGGGGGGGGGCTGGTGTATAGGAGGGTCCGGATTTTTTTTAAATTTAGTGGTGTGAAAAGCTAATCTAGACAACTTGTTAGGCTCTAAAGTTCAAAAGAAAGTTTTGATAAATTACTACCCAAGGTGGCCAGGTTTGATATGATAAAGTTTGATATACCGATATCTGTGGCTATTTTGAGTCAAAACCCTTGAATTGGAACTAATCATACTTAACTTATGTAATGAATCTCAAAATTAATACTAATTATTATAAGTTTCATATAATTTATGTCATTAACCTAAAACGCACCCAACCCAAAGTTCAAGAAATCATAATTTTTTTTATCATAGCACACTGATTTTACACGCTTGCATTTATTTGTGTGTTTTAATTTATAAAATCCCGAACTTTGAGTGCGTTCAGGCTAGTGGGTTATACTGAATTTTAACTTCAAAACTAAATTTTCTACAAGATGAGTTTATTCAAAAAGATGATTTATCAATAATTAACAAAGTTAAACCACTTCAAACTTGAAAATTGCATTTTATTTAATGTAATAAATAATTATGGTAGTCACAGCTTTCTAACATATTTTATTCGATTTCGTAGCTCATTTTAAATCAAAATTATCCACTTGAGCACCTAACAAGTTTCTATATGAGTAAATATTGAGGAAAAATTTGAAAAAATGCATTAATCTGACTATAACTGTAGCTATATTCCATTACACAAACAGGGTTTCTGTAATCTGTTCGTTATAATACAACAAAACAAATAGAACCCTTCGGCTTTAATAAGTCCTTATCTATTGGTTATTTGAGAATTTTTTATTTCTGAAATTTCGGGGGGGGGCCGGGCCCCATGGGCCCCCCCTGGCTACGCCACTGATCAGAATTACTCCCCACAAGTGGTTGTGTAGCATGTATGACCAGCATAACAAGAGAAACCCATTCCTAATTATTGTTCCTGTAATGCTATTATCCACTGCACTAGTTTCAATGCTATTATGGAGCTGAGAATGGTCCTTTAGCAAGTTAGTGTGGGGGGGGGGGGGCACAAATTAAGATTTTTCAGATCAGTTTTCTACAAGATAACACATCCCCTCTTTTCTGTCCCTTCGCCAGTAGAGATCCGAGTTTGGGGGTTATGGCCACTAATGTCATAATTATCAAGCCTGTTAACAAAATTGTCACCAACAGTTACTTTCCATTTCCATGTCCCGAGATCTGAACTCTTAGATTGTGCATTCTAATTTAACAGTGAAAGTCTTGCTTTAATATACAACAATTTTCGTGGAGAATAGCTTGTAACCGAGAGAGAATGACAAATGCGAGCGAGAAGAAAATAATCAAATTGTTACCTAGGGAATGTTTAGCTTCAGCTGTTACAGCACGATTTAGGTAGAACTTACGTACCCGTGAGTAACACACAATTTAGAGACAAACAACGAAGTAAGAAGATGGAGAAAACTAATTTATATAAACGTCTGGATGTTGTCCACTGTCGACGAAACTCTATGTGAGAAAAAATGAGCAAGAAATTAATGCAGAATTTTGATTAATACAGTCTCCAATATAGTTTTTGAATCAGTATATTTTTTCCTGGAGAAGAAAAGAATAAGGATAAGAGAAAAGGTGAGGAAAAAGGAGAAGGTGGAGAATAAAGAGAAGGAGGAGGAGGAGAAGGAGGAGGAGGCGGAGGAGAAGGAGGAGGAGGAGGAGGAGAAGGAGGAGGAGGAAGAGGAGGAGGAGGAGGAGGAGGTGATGAAGGAGAAGAAGAGAGAAGACTGAGAAATAAGAGAAAAAGAGGGAGAAGGCGAAAAAGAGACAAAAGAGAAAGAGGAGATGATGAAAGAGTGGAAGCAGAAAAAAGAGGAAAAGGAGCAGAAAAAACAAAGCACAAGAAAGAGCGTTTGGGTTATGTTATACTCTTTTTTTTCAGAGGATGAAGCCCACATAGGTCTGAGACCTGTGCGTGTTTAATGAATTGGATGATGGTGATTGATGAGCTGGACCTACAGTTTTAGGTGGGTTCCGAACCACCGGGAAGTGATTTTACAGCAGAAATCCCGATTCAATTGAATCAGGTAACCTGCTTGCATAGAAATAGAGGAAGGAAGAAAAGAAGATGAAAAACTAACGACAAAGACCAACAAGAAAAAAACGATTCAGCTGCGTCATCAAAATTAAAATGTTACGAAAAAAGTAACGTACCTATCTTCCTCACAGAGCGGAAAGCTGTCTGATGGACACCATGATGCAATCTTTTTCGTAATCTCCGGGTAATCCATGACGCATCATTCGCACAAGATTAGAAGAAAAAGAAGAAGAAAATAAGAAGATTAGGACTGAAATACCCGGCATCTAGCAAATCGTCAATAGCATGACTCTTCATTAGCGAGCGGACTGGGAGAGATGCCAAACGTAAAGGAAGGATGCTGATGGGAAATTGTTGAGTGACCTATCATGACTTCTTACTATTACGTCGTGATAATCACTCTATTCAGGTTCATGATGAGGTACTTCTGCAATGAACTATTGAAAAACGCATCAGCACACCACACCGTTATTGTAAATGTAAGAATAATTGGTTCACTCTGATTGATTTCTTAATGAGTGGAGAAAGTTAAAAGATGAAGATACAATAATTAAAAGGACATAGGTTTTCATAACAATAAATTGATACAAATACTCTATAGCCCTAACGTTGCCTAATAAAATGCCTCCTTAAAAGTGATAGCCGCGAGCCGTAGCAGGTTTCTGTTCAATCAGATAGATAAGCTGCGTTCTCGTAGGTCCTGTTTGTAACGGTGACCGATTAGATTGGCCAGCAAAAAAGACACTGTTCTCTGCTGAAAATCACTTCCCGGTGGTTCGGAACCCACCTAAAACTGTAGGTCCAACTCATAAATCACCATCATCCAACTCATTACCCACGCACAGGTCTCAGACCTATATGGGCTTCATCCTCAAAAAAAAATCCTCCAGTCCCGTTAGGTGCACCCCTGGACTTTTCACCCTTACTCACTACACCCGTTCCGTGTTTCGGAGGACACGTTAAGCCGTCGGTCCCGGTTGCATATAAAAAAAGCAGTCGTTAAAAAAACGGCGAGGTGGAACTACCCGTAAGGGTCTCCCCACCACGAAAAGCCATACGTATTTACTTATTTACTTTACTACACCCGTTAATCCATGATTAAGGGATCCGTAACTGGATTAAGGGTAGAGAAATCCATATGCATGGAACAAGAGGGAGACAAAATGCTAGACTTGAAGCTCATAGGACAACATTTTATGAGTAAAGTCCAAGAAAATATTCAATGCCCTTCCTGTGCAGCTGAAAGAGATAGAAAGTTTTGTGCGTTTCAAGAGGACGCTGAGAAAATGACTGATTAATGTGAGATTTTATGAAGTACATGAATACCTTCTGAGAATGAGTACTTACATTTAATTTTATTTAAACAGAATTTATTAATTTCGAATTCCTTTAATTGCTATTAGTTTATACTGAAGACTTCCGCAATGGCGGATATTGACAACAGTATTTAATAGCTGATGGAAATCGATGAATGCTACTGTACAAAAATATCAGTCACCACCGGGAATCAAACCACGGACCTCCCAATTGCCGGTCGGGCGCCTTAACCACTAGACCATGGAGACCTTTCTGCACAGCAGCATTCATTTTTAACTTACATTCATTTTTAACTACGAGCCGATATGGCCAAGTTAAAAATGAATACTGCTGTGCAGAAAAGTTTCCATGGTCTAGTGGTTAAGGCGCCCGACTGGCAATTGGGAGGTCCGTGGTTCGATTCCCGGTGGTGACTGATATTTTTGTACAGTAGCATTCATCGATTTCCATCAGCTATTAAATACTGTTGTCAATATCCGCCATTGCGGAAGTCTTCAGTATAAACTAGTAGCAATTAAAGGAATTCAAAATTAATAAATTCTGTTTAAGTAAATTTGTCAGTTTGTTCAATTGTCAGTAACTTCGAACTAACTTAATTTTATTTTTGACTTCATGTTTGAAATTCCTCCATGTTATATAAATTCCTCCACTTTATTCTTGTGATAACTTGTATTCTTTTATAAATGAATTGTATGATTATTGTTTAAATTGTACTAATAATAATAAGCGTATGGCTTTTAATGGTGGGGAGACCCTTACGGGTAGTTCCACCTCGCCGTTTGTGCCATGTTACGGGGAACATGGTGGACCTACTGTTTTAGGTGGGTTCCGAACCACCGGGTAAGTGATAATAAATTGTACTAGTTACAATGTATAACATGTAATAAATATGAATATGGATAAATAGAACAGTTATTTGTTGGAGTCGATTCTACTCTTGGCAAACGTTCTAGTCTTACAGTTACAGGAATTATTAACTTATAATAACGTGTATTTAGGACTACAGTCCTAGAATCAGTTATAAATAAATAATAAAGTTGGTGAAGCAGCCCGACCATATACAACAAACTCTTATACCATCAATGAGATAAAAACTACAAATAAACAATTTAAATGAAAGTAGAGAATATTTTGGTGTAAAACGATTTTTTACTTACTTTTTAGTAATGCACGTTAGACGACAGAGGGTCGAAGTTTGTGTCCTTGACTGAAACTCTACCTTATAATGAATTCTTTACTGTATTTTCTTCTTCTACTACCTCTTCCCCATACCTTCCATTTTTTACTCTATATTTTTATATCTTCGCCTTATTTACAAAACTTTTACATTGTTTTTTACAGAATTCTCAAATAATATTTTTTATATTCTTCTTCATATTCCTCATTTTATCTTTCTCCTTCCCCTTGCACTATTTGATTTTTTCATTCCTTTACTGCACTCAAATTACTGTATTAATGATACTTTATTCTTGAATAGATAAATAAATTAGCTAATAAACTCCTTTTTCCTAGGAGATTTTCCATGTTTTTAACAAATAATGAAGTGGTCCAGGTGAGTTAACCCTATTAATATCAATTTTGATTAGGATTCCCAATTCACATCAATAATTTTAACTCAAAAACTAAGATTATTGACAATTTAATTGCATTCGTAGATATTTACTTCAATATAGTGAACCGATCAAGTTCTAAACTCATTTTGATGTTATTGGTTTGTCAACTTTTAACAATCAATTCAATGGGCAATTTCAAAATTGTTGACAAACACCTAACACTTACGATTATTCTATCCTAAAATTGGATAGACTTCTTAATCAATTCATTGGAAAAAATCAAACTTCATGGACTGAAATACCTAACACTTATATATCAAGTCATGTTATGTAGAATGTAGATCATTAAAAATAATTATTATTTTGTTTTGTTTATAACGTCCATAAAGTCCATAACGGATCAAATTTATTTTAAAAAGACTCATCCCCCAACACAAGCGCTTGCTTACAGAGGGATGAACCATTTAAATTGTAATTTTTTATCACAAACAAACATTTTCATATTTCGAGTTGTTATTTATGGCTTATATGTTATTTTTAAGAGTTAATATTGTTTTATTAGAAGTTCTTTTGTGATTTTATACAAATGCATTGTATTCATTGATTGGTTCAATAAAAAAATTAAATTATTATGTGAGTATTCTTTCTTCCACGCAGCAGCAACATTTTTCCAATAGCTGCTGAAACGTTTCAAGCACATGATAGCCAATGATCCACAAGAGAAATAATTCCTCCATTAACTGCACTAGAAACTTGAAGCAATGACTTTTGTTTTCCTATCAATTGCTGAGAAAGAGAACGGTAGTTAGCAATTGTTCAGTTGAACAGTAAAAGCTCCAATAAGTTATAACAACTCAGTCACATCACAGTTGGCAATAATTGCTGTGGCTTCCTGAGTTGACCTGAATCTCACGATCGACCAGAGCATTGAACAACAGCAGCTATTACATTATATTCAGTTATTCGGACTACAGATCAACTTGGTTATTGTTTATGTGTTTGTTACTTCAAAATGGTACCTTTAGTTATCACATTTCACACCGGTAAACACTAAACTGTAGGCTACTATCCGAAGCAATGGGAACAAACTCTGTAGTTGAAATGACTTCAATGACTTGATGTTATAAGCTTTATTATCACTTACCCGGTGGTTCGGAACCCACCTAAAATAGTAGGTCCACCATGTTCCCAGTAACATGGCACAAACGGGCGAGGTGGAACTACCCGTAAGGGTCTCCCCACCATTAAAAGCCATACGCTTATTATTATTATTATTAGTTGAAATTACTTGATACCATGAGGTAATTATTCTTCTGTTATGTGAATTATGATTAAGATCCATGCAGTGACAGAATTTGAAGTACTTGCTATTCATTTTATAGTGCAGATCAGATAAAAAGATTGAAAAGTAATACAGCTTGATAGTGAAGTAGATAATAGACAACAACAAAAAGTTCTGTGACGTTTTCCATGACGAAATACTTAATGAACAATCCAATATTAAGACTGACACTGTATTTCACTTTCAAATAATGTTTTACACACATATATTGGAGATAATGAAAAATCGTCTTATTTTTCATTATGGATACCTTCCACAATATCACCTTCGCCATTACTAAGAAAGTATATTGGAGATGCTTGAGGATTGCATTTCACTTCTGAAAAGAAGCTTCGTCAGCCTCTAAGGCCTCTAAGGCTGACGGAGCTTCTTTTCAGAAGTGAAATGCATTCCTCAAGCATCTCCAATATATGTGAGTAAATAGTAGTTTATGCAACGATTTTATTTTGACCCTTATTAAGGCACGAGTTAGATGTAAGTTATAACACGAGCGAATGCGAGTGTTATAAATATCTCACGAGTGCCTTAATGGCCAAATAAAATCGTTGCATACACTATTTTATCTACGACCACTAGTATACATTCAATTAAAACAATTTCATTTTACCTGTGACTGTCAGAGATACCTAACCTCTCATCTCAAATACGAGAAGTTATAGTAGATTGTTAGGTTAAAGCAGCTGGTGTAGCAGTTTGATCAAATCAGCTGATAGTTTCACAATATTGAGTTACGATATTGATTCCATCAAAAATGCTTCTGATTGGTCCAGAACCCGTGTTATAATGTAGAACCTGTACTATAATCAGCTCATTATGCAACGGGTTTCAAAAAGCATTTCGAAAAGACAGCTGTTTTGGCATCAATTGTGAAACTGTAATGTATACATTATGACATGGTCGTAGATAAACATATTTAAAAGTGAAATACAGTGTCAGTTTTAATATTGGATTGAACAAAAAGTTGTTCTCAAATAGAGCAACAAGTGGAAGATTATGCTCTAATAAATAGTTTAGTAATAGAGTATGGCTCTCACACAGGCGATTGCAGGATTAACGCGGTACTAACGTACGAAACGTTTCTAGGATTTGAGTATTTTTTGAAATCATGTTAAAATGATAATAAGATAAAAATGTAATAATAATAGTTTATGCCTAATTTTAGTAAAAAAAAATGTCTATGACTCATCAAGTTTATTAATTGTCTAGTTTGATTGAATGTTTGGTTTTTGTTCAGGATTGTTAAATTTTTTTCCAAAGTAAAGTACTGTATTGTAAACGTTGAGTATGAATTTATTTTAGCTGGTAACTCCCATAAAGAAATCTCTCGGGAGTACCTAATTTCTTAGAATATCTCATTTATTTTGTGTAAGTTTAAAATTTAGTATTTATAATCAATGTTATATATGCAAATTATAATGTAAATGAAATTCTGAGAAATAATTATTATTTTTTTTTTGTAGAAAACTAAAAGTTGCTCTCCTCAATTTTGAGATTTTTATCTCACGTTTATTTCTTCGTTTGCAAGGAAAAGGCATTTTTCCGGCCATTGTTTTAGTATGTAAACCAACGCAACTCTCCTTGCATGGCGTTGAAGTCACTACAGTTGCAATAGAGAACACAACAGGTCTAGTTCATAATTTATTCTTATTCTTATTCTTTAATCTGTGATGTTTTCCATGACGAAATACTTAATGAAAAATCTAATATTAAAACTGACACTGTATTTCACTTTTAAATAATGTTTTACTCACATATACTGGAGATGCTTGAGGAATGCATTTCACTTCTGAAAAGAAGCTTCGTCAGCCTGCCGAAATTTAATGGCACTGGTCGACTGCGATTGATGTGTACAGCGTTGTTTCCACTGTGTGTAGCCCGTGATTTTAATGGAAGAATCTAATTATTCCAAAGTCAAACTAAATTCAGTAACTCAGGCTAAGTGCTATCAGCTCTAACATTCCTTTAATGGCTTAGCTGGAAGATTAATTACATACATTGCGAACATTTTGTACATTATTCACTCGAGACTGCTCAGCCATTCAAACAGGTTAAACGCGCACTAGCACGGCCAAGACCAAGACCACCACCAAACAAGACCAGTACTGGTCTGGTACAGCACACCAGAACCTCAACCAGGAGTATATAATTGTACATCTGTATATCAGTGTATAGATGTATAGTAGGGCCACAATGACAAGCTGGTCTGGCGCTTGGTCTGTACGCTCTGGTCGTGCCTCTGTCTTGCGTTTGTCGTGTCTTCGTCTGACTAGTGCGCGTTGCTTCACATCATTCCATGTTATCCTGATCGTGGTTCTGGTCTTAGTCTTGGTCGTGCTAGTGCGCGTTAGCCCTTACACCTAAATTGTTGGGTTACCTTTTTTTCAGAGAAATTTATAAAATGAATAATCTGACGAAATTATCACAACCACATTTATTAAAACTTAGAGAAGCTAGTTTCGGTTGTTACACCATTATCAATCTCAATCAAACTCTTGAGTTTTAATAAATGTGGTTGTGACAATTTCGTCTTATTATTCATTATGGATACCTTCCACAATATCACCTTCGCCACTACAGAGAAAATTTATAAAAATTGTGATCAAACAATTTTGTTTGCCTACTAACTGCAGCCGATTATACATCAGTCTCATTAGTTTCGTTGGGAAGGTCAGAGACTAAGAAGGAAAAAAAAGAAGAAGGAGAGGATATGAAAAAAGAAGAGAAGAAAAAGAAGAATAAAAGGATGAAGGAGATAGATTAAGGATACGGATTAAGGACTTCTTAAAGATAATGTAATCTGTTCAAAAATTGTAATGGTTTCCAACTGGTTGTCAGTGAACAATATTTTAGGAAAATATTTGAAAAATCAAATTACTTTTGTTTTACTTGCCTTACACTATAGAAAATTGATAGTTCTCAAGTTTGTCTATGATTATAATAAATAGTCATTATCTTCCGGAGGATGAAACCACATAGATCTGAGACCTGTGCGTGGGTAATGAATTGGATGATGGTGATTGATGAGTTGGACCTACAGTTTTAGGTGGGTTCCCAACCACCGGGAAGTGATTTTACAGCAGAGAACAGTGTCTTTTTTGCTGGTCAATCCAATCGGTCACCGTTACAAAGATGGCCCAGGAGTATCGTAGCTTATCTCTGATTGAACAGATACCTGCTACGGCATTCGGCTATCACTTCCCACTATCTCAATCTACTGTATAGTAGTTATACCTTTCAAGTTCTGCTAACTATTCATTATATTCTATAATAATAATTGTCTGACACAAATAATATTCTTGTATTACAGTCCTGCTACAGTACCCAAAAATTTGAGATTATTTTATGTAGCTATGTAACAAAATTGAAACTCAAGAATTCACGTAATTCTCGACGGTAGACCAGGATACCATCTCATGACAGAAAATTACATAACAATGTATTAACACTTTGTAATGAAAATTAATATTTTCATGTTTTGAAAGATTTCTGGTTTTTAGTGGTTTTTTATCTATACAATATTTTAGTACACATTATTGTACTAAAATAGAACAATTTTAGTAAAATTTAGTAGAATTTTAGTACAATTTTGAACAACTTTTAGCATTACATTGTTGTTTGGATTGTTTCTTCTCAATCTGGGGATAATAAACACCTTAATTACCTTTGGTTTCACCCCCTACTATATTAAAACTTTTCAGAATTGTGTCGATCTCCTCATTCCGAAACTTATTGATAATGACACAATCAAATTACTTCAAAAATAAATTCTTGATGTTTTCTAGTCAATCAGAAGACCGAAGAGAGATTTTCCAACGCATAATCTCATATCAATCATATTCATCAGACGAAACGCTAGTTGTTATTCAAGGATATCAGCCTAATCTGGAACCTGACGTGCATTCATTTAACGGTCCGTGCATCCAGCTCTAATTTCAACTTTCCCTCTTCTCGAATGAAATAATGAATTGGTCATTTATTGTGCAAGAGAACTGTGTAACATGATAATGAGGTTGGTGAGCAGTCTTTCTTCAGACGGAAATTACGTTTTATACCTTTTTGCCTCACAGACGAAATGAATTGTGCTATAATATATGTAGATTCATTTTAATCAATCTAATATTAAAACTGACACTGTATTTCACTTTTAAATAATGTTTTACTCACATATATTGGAGATGCTTGTTGAATGCTTTTTTTTAATATATTTATTTATTTGAACATTACCCAATGCAATAGTATCCCTCTAGCTGTAAGCTATTTGAGGGATATTTTATTAAGACATTATATTACAATCAAATTCAACAATGAATAACAATAGATTCCTTTTCGTAATCTATATAACTGTTTATAGCCCATTCATATTTGCTTTGTAATCTATTGTTCTGTCTATTGTCCATTGCACCATAAAAAGTCAAGTCACTTAACTTCTGAAAAGAAGCTTCGTCAGCCTGCTTAACTTTAATCTGGCTATTAAGAGGAATATGGATTGGAATGTATATGAGGATGAAATTGTGGTCTATTCCAATACAACAGAAATGTTCAGCATTATTCCTGTTGCTATAAAAGTAGAAATAATTATTTATCGGTTCAAAAGAAAATAAATAAATTGGATAACAGGTCAGGAAGTAACGCAATTTGTAAATTTATTAAGAGTTCAAATTAGTTGATTATTATATTTTTTGTTTGGTCTATTCCAATTCAAATCGCAACTGCTTTCAACTCAGCATTAAGATGATAAGGATGAGGAGTAATCAGTAACACAAAATAGAGTCTGAAAAAAACTACATTGCGATATCACTAATAATTTCCACTTGACCACACTATGTCTCCGCTTGCTCTACAGTATCGTTAGCTTAGGCTTACTATCAAGTACTAGCTCTTATCTTTGTTGGTTAAATATTTTTATCTAGGACCATGTCATAATGTATACATTACAGTTTCACAATTGATGCCAAAACAGCTGTCTTTTCGAAATGCTTTTTGAAACCCGTTGCATAATGAGCTCATTATAGTACAGGTTCTACATTGTAACACGGGTTCTGGACCAATCAGAAGCATTTTTGATGGAATCAATATCGTAATTCAATATTGTGAAACTATCAGCTGATTTGATCAAACTGCTAACCTAACAATCTACTATAACGTCTTGTATTTGAGATGAGAGGTTAGGTATCTCTGACAGCCACAGGTAAAATGAAATTGTTTTAATTAAATGTATACTAGTGGTCGTAGATAAAATAGTGTATGCAACGATTTTATTTGGCCATTAAAGCACTCGTGAGATATTTATAACACTCGCATTCGCTCGTGTTATAACTTACATCTAACTCGTGCCTTAATAAGGGTCGAAATAAAATCGTTGCATAAACTACTATAACAAATGACCATTTAGTTGCAAAAGTTACGAGCTTTAATTGAAGAGATACGAAAAGGCTATTTTCTAAATGAGTTATAGACAGTATTAAAATTCTTCTGATATCACAGCTTATAAAATAAAGAATCTTGGTAAACCTTCGAATGAATAATTAATCGTAGTTTGTCAAAAATGCATTGCTACAAAGAAGATACAATGAAAAAAATATATATATATGTATTACAATGTAAAAAATTATAATAATAAATAAACTGCTCACAATGATCATCACTAATTCATTGCAATATAAAAAATATGCATTAAATTGGCACCAACCAGCAGAAGGATAAAAAACTTGTTTGCTGGTCGGAGTACTTCAGTTCAGTCAAGATTAATTATTTTGTTTCAAAACTGTCTTTTGCAGATTCAACCATTCAGCACTATTAATAATTACTCTAGATTACTGATATCAAAAGAGTACGGTAATGTCTCTTCAAACATGAACTTTGTTCCATATTCCGACAATACTTCCCATTATTTACAACGTACAGAAATTTGGAAGTCATCAAATTTATCAACTTGCTACTTTTATATCTTATTTGTTTTCGAACATTATAAGATATATGAAGAGACGGGCCTGTATCAGGAATATTAGACATCAAGATTAAGACATCATCAGCACAAGCTTGGCTTTGCTGATGGAAATCTTGAAGTATAGCCTATATTTTTTTCTTATATTTAACTTACTGTACAAACACATAGTGGAAGTGATAGCCGCGAGCCGTAGCAGGTATCTGTTCAATCAGATAGATAAGCTGCGTTCTCGTAGGTCCTGTTTGCAACGGTGACCGATTAGATTGGCCAGCAAAAAAGACACTGTTCTCTGCTGAAAATCACTTCCCGGTGGTTCGGAACCCACCTAAAACTGTAGGTCCAACTCATAAATCACCATCATCCAACTCAATACCCACGCACAGGTCTCAGACCTATGTGGGCTTCATCCTCAAAAAAACAAAAAAAATAGTTTAATATAGTGTATCTGATTGTGTACTATTACATTTGTTTTTTGGTGTTTTTTGAATAAATTGAATTTGAAATTTGAAATAATCAAGAGTCATCTCTTTCTTCGCATTTTCTGGTTTTCCTACTGAAGTAAAGTACGGTAATTATTACAGACTATCACGCGGAAGCCTTTGGCATTCAACCTTTTTCCAGAAAACAATAACATTCCAAGTCTTTTCTCACGGGAGATAAAAATATCTTCTTTCTTGTCCATGACCTACAACATCGGGCATGGATCACAGAAAAGGTAAACGGATTCTGCGTTTTAACGGTGCCAAAGGAAGCAAGGATGATTTTTAAAAAATTGGTATTCCGTATTATAATTACAGTAGTCACTAGTCTAGAACTATGGAAATCATAGTTTTATAACTGGAGATGTAAGCCAATCTGATATGCATAGACTAACAGGATATTTTTCCAGTGATACGGACATGTATAACAGTCTTTAGATTCTTATCCTATTTACAATAAAAAGTTAATATTAACAACGCAGATCGTTATGGAACAAGAAATCCAACAAATAAATAGGTTTCATTGGAATGGCAAAAATAATTTGAAAAATGACTTTTCACAGATTTAATTGGCAAATTTCTACAAAGAAAGGCATCTGAACCTAAAAATACATGAATGCTTTCAATTCTAATGTTAGCTCGTTCTATTGATGCTACTAAATTTATTTTTCTTCTGCCACTTCAACTCCTTAATTACCATAAGAGTTGATCTTCATTCTTAGTTTACCTTTTCAGAAGTTTACCTTTCAGATTGCAACATTAGTTGATATGCACTTTGTGTACTGGATTGTACTGTCTAGATTATCTCACTTTTTCTAGTCCTTGTCTTTCTCTGCTCTAATCACTAGCAAATCTAGAAACATGATGAGGGCGGGCAAAGTAGGAAGGTTTTGGGGATCTTGAGAATATTTATATAACGGTACATGTTCAGGCTATTTCTATCAATCTTTTTTGAACATTTCAATGATTTGTTGACAACTTTTGATTCCTATCCTCATAAAAAAACTAATAATATACCACATTAAGGTTGTGCACTATCCATAAATGCTCCAATGATGGTTTATAAAGCATAGCACTTTCATATCCCACAACTATAATTTTCTTCAATTAGCCTAATCATCACACAAATTCAAAAATTAAATTCCTGGATTTCTTGTTCCATGACGAACTGCGTTGTTAATATTAACTTTGTATGTGAATTCAACGACTTGCAGTCAAATATTTGACAGCAAGTAATTGAATTCACATAAAACGTTACTCAAAAATTAATTTATGACTGTACCAGTCTCCAATCTTTCTACTTTTTTTATTGCTGATGATGCCCGCATGAGCCCGAGACTTGTGCGTGGGTAATGAGGTGAATGATTACACAGAGATGCCAGACGGAGGAGCGGGATTTGAACCCACGACCACTTAAACGACAGCAAGGTGAAGTTGCGACGCCCCAACCAACTGACCTAAGCAGCCCGCCGCTTTTAATTCATTTAAAACATGTGTTTTAGTTGAGAATTGGGTAAAACTATCCTATTTTCTTGAATGATCGACCTGCTTCCTGCCAAGGATGAAAGAACGGTCTAGAAGGAAGTCCGCTGTTGCACCATCCACTGTTTCCTGGCTGTGGCATGCACTGCACTGGAACTGTATAATGGCCCGTTCCCTGATTTAATCTCGGATGCTTCCTTCCCAAGCGGATACTTGACCATAAGGAATCTTGACACAATTTCCACCAACAATCTTCCAAGCGTGACAATCTCTTCTATACGATTTGTTTAATATTATGTGATGCAGGTTGTTGTTGTTAATTTTCCTTCCTTTTTCGTCCATTGTGCAGTATACTAATAAAGCCGCGTCTCCAGCAACCGAACATGTCTGCCGAACATTGTTGGCGAAGACAAAAAACGGGCAAACATATGGCTCACCGAACATGTTCGTGAGTTCAATTGAAATGTTCGGTCTGTGAGCGAACAGTGACGACCAACAACAGGTTCCCGCCACTAACCCCACCAAAGCCATCATAATGTTGGAGAAAGCGTCCACACCAAACCAACTCCAAAAAATGTTCGGCGACATCAGCTGATTCCAGCGAACACTGTTCGCCGAGCACGTTCGGTTGGTGGAGACGCGGCTTAACTTTGAGAGGTGAATTTGGGTAGACAAGACTCTTGGGCTTTCTGTATAAACCCAGAAGTAGTTGTAGAGTTCTCAAAAAATATTCGTATCAGCATACTTGACACAGAGACATATAACGTTTGAGACAATAGTAGATCTATAATATTTAACAAAAAGTTAGCTATTAATATTACTATTTTAGATCATTGTTTTATTCATGTTCACCCTCAGAAAATACTTTATTACTTTTAGGGAAGTGACAGCCTTGAGCCGTAGCAGGTATCTGTTCAATCAGATATAAGCTGCGTTCTCCTGGGCACTATTTGTAAGGGTGACCGATTAGATTGGCCAGCAAAAAAAGACACTGTTCTCTGCTGTAAAATCACTTCCCGGTAGTTCAGGAACCACCTAAAAATGTAGGTCCAACTCAGCAATCACCATCTTCCAACTCATTACCCACGCACAGGTATCAGACCTATGTGGACTTATTTTTCAAAGTATTTGCAGGCACCAAACACATTATATTTGCTGTAAACTATTCAATATCTTACCAACTGAACTATTATCATTTAATAATAAAAATCATCTATTTTTAAAATTGTAGATTGGGACAAAGAGAATATCTTCCTTAAAATAGGAAATTTAATCTAGTTGTGTTCTTTTTATGTGTTACTTTTATTTATTATCTGTCCTTATTTTCTACTTATGCTTATTTTATTATGTCTTATATTGTGACTGTAGTGATTTTTACTATTTTATGTTTCCTTGGTCGGTCTGGCACTCAATCTATGCTTTGCTGGGTCGAAATATGAGTAACTAAATAGTCTAGAATCTTAGTTAATATATTTATTTAAATTGATGTATTTTTGTTTAATTGGGAAATAAATATTATTCTCACTCTTTAAAAAAATTCTTATTCATCCTCAAAAAAATACTTTATTAAAACCTAGCTAATGAGTGCATTCTACTTTGAATAAATTCTCATGAATATGGTTGTGATCATTTTTATTGGTTGTATAAATAATACAACAAAACTGAAAAAGTAAGGGGGGGGGGGGAGAATCAAATAAGAAAAGGGGTTAGGACAGAATTTAAAAAATGAAAATTCAAAGTAATGAGGACATGAAGTTTCAAAAATCTATTTCTTTTCAAGCACAGCTACTTTGCAACACCGCTACCAAGATCTCTTCCAATTTTGATCTTGATATAGCAAAAGGTATCTCATATGCCGAAAAAGGAAGTCATTAAACTAAAAAGAGGAACATCCTAATTGGATTTTGAGTATAGAAACAGTCAACAATCAATCTCCCTCATTGATTAGCGTCAAACTCGCATAAAAGTCTGGAGGCCTTCCTGTTCCTGTAACAGGTTGTGATGAGTTTCGAAACTTCCTGTTACCTTTTATGAAGATAATTGGTAAAGTAACATTTTATCAACACATTTTATAGAATATTCACACCTTCATCAAAATAATAATAAATAAATAAATGTTTATTTCCATCAATACAAATCCACTCAAGAGGAAAGCGATAAACTTTGATTCAATTATCTGTGATAATTTTCTGTGTTGATTTTACAAGTGAATTAAACGACTTGCAGTCAAATTTTTATCAAAACAAGTAGTATTTCACTTACTTCTGTAGGCCGAACGTTTTCGAGTTGTTAAAACCCATCTTCAAGGCCTTAACAACCAAGGGTTTTAACAACTCGAAAACGTTCGGCCTACAGAAGTAAGTGAAATACTACTTGTTTTGATAAAAATTTGACTGCAAGTCGTTTAATTCACTTGAAAAGTTAATATTAACAAAGCAGTTCGTCATGGAACAAGAAATCCAGGAAGTTGATTTTACCTCCCAAATACCTACTAATTCCAAGCTAAAAGAATTATACAAGCATTTATAACTTTGAAGACTATTTTTTTTATTGCGGATGATGCCCACATAAGTCTGGAGACTTGTGCGTGGGTAATGAGGTGAATGACAAAAAACATCCATGGCTGAATGAGATTCGAAACGAAGCCAGCCAGAGCGCTATCTTATCACAGACAAGCGCTCCACCCAACTGCACCAACAGAGCCGAGCCGCCAAATAGTTATATTGGTAGGAAATTCTACAATAAGCTTGATAGGGCGTTTAAGATCCAAAAGATAGCTGTCAAGTGTATGGGAAGAGTAAATAGATTAGATTCATGTAGGCCGTTGTTCAAGAGACTTGGTCTCCTAACTGTACCATGCTTATATGTGTATGAAGCTACTTTATATGTAAAAACAAATGATATTAACCAAAATCTAGACGTACACGATTATAATACAAGAAGCCGAGAAGATTATCACTTGGTGAGTCAAATAGTAGCTTATTCAAACAAAAACCTATATTGGTAGGAAACTCTACAACAAGCTAACGCAGTTTCTAAAGAGTCTTGAAAATATATATAATTTATAATTCATTGTATAACACTCGGCCCCTGCGCACAAGTTTTGAACCTTGCAGGGACCTCCCTTACTATATTTTTAATTTAGTGTTTTTTATATTTAAATTGTATATTCAGATGTATTTCATATATATTCTTATGTTTCTTTTTTGTGAAAAGGATAAATAAATGATTTTGATTTTCAATATAGAAATATTTAAAAAACAATTAAAAAAATATTTAGTTGATAAAGCTTTTTATAGTGTACAAGAGTTCCTTTCACATCAAAATTAAGCCTCACCTCAACTAATTGATATAGAAATTATGGTTTCCACTAGTGTTAATCTGACTTGTCTTATACTCCTTAACTGGAGTCTCCAAGACGTAATCTACAAAAAAAAGTATTATTATTTATATTAATGATTTACTAAGTGATCCAAAAGCTTGGCAGCCGCGGTGATGTAATCGGTTAGAGCGCTTCTCTCTGATAGTGCCTTTCTCAATAATAATAATAATCTTTATTTCCGCAAATACAAACAAGCAAAAAAAAGTACACAGGAAAAAAAATTATGCATGATAGAAAATAATAATAATTATAAAACAATCAATTATTAGGAGAGAAACCAAGAAGTTACAAAGAAAAAAAATACTTAGATCAACTTAACTATCATGAAAAAGAAATAAAATGTTACAAAAAAAAATAGCAGCAGAAATAATACTGTATGCAAATAATTTCATTGTGAAATTATGTCCGCATACAGGAGCACCATTGGATCCAACAAAGATTCCATGAATTGATGTAATAAAAAAAAATGAATAATAGAATCAAAACACTTGGAGGAAACATAGAATAATAATAGTACGAAAATGTAGGAGTAGAAACAATAAGGACTAAAAATATACCATTAATTCAATAGTAATTTATCTTTTTATTTAATTCAATCTTTGTAATTTATTTTTCTATTTCTATCTTTATAGTATGTTTAGAAATTACATGTACGTTGTATTCTTTCAAGCTGTGTTAAGGAGGCAGTTGTGGGTGTTAACCTGTTGCCTCCAAAGAGATTGTATTGAATAAATAGATAATACTGTACTCTCAGTGCTACAACAGCGGCCACGCATTCAATTCCCGTTCAGCTGGTATATTTTGTGTAATCATTCACCTCATTACCTACGCACAAGTATCATACTTATGACAACACCATCATTACAAAAATCCAGAAAATGGATCAGCTTTTCAATAAAAGAATAGATTGGAATCAGAAGAAGGCATCATCTAAAATAAAATCCCACCAGATGACTACGCCAATTTATCAGTAGCAGAAAAGGTTAATCAACAAAGGAAATTATTTGAAAATAATTGTTACAACTCAGTTGTTAAAATTGAAGGAAATAAGATACGTAGGACTGACATGTCATTAATTAAGATAACGGAACACGCCAATGGGTTTTTAAAAAGCATTTATTGTCCACAAAATCGGTCTACTGACCAGCATAGTAACAGTAGGCCTACGAGAACAAGAATGACAACTGAATTAATTTGACAAGATGTTTTCTACTCTTACTATACTATTGTACTAATCTATTGTTCTATATCCATATAATTTTTGTGTTCATCATTAGCAGGTAAGGATAATAAACAATAGAATTATCCGAAAAGAATTGTTACTTCTCAGTTAAAATTGAAGGTATTTTTTTTTTTCTTTTTTCCGGGGGATGAACCCACTTAGTCCGAGACCTGTGCGTGGGTAATGAGTTGGATGATGGTGATTGATGAGTTGGACCTACAGTTTTAGGTGGGTTCCAAACCACCGGGAAGTGATTTTACAGTAGAGAATAGAGTATTTTTCCTGGCCAATCCAATTGGTCACCCTTACAAATAGTGCCCAGCAGTTTCGTAGCTTCTCTCAGAACAGATACTGCTACGGCACTCGGCTATCATTAATAATGTTAATAATTCATTGTATCCCATAATAATTATTTTTGTATTAAGAGCGTGAAGTGCGACTTTATCGCTCAAGCCAAAACATTTACTGCGTGACGCACAGCGGAGCGCAGTTATTATGCGAGAGCGATAAAGAAGCTTCACGCGCGAATTACATACATTATTTTTCCTACAACTGCAGTTCTGGATTCCAACACAACAAATGTTTGTAGTTTGTAACATCACAGACCGTGCGCGGATTTGGTTAGCGTTCGACTTTTTTGAGGTTATGTGAATTTCACGGATTCCATGATCCACCAATGAGAAGACATCAAAATCATAACAAAAAAATGCACACGACTGTAAGAATTCTGTGGCATGCATACGTTTTCGACCTCATTTGTCTCCCAATTGCCTCATCGTAAAGTATTTATACGGTACTCAATTCTGTCCGGTAATTTTTAAATAAATATTTTGATCACAATAAAATCTTCTACAGTGCTCTAATAATCATAAAATATACATGTATACTTAATGAAAAAATAGAAACATTTAATAAGCAGGCAATAACTGTACGATTTTACTTCATTCCACAAATGAAAAATGAGATTGAAAGCGGGAAAATATCTTCAATTAATCAGTTATTTTTAGCTTTCTAAATGCAAGTGAATTACTCTAGCTTCAAAGTAATGTTCTCTAAATTGACCATCATGAATGGTTTGTTCCCATGAGGCGATTACATAACGTATACTGCGATTGGAGCTCAATTTAAACCTGCAATGACTTCACTCGTGAACAATCGAACATAATATCCGAAGAAATTAGTTTCTTGATTCGTGTGTGTAGGTAAACGTTACTCAACATACAATTTTGTACTTCTTTTAATGGAGATATTCTCATGTTCAGTGTCTCAGGAATATGATATTTTGGAATAATTTCCAATTAAGCAAAAAAGACACTGTTCTCTGCTTTAAAATCACTTTCCGATGGTTCGGAACCCACCTAAAACTGTAGGTCCAACTCATCAATCACCATTATCCAACTCATTACCCACGCACATGTCTCAGACCTATGTGGGCTTCATCCTCAAAAAAAACAACTAATTAATAGTTGAATAATAAACTAGTTAATATTTCTTATTCGGACACAATAAAACTGACAAATAAAAAACTTTTCTGTCTTAGATTGAACAGGAACTTGATAACCAGAGGTGAGAGAATCTGAATCTGTAACACATTTATTATTATATCTACTTCTATAGAAAGGAGGTGGCCTGTGGTGGAGATACTTTATTTTCTGTTACCTTGTATCCAGCGAACTTAATTTCTCACCTTGAAAGTCGTGTCTATTATTAGACTACTACCTCTTGCACTTCTCTTAGAACGTATAAAACGTATCTTATAAATTTTATCGCGTTGCTACCTTTCGTTTTGTAATGACATAACAATTTTATGACATCAAGAAGTCTAATAGACGCCATTAGACGAATGGATAGATCACCTGCAAGTACGAAGCATCAAACAATGTATCCTAACTTTTGCCTGAATTTATTCTAATGAAGACAATGATTAATTCCCCCTTTTTGTTTAATATTGGGCTAAGTATTGGGCCGATCCTTGCAAAACTTAGATGGAACCAACGCTGAATGATGCTCTTTCAATTAATTTAAAAAAAAATCGAAATCGGTTCAATAGTGTTCGAATAATTGATGAACAAACACAAAAAAAAACAGGAATTGAAGACAATGATGAATGCTCCTTTTTGTTTAATATTGGGCTAAGTATTGGGCCGATCCTTGCAAAACTTAGATGGAACCAACGCTGAATAATGCTCTTTCAATTGATTTAAAAAAAAATTAAATCGTTTCAATAGTGTTCGAATAATTGATGAACAAACACAAAAAACAAGACGATTTAAGAACCTTCTTCTGTTAGGAAGTTGGTTAAAAATCTAAAATCCATTTTCTATTATCGGAACTACACCGTTATTCAGCAGGGGGTGGTATCCTTTAGGACGACCTAACAGTTTGATCGACCTACTGCTAGCGCAGCCATAACTGCATAACCAAACTTAACCTAACCTGGCTAGATGTGACTGAACCACCTTTGTTTACTAGGTCGGTCAAAACGACAGTCGTACAAATGGTGTCCTCCCTTCAGCAGGGAAGTAGGGCACACTAGTATTTGATGTTGAGAAGATCACGACAAACTCAAAGTAAAATAATTACAATAGAAACAAACTCGAATGCGAACTGCGGGCAAAGACAAAACTGCGAGTAGAAGGAATGGAATGAAAAGAGAATAGGAATAAGAAGACAGAACGAGAACATGGAATTAGAAGAGTGCGAATAACAGCTAGAGATGGAACTCACGAGAGAGCGCCAACTCATCTTTTCTAAGTAGTCTGCAAAGACCATCGTGCCGGTCACGAATGTCGTGACTCCAATCTCAGCGACTAATAGCCCCCAACAACAAATGGAAAGTGTTGAAATTCAGTGTTTTGTGAATGGTGACTTTCTGAGATGGTTACCAATGTAGTAGACACGGAGAAGGTTTATTCATCCCAGCTATCGGCCTCATGTATAATATCCTGTTGTCCAAGATCCTGTTAAGTGTTGGAGGAGAATTACAGAAAAGGTTTCAGCCTAGAGGATTGAGAAATGGTTGAAAAGGGTCAATGAAGTCTAAGATGAGAGATCTTAGAGCTACAGTTTCCAACAACGGACAAGGCTGGGGTACACTAAACTTTATGCTTTCCGTATGCTGGGTTAGGTTCAGGTTCAAGTGCATAAAGAATTTTTCCTACAACTGCTCGTAAAGTAGTTCTTTACGTACTGAAAACTAATTGTAAAATACCTCTTTACTGCTCCACAAGCGGTAATAGTATATTACGTTACAAGTGCGGGAAATGGTGTTTAACATACGAGTATGATAAGTTAACGCACGAGACGAAGTCGAGTGCGGTATTATCATACGAGTATGGTAAACATCTTCCCGGACGAGTTACGTACGATATTTTTCGTCATACAAGTCTAAAATAGCAGATAAGTTGAAATAAGAAACTATAAATCATTGTTATACAAACATAACCTCAACACACCAACTCAAGGTGAAATGTGGCAATAATGGTTCTAGATCAGCTGATCTAGCTTTCGAGCAAATGGTTTTTCAGTGAAGTGGTAGCCACAACCACCCATAGAGTGCGGTAATAATCATTTGATGATTTTTACCACACACTGTATGGTAATAATCATCAAATTACATCAGCTGTTTTTGATTTCTGTAAACAGCTGTTTACCACATTGATTGCTTGACTGGTAAACTGTCCATAACCTACAAGTATGACGAAAAGTACTTTACGCTCCCCAGCTGATTTCTTTACGCTTCTGTTTTGATTTTGATGTCTTCTCATTGGTGGATCATGGAATCCGTGAGATTCACATAACCTCAAAAAAGTCGAACGCTAACCAAATCCGCGCACGGTCTGTGATGTTACAAACTACAAACTTTTATTGTGTTGGAATCCAGAACTGCAGTTGTAGGAAAAATATTGTATGTATTTCGCGCGTGAAGCTTCTTTATCGCTCTCGCAAAATTACTGCGCTCCGCTGTGCGTCGCGCAGTAAATGTTTTGGCTCGAGCGATAAAGTCGCGCTTCACGCTCTTAATACATAAATAACTAATTTCAAGCTGTTCTATCATTTTAAAACTGTATTATTTCATGTTTTGTATAGTTGAGAAATAATTTCAGTGGGTTTCATCACATAAACCAACTCAATCACCATCTTATCACCATAGCAACAAGATAATATTTTCTGGCTCAAAAGTTTTTATAAAAATTTAACATTATAAACTATTTTTAACAGTTTTTAGTGTTTCGTTTCAAGTGAACTTTTAAATTAATAGTGGTTAAGTGAGATGATTAATTTTTCTATTTTTTGAGTGAAGGTTTTTAGCAAATCTTAAATGTTTAGTCTGTGTTAACCTCAATGTTTTCGACAATGTAACATTATTTAAAATTTGTGAAGGGAGCAGTTTTGGACTTGAGTCTGTTGCGCCTTCACATGTAAATTTGTCACAATAAATAAATAAATAACCAATATCGTCATATTATAAAGATCTGTGTTTCGGAGGACACGTTAAGCCGTCGGTCCCGGTTGCATATAAAAAAAGCAGTCGTTAAAAAAACGGCGAGGTGGAACTACCCGTAAGGGTCTCCCCACCACGAAAAGCCATACGAATTTACTTTTTTTTATTATAAAGATTTCGTCATATAAAAACATTAAAAAAACAGGTCGAATATAGAAGAACCTTGGAGAACCTTGTTATTTTTTGAAGTGGGTTAAAAATATGCAATTCTGAAAGAGACGAAGTGCCAAAGATTAAGTCCATCAAGGAAAAAATAAAGCAAGTTCTCTCTTCTCCCATCAGGAAAACCAAAAGATTAGAGAATGTTACTTCTAAGACAAATGCGCACTTAGTTGGAGCACTTGCCTGTGATTAGATAAGGCTCTGGCTGGCTTAGTAGATAATTGGCACTATTTTTACACACCCAAAAAATAAAACACTACTCTCTTGTTGAGAAAAAATAAATATTGAAACCGGCATAAGCATCACAGTTATAATATGAGCATGTTTCGAAGACGCATTTCAATCACTATTTATTGTCAGGTTAAAAGAATATGCAGTCTAAAACATAAGGAAACTCAACCTTACCTAACCTAACCTAACCTAACCTGAGAAGTCTCCAGACTCACGTGGGCATCATCCGCAATAAAAAAATTTCAAAAGATGCCAATGAAGGAAGAAATAAAGAGCCGCGGTCTCTCCTCTGCCATAAAGAAAAAAACATTACAAAAATAAATTGTTATTTCTAAAACAAATGCGTATTTATAGTATGATTTCAATATTTGTCTGAACTTTTCCAATGTAGAGCATCGAAAATTTGATACTAGAAGACAGCAAAAGTCCTCATACAGACAGGAAGCACTCTTCCGTGGGCGAATCTGGTTTTAGTGAGGGGCTCGGATCAGGTTCAACTTCTAATTTGAACGCTCCAAAATCCGGTAGTTGAATATAGGAGACTAGGAAATTCTGGACTTACAACATTCTTGTCTTTTATGTCAATAAAATCTACACCACTCCTCTCAAAGCGTCGTTGTCTTGGAAAATTATTGGATGAGATAACTGGATTTCTCATCTGTTTTTCAAGTGCTTAGTTTTGGCATTTCTAGAATACATTGCTGGTGTACATAGTATTTTGAATTTGTAGAATGCATTTCTAGTGTACATTCTAGTAGCTCTAGTAATGTAAATATGGTAGTGGTATTTCTAGTACAGTAATATAGTGGTATAACATATAGCTAATAACAATAGTGGTATTTTTATAGTAATAGAGTGGTTCCAAAAAGCTTTTCTGCAGATAAAGGAATAATTTATACATTAATTTGGGAAGCTGTAGATAAAGATTACAGTGATCAGAAACAAATCTGTCAGGAGAAGAAACTGATCGACAGGGTCGATTCAGTGGAATATCATATATTTTGTCACAAGAACTACCTGAATGATTCAATTTGACATACTTAAAATGATAAATCATTAAATATTATTAGTGCTATTCATCGCGATATAATTTTAAAAGATTTTATGATTGTTATCAAGGCTGACCAGCTAATTAGAGGTAGAATTATCAGTTCCAAAAGTGTAAAAATAATAATAACTTATATTTCAATACAATAAGTAACTGGTAGTTAAGTGGATAATTGTTGACAGTTAATTCACGTTAGTCTTTGTTTAGATGGATTCCCAGTTATCCACAAAAACATTTATTTTACTGCTGGCTAGAAAAACAAAATCCTAATTTAAAAAATATATTCTAACAAGATAGAATACACTAGAAACCCTTATTTAAATTTAAAGAATAAATGGTTATTATCCACAAAAATATTTATTTTACTCCTGGCTAAAAAAAACAAAAGCATAATTATAATATATATTTTAACAAGATAGATGACACTAGAAACCCTTATTTAAATTTGAAAACAAAACGATTATTAGTGGGATTTAACGCGTTGTAAAAAAGTAGAGCAAAAATGTAAAGATTTGAAACAGCAATAAAAGAATCATAATATTTCAATTATAACATTCCCTTGCCTAATAAAAACAAAAGATGATTGGTGGTTAGGAATGAAATATATTATTAGTCTATTAGATAATATCCTATTATGCAATTGAGTAGAGTAGAAATCAAATAAATGAGAGAAAGTTTTAATGTACCACTCCTATAATTGAGTACTACCAATTCACTAATTGAGAATGGAGAATCCCCCCCCCCCCCCCCTCTACAGAACTGTAAAACTACTAATTCAATGGTTTAAAATAGATATAATAAATACAAACAGTCCTAATTACATGCTTTGATGAGGATTCACGATGTTGACAAGAATAAAATATGACGAATCACATGGGATTGTCACTGGCAAACTTGGAAACTGGTTTCCGCATTCTACTCTCTTGTTTGATGAAGCTGACATTCAAATATTTCAATATGAATCAAACAACAGGAAATTTCCACGCCTCAGGGTGACCAATAAAAGTATATAATATACACAAGAATAGAATGATCTAGTATTGAGAGCTTCTGAGATTGTGAGCTGTAGTTTTAGGATAAGTGACTAATTTCGATCATGATTGAATAATAACACAGATATTGTCAATTTCTACTAGTTTTTAATATGCAAAACCAGGTTTCAATGCTCTGTGTTATTAAATTGACAATATCTGTGTTATTATTCAATCATGAAACAGTTCTACAATATCTCTGAAAGCAGTGTTAAATTTAATTTCGATCAATTTTTTCTGTCTTTTTTTCGGAGGATGAAGCCCACATAGGTCTGAGACCTGTGTGTGGGAAAGGAAATGGATGATGGTGATTGATGAGTTGGACCTACAGTTTTAGTTGGGTTCCGAACCACCGGGAATGATTCTACAGCAGAGAACAGTCTTTTTGCTGGTCAATCCAATCGGTCACCCTTACAAAGAGCGCCAAGGAGTTTCGTAGCTTATCTCTGATTGAACAGATACCTGCTACGGCTATCACTAATAATGTTAATTTTTTTTATCTCTCATAAAATTTATTGTACTCCCTTTGAGTCTCAATATCCAAGCATTATTATATTAACAAAAATTCTCACAGAATGTTAAGAGGAAATCCAAGCCTGTAAATGATCTATGAAGACTCCTCCTGTATTACAGAAGGTGCTCTATAAGAAATACAAAGTTGCTAAAGTCCTATAGGCTATTATTCATTCATAATATTTTACATGGAAAACTTGTGAAACAAAAGCTGATAATAACTCTCTCCTATAGTAGGAACTCAATCTGAATTACATCAGATATTTTACAGGGAAAACTTGTGAAACACAAGCTGATAATAACTCTCTCCTATAGTAGGAACTCAATCTGAATTACATGAATTATTTTACAGGGAAAACTTGCGATACAAATGCTAGTAATAATTTTCACCCATAGTAGGAACTCAATCCCTCGATTCCCTCCCAGTCGAAAGGTTGTCCCTCGGTTGTCCCCAGGTAGCAAGTTGGACATAGCCCGATTCTATTCCAGACGTGAATAGGTCTATAAAAATCATAGTCCGATTCCCTCCCGTTGGTTAAATATCCATATTTATATAATATCGGCGAATATAATAAATAGTTGAATATCACTGAAATTTAAATACCATTTTAAGTTATAATTCAGTTCGTTTAGCATTACATAAATTCTACAATTTTGCTGTCCATCAGCTGCGTCAATTATATGCATTTCAATTAATTAAAACCAATTTTTTAGCACACTCGCTTTACATATTCCATTCTTCTAATGATTCCAGATTTATACTTTTCAATTTCTTTCTGTACGAATTTCTCTTTCCGGTAATCTTTTGTATTCTTCGTGTATTTGAAGGGTTCATTAAAATGTTTGAATTCATTTCCAGTTCTTTCTAAACTTCCACAAATTTGAAAATGTTTGGGTGTGATTAGTCAAAACATTTATTGAATTTACTATGAAAACTTTCGCAAGCGTTGGTAGTTCTTTGTGAACTTGAACTTAGTTGCGCCCAGATTGCTGGAGGAAATTTCGTATTTTCCTTGATATCTAACTATTTATTATATTGGCCTTTATATAAGTTAGGCAAGCCGCCTCGGCTGACTAATAGGTCAGTCTTCGCTATCTCAAATCACATGTTATTTGATGATTAAACAAACATTCATTCTTTTGAGTGAAGTCTAATGGTGAACGTGTGTGTTTCATTCCAATATTCCTAACTTATATATATATAGAAATATAGATATATAGATATTTAACCAACTGGAGGCAATCGGGATAAGATCATTTCACCAATGGGAGCTTGGGAGGGAATAAGGCGCTGATTTTTACCTGACTGAGATCCTGGGATGGAATCGGTATAGCCCAATCTGTATTACTATAGACATTTTATGACATATTTTTAAAGGGAAAACTTGTAAAACACAAGCTTATAATAATTTTTACCTATAATAGGAACTTCTCTGTACAACAAGCCTGTACGTTTTATGAGATGGGGGGGGGACCAGGCTAACATGAAAAACCTCTACTCTAGAGAAACACCTGTCCCACACATACACAATGCCATGCGCATAACCTGTTGCATCTTACCTAATGGCGATCGGTTTCAGATAGCCAGGAGGGGTTTTCAAAATCGTGTGCCGGAGTCAGGATGCTGCGAGCGAAGGTATCCTTCCCGGAGATGGAATGTGGGGCAGACAGGTAGACTAGTAGAATCTAGAAGGCAGAATAACATCCAGGTACACATTTGGGGCACTGCACTATTGCTTTATCACACACGCACGCCACACCGATCCAAAGACACCATCATCACGAGACACAGGAGCGCACCTCTTTCCTCTACGGAGGTCTCTTGCAGACTGACACTGACATCAGTGAAGCATTCTCGTTCTTCCTTCTCTCACCTGCACTCTCTCACTCTTCTCTCTCCCTCGCACTCTTTTTCACCCTCTCTCTCACCCACTCTCTCTCTGTTTCTCTAGGTTTGGCCGACTCCGCTCTCGGGCTTGACCTTTCCAGGAGAATCCCCCGCCCGATTCTCACACAACTATGTTGCCTTCCATGCCGTGCCCTCTCACAACTAAACTTTTTGATTGTTTCCTGGCGCGAGTGTCTCTTGGAAATTGATTGCAATAACTGTTATTGCAATTACCGTAATACAGAAATCAGATAAAGAATCTTTTGAGTAGCATTTTGTTTAGGAGCTCTTGTAGTTTATGAGTAATATAGTAGTTTTGAGTAAATAGATTAGATTCATGTAGGCCGTTGTTCAAGAGACTTAGTCTCCTAACTGTACCCTGCTTATATGTGTATGAAGCTACTTTATATGTAAAAAAGAGTGATATTAATTAAAATCTTGATAGGGTGTTTAAGATCCAAAAGAAAGCAGTTAGGTGTATAGGAAAAGTAAATAGATTAGATTCATGTAGGCCATTGTTCAAGAGACTTGGTCTCCTAACTGTACCCTGCTTATATGTGTATGAAGCTACTTTATATGTAAAAACGAATGATATTAACCAAAATCTTTATGTACATGATTATAATACAAGACGCCGAGGAGATTATCACTTGGTGAGTCACAATAGTAGCTTATTCAAACTAAAACCTAGTTATATTCGTAGGAAACTCTACAAAAAGCTACCGCATTTTTTAAAGAGTCTTGAAAATATAGGAATATTTAAAAAACAATTGAAAAAATGTTTAGTTGATAAAGCTTTTTATAGTGTACAAGTGTTCCTTTCACATCAAAATTGAGCCTCACCTCAACTAATTGATATAGTAATTATGGTATCTAGTGTATAATATTGTGGATCTGACTTGTCTTATACTTCTTAACTGGAGTATCCAAGACGTAATCTACAAAAACAATGTAGTAGTAGTAGTAGTAGTAGTAGTAGTAGTAGTAGTAGTAGTAGTAGTAGTAGTAGTAGTAGTAGTAGTAGAATAGAATAGAATAGAAAAATCTTTTATTCATTCAAAATTATATAACCTTAAGCAAACCTGCAAGGTTGCTTGACAAGGTTCAATACAACAAATCAAATTTCTTTTTACAAAAAAAATTTTATGAAAAATTATTTTTACAATATTTAGAATTTAACAATCAAATTAATACTGTTTTAAAATTACAATTGTTGGCTCAGCTCTCAATTACAGAATAAAATAATAACTTCAATCAACCTGAATTAATTATTTCTCTATTAAATGAAATTCCTTAGGAACAACTAAACTAAACATTATCTAACGTATAATGATTAAGCCAGACCTTTAAATTTCGTTTCAACAATTTCATATTTACAAACTTAGTGCAGCACTCAGGTAAATCATTAAATATTTTTGGAACAATATATGATAAATTATTCTTTGCAATATTAGTATGTGCAAATGGAACAATATATCTCTCATTTCTCAAGCCATAACGGCTTTCTTTAAGAACTAAATACTTTTTACTAAAATAATTCTCCATTATTATTGTAAACAAAAATAAGCCTTTAATACTTAAAACATTACACCTATTCAAGAGGTTTTCATATGGAATTCTTCTAGGTGAATCACTAATCAAACATAAAATTTTTTTCTGAACACAAGTTATTCTTCTCAAATAAACATCACTGGCATAACCCCACCCTTGTAAACCATATCTCATGATAGACTCACCCAAAGCTATATACATCATCCTCTTTACTTTACTAGGAATCAAATCTTTCACATAATGCATTTTGGCTAAAACTTGTTTCAACCTGTTACAAACATTTTTAATGTGTACATCCCATCGAAAATAATTGTCTACTGTTACACCAAGATACTTGTAGTAGTAGTAGTAGTAGTAGTAATAAGAGTTTGTAAGCACAAGTTTGGGAGTTCACAACTTGAACATACTACTGTTTTCTGGTTGGGAGTTCACAACTTGAATATCCTATTTAATAATGTATTCTAGTAACTAGCAGAATACAATATATACAAATATAGTTTACTGTAAATTAAATTGCTGAATATAGCTAGCCTTGTAACGCAAGTTTGGAAGTTTACAGCCACACCTCCACATGACCATGACTGCCTAGAGTCATGGACACTTGAGACTGAAGCCGTCATAATTGGATAATGAAAAGTTCAAATATAAATATCTAGATATTAATATCAAGAGAGACATCCATTCAAAACTGAAGAGATTGGTTATTGAATATCAATAATATGAACTCAAAATGACAGGGTGGTTCAAAAAGTGCATCTTCATGATGCGTCCTGCTGGTATAAGAAGATTGCTCTGGATTGAGGATAAGATTACGCTGGGTACCAAAATTTGGAAAAAGATGGAGCCAAGAATGGAGAGGCACATTGCGGGAAACCAAAAATCATGGGCAGTTTCAAAACTCCAGCAGCATTAGAAGCATGGTGTCGACTCCACGCTTGGCAAACGCTCCGTGTTGTAACGCCTATAAACGTGCTGTAATGAAAAGTATTGTTTTTTTGTAAGTGTTGAAGTGCCAAGAACTAATTAAAAATAACTTGTACTAGGAATACAGTTCGTTTGGAGTAATAGATATTTCATTTTTGTCAAAACAATGAAGTGAACAAATATAAGGAACTTGTAGTTGAAAAATATTTTTTTTCAAAAGTGCGTTTCTGTAGATTTAAAAGAAATAATTTGAAAACTTAACTACTTGATAAGAAGAAATAATAGTAGCAGAGATGAATAGTGGAAAAGTGATTCAGCAAAATAAACTTGAACGCTTGATTGGATAAGTTTTACCTGGAGATATAGAATTTTTTATTGCTGATGATGCCCACATGAGTCAGAGACTTGTGCGTGGGTAATGAGGTGAATGATAACGCATATAGATGCTGGACGGAGGAGCAGGATTCGAACCCACGACCGCTGAAACGACAGGAAGCTGAAGTTGTGACGCCCCAACCAACTACGCTAAGCGGCCCGCTAATCTTTATATAAAATAGGCGAACATGTTTTTTTGTGATGACAACTGCTCTTGCGGTGGTTTCTGCTTCCGATTTTGTTCGTTTGTTCGTCTCATTTGAAAGATCTCATCGAGTAGATGTTTGATAAGGTCTTGAAAGAAGGCATCATGAGCAATGAACGAGCAAAGTTGCAATTTTTGCCATTGCTTCTTTAACATAGGGATCGGTGAGCTGAACATTTTCACAATTCAACTTATGACGATTTGATGATGATCAGCTGTTTTGAGGAGAAAAAGTTTATTTTCATTCAGAGAGATAGGGTATAGGGGAGGATAGGATAGAGAGGAAGAGAGAGAGGAAAGAGAAAGAAGAAGGGGAAGAAAAAGAAGACGAAGGAGAAGAACAAAGAGGAGAAAAAGAAGAAGAAAAAGAAGAAGAAAAAGAAGAAGAAAAAGAAGAAGAGGAAGAAAAAGAATAAGAGGAAAAAGAAGGAGAAAAAGAAGAAGAAAAAGAAAAACTTCGTGCGACATGGGATAAACTAGTAGATATAGAGTTAGATATAGACAGAGTTTTCCTGGAGATGAGATTTGTAGATTAATGAAAACAATGAGTGTAAGATAAAAAGAAAAACTATAAGGAAACCGTCTGACTGATACTAAAAAAAATTGCCTTAATATATTCAACTAAGCATTTTTGTAAAGGTGTCATAAATTAGAATCTGAGATACCCAATAAAATTAATTTACTAAATGAAAGAATTGGACAAAATATTGCAGCAGATCTATGATTCTCCATTCGTATATGACTGTTTTTTTTTTTTTTTTTTTTTTTTTTTGAGGATGAAGCCCACATGGGTCTGAGACCTGTGCGTGGGTAATGAGTTGGATGATGGTGATTGATGAGTGCAACCTACAGTTTTAGGTGGGTTCCGAACCACCGGGAAGTGATTTTCAGCAGAGAACATTGTCTTTTTTGCTGGCCAATCTAATCGGTCACCGTTACAAACAGGACCTACGAGAACGCAGCTTATCTATCTGATTGAACAGATACCTGCTACGGCTCGCGGCTATCACTTCCCTCTATCACTGTGACAAAGGGAAACCTTCACCACAAATATTTCAAATCCGGTGGTTCGGAACCCACCTAAAACTGTAGGTCCAACTCATCAATCACCATCATCCAACTCATTACCCACGCACAGGTCTCAGACCTATGTGGGCTTCATCCTCAGAAAAATTTTTTATTAAAATAGAAATATTCTTTACAGAATAGTTGAAAAGAAGTACTGTAGTTTTCATATAACTTGGCAGCAGTATGCTGGGTTCAGATGTAGCATTTCCCATCTGCTGCACGCTGCCAAGTTATATGAATACTACAGTACATTCTTTACAGCTTTTGACAGTATTGAGGCATTAAAAAAGAACAGTCCTGTAGGTTTTTCAACACTTTTTTCAAAATAATTTCTCCTATTTCAAGTTTGAACTGTATGTGACAATAAAATAACTTAAATTAACTAACGAATTTTTTGAATAAAATATTGTGGAGTTGAACCATGTATATAACTAATCATGACGAATAAGAATTTTCATAGCTATTTCAATTTTCAATTAACTATATAGACTACTAAAGTTACTGTTGTTATAGATTCTAAGATACTACATAACAGTGAAACTACCGGTTCTACCACACCATCACCAATGCGAGGAAAATATGAGCAGAATATGATCACAAAGAACATCTTTCATTCCATAGATTACTGCAGTCAAGCCCTTGCATGAACAAGAATCTAATCGTTTCCACGTAGAAAATTGTGAAACTTTATTGAAAGAAAAGTGTACAAATGCAATACATACTCTACTGAACATAAAATGTCCGAAAAAATAGTTCTAAATCTAACAGACTCAACTATACGTTAACAAATTATGTAGTGTACATGCACTGCAATAAATACAAATAAAATACCCACAAAGCTCAGCCTGAGCGCGGGTATTAGCTTAATACATGTTACTGGAGAATAATAATTCATAAAAGATATCAGTTAAAAAAGAAAGGAAAAGAAAAATTCAAACTAAAATGAAAGTTAAAAGTACATAGTGCAAAGTGTTTTAAGCACATAGAAACCCTAAATCAATATCATCAATACCAGGAAACCTCCTGAGGGATTTAAATAGAGGTCTTTATTGTTTTAATTGTTTATTTTTCAATGAGGTTACCCAACCACTTTTTCCCAATTTGTATTTTATCTATATGCTGTATTATTGTATTTTGGAAACTGTGTGTAAATAAATGAAATATTGTAAAGTATTTAGTATTAGCTAGTGTATAAATTATATTAGTATTTACCTTTCTAGTATATGAAAGAACCCTTCAAAATATATTGACAAAATCAAATTGGCAATCATTCAGTCATTGACAACAAAAACGTTTAGCTGTCAATATATTGCAAAAGGTGAAAGGATCAACATTTAATACCATTGGTAACCCAGCCACTCTCGAGTGTTCTTATTCTAAGTGCAACCGGATTTACAATTTAATGTTTAAATATTATAAAAACTAGTTTGTGACCAGATTCGCAAGCTAGACCAGGCACCCATAACTTGATACGATTATAAAAGTATGACTGCATGAGTGGTTTGTGGAGATTAGTCAGTTACTGACTGACTCGGAGAGGTAAATGTAGTATCTGAGTCTGGTCGACTGGCCCACTAAGAACCTGTTCCAAGTAACAGTAAACTCTGGTGGTGCTGTCGCATATTATATGCTACAGAGGCCAGCTCCAGGACTTGGTATGCACGGTATTACGTATCTTGCTTGGTTCTGCAGACACTTCACCCACACCCAAACGAGGAAATCACCGGATAAACCAGAAATTTGAGCCTCAACCTAGAAACTCGCATTTGAGAGCGGTTAAAAGATAAGCGGTTGAGTTTCGATTAACATGAATGATGGAATTACATCTATATTGCAATTAATGATTACTAAATACAGACAAATTTCATTTTAGAGAGGTTTAAAAATAGGCGATTGAACGTTGTCCATAACATAAATGGTGGGTTAATTGCTGTATGGATTGCAATTAATCTATATAAATAAAATTACAGTTTTGTATGTACATTTATCAGAATTACATATTTTTTGGTTATTTTTACGTTTTATACATTAAAGAAGCCAAAACAAGTCTTATCTCAAATTCTGTCTGTCTGTCACGGCCCCGAAGGCATTTTACGCGGCCTTCTCCTGAAAAACGATAGCATCGATCGGGATTTAAGTTATTTAACAGTATTGAAAACTATTTTGACAATGTCTTTAGCTATAAAAAACTAAATTAACTTTTTTTTAATAGAATAATAAACGTTTAAAAACCAATTATTGTGCGATTTTGGATACATTTCTTCTAAGTTTTATTACCACAAAAGAACAAATCACGTAATATATCATGATATATCAATCAGCTGTTCTCGAATATTCTCTCTGATAACTGTCACTGAATTGTTTACGTTCTAAGTTGTTTACTAAGCTTTTTTAACAGAATAATAAATACAAGGGAAACAATGTGGTCTTACAAAGAGTTTGAAAGTTATTCACAATTCTATTGACACTCAAGTGACTTTGATTATAACTGGCAAACAAGGGAGTAGCGAGCGAAAACAACATAAGAGAGAGAAGAATGGAATAATCTAGAGGGGAAATTAGCCCAGGCTAATTAAACTAACAAAAAAACACCGTGGTGGACAAAAATTGATACAAAGCTGGATTTTTTTAATCCACTCTATAATAATAATAATAATAATAATAATAATATATTCATTTATTCATCACAGTACAGAACAAAGCACAGACAAATAAATATCGTCAAAAAAATGTTACCTAAAAATGACTTAATACTACTCTACTTAATAGTACTTAATGGTTGGTACCTTCTCACAATCCAATGAAAATCACAGATTAAAAAATTATAAAATACGGTATCACACAAAAACATAATCATAATTATTTCAATCACATTCCAACCGAAAAGAATTCGTCTACTGAATAATACGCCTTCCTACTCAAGTATAATTTAAATTTAAAACTTTTCTCACAAACAATACTTTTTAGTAATACTATTTAGGCATCACAGAAAAAATATATACTTAACATACAGAGTATCCTGAGATTTTGGAATCTTGTGTACATTTTTTTTAAAGAACCCCTCTTCATCAACATTAAAACTACATTCCTGGATTTCTTGTTCCATGAGGAACTGTGTTCGGCTGTGTTGTGCCGGCCTTCAAAATAGCACATCCGTCAACAACGCCTGGTGAAAGCCCGGGAATGTTCTTTCTCTTTCCTAAAGCCTAACACTTGGCCCTTAGTTTCAATTTTCCACTGTCAATTTTGTCTTATTTCTTTTTCTCTCTTTCTTCTACTCAAACTCTTCTGATACCTGCAATAGATCTACTTTCCTATCTTCTTTTACAACTTTATTGTTAAAGTTAACAACTTTTATTTATTTGTTATTATTAATTAATAACAACCATAGCGGACTGGCAACTACACCTGCCATTAGGACCTTCCATAAAGGATGTATTCATCAGGCAATAACATCTGCCATCATAAGTCCTATAAGTTGTTCATGCGGGGTAAAGGTGGAGTTGGATATTGGCAATGATCAAACTGAATCCGATTTTGGAAATTTAGAGAAACTGCGCAAGGTATAAACAAGAACTTGGGACAAAAGTTACTCGCGTCCGTGATATCCCTAATTCACACGTGTTCCGTGGGTGGTACTAAAGAGTAACTGTAACTGGCAGCCAAACTATCAGCTTACAGCTGATCTCCTGGCTAAACAAAATGAGGAGTTCAAAAAAGAAAAATTTACAAAATGGCCCTTGTCAGGGCCAGTCGACAAAGATTGTTGGGCCTTATGTCCGTATCTGCCAGTTAAACGTAGAAGGTATAAGTAGATCTAAGAGTGATTATTTATGTAGATACCTCAATGACCATAATATCGATGTACTCCTCCTCCAGGAGACTCACACTAAAGACCCCGATCAGTTGAAGAGCAGAGGCAGAATTGATGGTTTTGATATGCTGGGGGCAACTTATGATGAGCATTATGGTGTGGCAACATATGTCAAGAAGGGGATCAAGAATGCTTCTTTTGTTAGTGCTGATACTGGGAGGGATGTTCACATGGTGTTGGTGGAGGTGGCTGGAATCAAAATCGTCAACATTTACAAGCCGCCAGCAGTCAATTGGTCTGGCAATGAACTTCCAGTTCTTCCCCACCCCACAATATATGCAGGTGACTTCAACAGCCATAACACTGAGTGGGGCTACAATACTAATGACTTGAATGGAGAAGAGCTGGCAATGTGGGCTGAAAGAGCAGACATCACTTTGATATTTGATGCAAAGGAAAGAAAAACTTTCAGATCAGCAAGATGGCACTCTGAAACAAATCCAGATCTGTGCTTTGTTACCAGTGACCATGTGGGCAACCAGCTACCCACTAAGAGGCAAGTCCATGCTAGCTTCCCTCGCAGCCAGCATAGGCCAATCACGTTGGAAGTCGGGGTCCAGATCCCAATAGCTCAATCAATGCCCATAGCCAGATGGAATTTTGTTAAAGCCAATTGGGCTAAGTTCACTTCTGACATGGAGAAGAACATCAGATGGATTAGTCCTAAGGTAGAGAACTATGAAAGGTTTGCTGGAATGCTGATATCCACTGCAAAGAAGCATATTCCTAGAGGCTTCAGAAAGGAGTACATTCCAGGCTGGAACGAGGCTAGTGAGCAGCTCTACCAGGACTATTTGAGTAGTGGAAATGTTGAAGTGGCTACTGACTTGCTTCATAGCCTGGATGAGCACCGCAGGAAGAAATGGATAGACACTATGGAGAGCCTGAACTTTACCCACTCCAGCAGAAAGGCCTGGAGTCTTTTAAGGAAGCTTGGTGGGAGTGGGCCAAGCAGCACTCCTGACAATTCAAAAGTTACAGCAAATCAGATGTCTAATCATATAGTGAAGCTGTCAAGGTGCTCTCAAAAAAGAAGCCACTCAAGATGGGCAAAGAAACAACTTAATGACTTGAAAGAGGCTTACCCTAATCCTTCAGACTTCAGTATACCATTCACTCTTGAGGAACTGAATAAAGCTATTGGTGACACTAAAGCTGGAAAGGCCCCAGGTTTCGATGGCATTCACCCTGAATTTCTCATCCACCTTGGCCAGCATGCTAGGAGATGGCTTGTCAAATTTTTCTCCAGTATTGTACTCAATGGTAGGGTCCCTAGTCTGTTCAAAAAGGCAAGAATCATTGCTATTCCCAAACCAGGAAAGCCTGCAGACCAACCTGAGAACCTGAGACCAATTTCTCTTCTGAGTGTGAGCTACAAGCTCCTTGAACGCCTGCTTTATAATAGAATTTCAGGAGAGCTGCTGAAACATGTACCTGTTGAGCAGGCTGGTTTCAGACCAGGGCGCAGCTGTGTGGATCAGGTTCTAGCCCTTACAACCTACATTGAGGCAGGCTATGAAAGGGGTGTGAAAACTGGTGCTGTATTTGTTGATCTCACGGCAGCCTATGACACTGTCTGGCGGACTGGGTTGCTTCTAAAGCTGATGAGAGTTATCAAGTGCAGAAAAACAGTAAGCCTTATCAACAACATGATAGCAGACAGACCCTTCCAGGTCATCCTTGGGGACGACACAAGTGCAGTGAGAAAACTAAACAATGGTTTGCCTCAGGGCTCGGTCCTAGCCCCTCTGCTCTTCAACATATACATAGCTGACCTGCCTCCCATCACTGCTAGAAAATTTGGGTATGCAGACGATTTGGCAATTGCTTGGCAGAGCCACAACCTACAGGACTTGGAGGCTACTCTTACAGAGGACCTTGGAAGACTCAGTAGCTTTTTTCAGGACTGGTGTTTGCGGCCAAGTGTGACTAAGACGGAGTCCAGCTGCTTCCACCTCAACAACACACTTGCTGGCTCTGAGTTGAAAGTCAGGTTGAATGGTAGTCTCCTACCTCACAACCCTTGCCCTAAATACCTGGGTGTCACACTGGATCGCACTCTGTCCTTTAGGTTGCATCTTCAGAAGCTGGCTGGGAAATTGAACACACGTAACAACCTGATAAAGAAGCTAGCAGGTGCGTCATGGGGAGCATCAGCTCCAGTTCTGCGCACTTCATCATTGGCATTAGTGTTCTCTCCTGCCGAGTATTGCTCACCAGTCTGGATAAACAGCTCACATACTCAGAAGGTTGACACAAGTTTGAATCAGACCTTACGTATCATTTCTGGCTCCCTCAAGTCAACACCTTTGCACTGGCTTCCTGTTCTGAGCCATATAGAGCCACCTAAAATCCGCCGGTCCAGAGCCCTAGTTAGGGAATATTTGAAAATTAGTGTCAACCCGGATCTTCCAATCCATGAGGACATCAACCTCTCCCCCTTCACGCGACTCAAGTCCAGGCTACCCCCTGTCAAAACTGCAAAAAGACTCATTGAGGAGAACTTTGATGGTGGGGCTGTGTGGAGGGGACAGTGGGTGACCTCGGCGCCAGTCATGTGGCACAACCATGATTTGTCAAAGCCACCAGGTGGTTTTGACCTGCCTCGAAGAGTTTGGTGCCGCCTCAACAGAGTAAGAACTGGGCATGGATGTTGTGGTTATTCCCTAAAAAGGTGGGGTATGAGGCCCAGTGCAGAGTGCGACTGCGGGGAAAGTAGGCAAACTATTGAACATATTGTTCAAGACTGTAGCCTAAGAGCTTATCCTGGACAACCTGAGGATTTTCTCATAGCCTCACCAGACGCAGTGGATTGGCTGAGTCAGCTTGACATAAAAATTTAATCAATTGACTAAACACTTATGTGTGTATTATCTGTTTTTATCTATTTTTAGGACTATACACATTTATGTGTATTTTGTTTTTTTGTAAAATTTTCATTTATATTTGACTCCTTATATCGCCATACGAATATATATAGGAACTGTGTTGTTAATACTAACATTTAAGGTGAATTCAACGACTTGCAGTCAAATTTTCATTAAGAATAAGTAGAATTTACTTACGCTGTAGGCCGAACGTTTTCGAATCTTTGATTTTGAAAGATGCAGTCAAATTTTCATTAAGAATAAGTAGAATTTACTTACGCTGTAGGCCGAACGTTTTCGAATCTTTGATTTCGAAAGATGCAGTCTAATTTTCATTAAGAATAAGTAGAATTTACTTACGCTGTAGGCCGAACGTTTTCGAATCTTTGATTTCGAAAGATGCAGTCAAATTTTCATTAATAATAAGTAGAATTTACTTACGCTGTAGGCCGAACGTTTTCGAATCTTTGATTTCGAAAGATGCAGTCAAATTTTCATTAAGAATAAGTAGAATTTACTTACTCTGTAGGCCGAACGTTTTCGAATCTTTGATTTCGAAAGATGCAGTCAAATTTTCATTAAGAATAAGTAGAATTTACTTACGCTGTAGGCCGAACGTTTTCGAATCTTTGATTTCGAAAGATGCAGTCAAATTTTCATTAATAATAAGTAGAATTTACTTACGCTGTAGGCCGAACGTTTTCGAATCTTTGATTTCGAAAGATGCAGTCAAATTTTCATTAATAATAAGTAGAATTTACTTACTCTGTAGGCCGAACGTTTTCGAATCTTTGATTTCGAAAGATGCAGTCAAATTTTCATTAAGAATAAGTAGAATTTACTTACGCTGTAGGCCGAACGTTTTCGAATCTTTGATTTCGAAAGATGCAGTCAAATTTTCATTAATAATAAGTAGAATTTACTTACTCTGTAGGCCGAACGTTTTCGAATCTTTGATTTCGAAAGATGCAGTCAAATTTTCATTAAGAATAAGTAGAATTTACTTACGCTGTAGGCCGAACGTTTTCGAATCTTTCGAAATCAAATCTCAAAGATTCGAAAACGTTCGGCCTACAGAGTAAGTAAATTCTACTTATTCTTAATGAAAATTTGACTGCAAATCGTTGAATTCACTTAAAAAGTTAATATTAAAACTACCTTTCAACTATAACCTTCACTACATCAAGACCAACAAAAAGTAAACCATCAAAATGGAATGAAAGTAAAGCAGCTAGAAGGACTGGAGAAATGTCATGAGAAAACCTTGGAGCCGAATCGCGACTTATTATGATGAGTGTGGCTCAAAGAAATCGAGCAGATGTGTGTTATTATTTGGATCGGAAATGGGAAGTGGAAGTGCAATTGCGACCTCGCAGCGTGTCATGGGCGTTATTCTAAATTTCGCGTGAAGCGTCTTTAGTTCCGCCACATTCACTGCTCAGTGTTCACCTTTTAGCTCGCAGGGGGGGTCTAGACGTGCCATGCCCTGCCCAAAGAAAAACATTTTCGCTACCATTTGCTGCTTCACTTCTTTCTATTATGTTCTTTTGTCCATCAAGAATGTTCTCCTGAAAGAGAGAGTCTTCGGTGGCTATTATTTGTACAGAAAATAATAGAGTAGATCAATTTGTTTTCATTCAACTACAGAAGGTCATGGTCAACAGATACTTTGACGATGATGAGATTGAAATAGAAGAGGTTGATGAACTGATGATGCTGCCTCCAAGATGCTGGAAACAAGTCTAAAGAAACGATTGGGAAAGAAGCTATATTCGAAATTTCTCTATCAAACTTACTGATAATTTTTTTTTATAAAAATTTTTGTGGGCTAATGATGCCCACATGAGTCCGAAACTTGTGCGTGGGTAATGAGGTGAATGATTTACACATATATGCCAGACGGAGGAGCGGAATTCGAATCCACGACCGCTTAAACGACAGCAAGCTGAATTAATTTCCTAGATTTCTTGTTCCATGACGAACTGCGTTGTTAATATTAACTTTTCAAGTGAATTCAACGACTTGCAGTCAAATTTTTATTAAAAACGTTTGGTCTACTAAGTAAGTGAAATACTATTTATCTATATATATAAAAATGAATGTCTGTCTGTATGTATGTATGTATGTGTGTTCCCTATAGACTTCAAAACTACTTGACAGATCGGCATGAAACTTTGGGAATATGTTGTGTGAATATTGGGGATGGTTTCTGACCATAAATTTTAATAGGGGAGCTAATAATTATTATTAATTGATCCATTTTATAGACCTAACCTACTGAACTTGCCGGCCAAACAGCTGATAGATATCAACAATTTTTAATCATATGGCAGGCCCCTTAGCGGCGTTATTTACGTTGTCTGGAAAGCAAAGACTTTGAATGTACCGTGTAGTCGGAGCCTTGCAGTTTGTCGCAAACATATGACTGGGTATGATGAAATGTAATTATGCCGGGTTGATGACATCTGTTAACCTGCTGTTTTTGATGAATAATAATTGAGCCTGTTTCACAGTTTTTTGAGCAGGTATGCTGTTGCTTTTTAAAGAAATTCGTGCATATTTAGGGATGATTTGGTTATGGATGCAAATGTGATTGAATGATATGGCAAGGGATGATTTCATAACCTTAATTCGAGTGTTCCTGTAGGTATGGATCAATGTTGTCCTCTCGGCGAAATTATGATGTTGAAGATCCATCTTGTTTCCACTAATATGTATTATAAACTTAAAAAACACTTTTGAATGGAAATTGACTCACGTTATGGCGTGACGGCCGATTCGCTCTGTTGTCTAGAGCATCATCAGACGACCCACAGTACCTGTGGGTCGGTACTGTGGTACTGTCGGTACTGTGGGTCGTCTGATGATGCTCTAGACAACAGAGCGAAACGGCCGTCACGCCATAACGTGAGTCAATTTCCATTCAAAAGTGTTTTTTAAGTTTATAAGAAGGAATACCTTTCTTTCAAAACCTGTGAAGGTTATATCTATCTATTTATCTTTGATTTTGACGGTTAAAAAATCAGCTCTATATCATAGGAAGGAAATAATGAAGAAAAATGGAAACATAACAGAGCTGTCACGGAGTTTACTTCATGATTCAGGTCACAACGAATAAAAGCAGTTGAAGTGTGATTGATGATCTGATTCACCTCATCTTGAACCTGCAATCCGCATTTGCTTATCGCTTTTATCCGACAAACAATGGGGAAGCTAAACAAACAGATCACGGTCAATTAGAAGCGGACAAAACGTCAGCATTTTTACGGGCATTGTCCGCATGAAAAATGATAAAAATCATTATCTCTTCGCATTGAAATTATAATTTTTTCTATCTCTGCTCCTTGTTCGCTGCTGAAATACGATGGCAGGTCCTCCCCGAACGCTTGACTAGGACGATGGTGATGATGATGGGGGTTGAAGAAAAGGTGTAGGGGTGCAACTAAGGGTAGTAATGAAAAAGATGGATGAATAGTGCACTAGTACAGCGGGGGGTGGCACCCTGATTGTTTTGGTCCGGTGCGGAGGAGTTTGAATGGAGCTACTATTTTTGGGGCGCGAATTGTTCTGGGGCACCCCTAAACCCCCACTCATCGCCTGCCCGGGGGTGGCGTTAAACTAACAGCCACCTGTCCCTCGGCTGCGTTTGCTATTGGGGTCACCCCATTCAGGCTGCCTCCACCCGCGGACCACGCTGCAAGTTCTTGCAAAAGAGTAAACATCTCTGAAAGATATGAATGTGTTTTGCTGGCACTGGTTTGTTGGTTCCTATGTAGAGTCTGCAATAGCTCCTCCATCCCTGCTGTATTAGTTACGGTATCACAGTTCTGCTGGAGAATAAGCTATTTCCAAGGTTTATGTTTTTATGTTTTCTTCCAGCTTAAATTGTGTTTTCTTCCAGATTAAACTAACCAAATAACTATTTAATAATAAACTATTTGTAAAGGTTTTCCTGAAAGAACGATCATTTAGGTTCCTGGATTTCTTGTTCCATGACGAACTGCGTTGTTAATATTAACTTTTCAAGTGTATGTACTATTCGTTTTGGCAATAAAATATTCAATATATTCATGTCTTGGAAAATTTAATTATTTTCTGTGATTGTAGCTATTAACAGTTCCTTGTCTCTGGGGGGTTGTCTCCCAATTTATAACTGTATAAACATAATTCCTTGTTTTGTTGGCTCTTAAGTAGAGTCCATTAGAACTCCATTTCAGCCATGCCATAGTTTCAAAGTGTACAGTTACCATAGCTGTGCTAGGGAATAAGCATTTTGCAAAATTTGAGCTGGATTAAAACATAAATGATCAAAACTTTTCAAGTGAATTCAACGACGTGCAGTCAAATGTTTATTAAAATGAGTAGTATTTCACTTACTCTGTAGGCCGAACGTTTTCGAGTTGTTAAAACGCATCTTGAAGGCATCCTAAATATCGATGTTGGTTTGTTGGTTAGAAGAACTGTGGTTTCTGTATAATGTGGTCAAAAAGTTTGTGTGATTTAAAATTTAACTGTTCGTTGAGGATGTTTTGTTTATTGAGTGTGGTGTGTTTATAAATTTCAAATTGTTCCAAGGTGTTGAGTTCGAGTCCTTTAGATTTTATGTATAGAATGTGTAAGTTGGTAGTGATGTTAGTAAAAGTGTGTCCAGTTTGAATGATATGGTATGCAAACCATTTTTTACTATTTACTGACATCACTACCAACTTACACATTCTATACATAAAATCTAAAGGACACAAACTCAACACATTGGAACAATTTGAAATTTATAAACACACCACACTCAATAAACAAAACATCCTCAACGAACAGTTAAATTTTAAATCACACAAACTTTTTGACCACATTATACAGAAACCACAGTTCTTCTAACCAACAAACCAACATCGATATTTAGGATGCCTTGAAGATGGGTTTTAACAACTCGAAAACGTTCGGCCTAGAGTAAGTAAAATACTAGTTAATCTTAATAAAAATTTGACTGCAAGTCGTTGAATTCACTTGAAAAGTTTTGATCATTTATGTTTTAATCCAGCTCAAATTTTGCAAAATGCTTATTCCCTAGCACAGCTATGGTAACTGTACACTTTTAAAACTATGGCATGGCTGAAATGGAGTTCTAATGGACTCTACTTAAGAGCCAACAAAACAAGGAATTATGTTTATACAGTTATAAATTGGGAGACAAACCCCCAGAGACAAGGAACTGTTAATAGCTACAATCACAGAAAATAATTAAATTTTCCAAGACATGAATATATTGAATATTTTATTGCCAAAATGCATGTAATATCTGCAACTTAGAATTAAAACATAAATAAAAGATTGTGTTTACAAATCATTAATCATAACTCATAATCATGAATCATTGTATAAATCAATCAAGAAAATTATAACTAAGAGTAATTTGTCAGACACTAGCATAAGATAAACTTATTCGCTAGTGCCGGTTGCATCAAGACAAAATAGCTAATCAATAAATATAAAAAGCCGTAAGATATTATATAAAATATGAAGCCGTACTTTGAGCTTTTTAAATCTATGCTACAACGCAGAACATGTTTCTTTATAAAAAATAGGACACAATTATAGTTTCACTTAAATGAACAAGTTTGAAATTGACAACTACAAAAATGATACATGTCATTATGTTTCCAAATGCCTTATGGTAGAGGCCTAAGTATAATTGTGATTAAAATAGGCTGAAGCCTGTTATAAATAATAAAGGGAGAATATTTTTCTACTCAAGCTTATAAGGTTATAGAAATTGAAAATATGAATAATATTGGATTAACTTACATTTTTTGACTGGCAAAATGTTCACCTTATTAGATTTTTTTGAATGGTGACTCTGCATCCCTTTTCTCCCCTCTTTTCCCTTTCTTTTTCTTCTTCTTCTTTTCCTCCTTCCCTTCGCTATAAAAAAATAGGCAATAAGCATTTAAATTCGACGACTTTTTTCATAAACTTTCATAGTTTTGTTCAATACCATTAGTATCAATACAATAAGTATCTTGAGCTTCAACTTTTAGATTAAGAACAATTGTCAATAATAGTTAAAGTTCAATCTTTTATTTTTGGTCCAGACGACATGAAAGACATTTTCCTCCCATGAAAGACATTTTCCTCCCATGAAAGACATTTTCCTCCCATGAAAGACATTACAACTGGATCATTCATCTCATTCTAGTTTTCTGAAGAACTGAAATATCTTTTGATGAAGTACACTGATAAATAACCACTTTATCTTGGAGAATGAAGCCCACATAGGTCTGAGACCTGTACGTGGGTAATGAGTTGGATGATGGTGATTGATGAGTCGGACTTACAGTTTTAGGTGGGTTCCGAACCACCGGGAAGTGATTTTACAGCAGAGAAAAGTGTCTTTTTTGCTGGCCAATCTAATCGGTCACCCTTACAAAGAGGGCCCAGGAAATGTTTCTTACTTCTGCCTAGACAAGTAAATACCAAAAGTCATTAAAGTTGGGTTTCTCTATAGATTTATAAAAAAGCAAAATACTGTAATTCAACGAAATACGGGATTAAATTGATTGAAGAAATATATGACATTTCTAGAGAGAAAGTAAAATACTGAAGACTTTTCAACCAACTGGGTCACCTTAAAGAGATAAACACGATGACATTAACTTGCCTCAGAGAATTAGAGAAATGAGACTTAATGTGACTTTACTTCATATTTTTTCCTTATTTCTATTCAGAATGACTTCTTATTTCTTGCTTATTCCAATTAATCTCGATAAATGTCACTTGATCAGGTCATTAGAGTGAAATCTTCACCGCCATTCCTACTATCTTTAAAAGACCTTCCAAATTTGTCCTACGACAGCTTGTTAGATTAAATTACAAAAAGTTACTTCTTACAGCTTACCATGGGCTCTTTCTTACTGTCACATATTAGGTAAGCCATCTTAGTATGGGGTGATTCATCAAAACCAAACCTTGATAGGGTGTTCAAGATCCAAAAGAAAGATGTTAGGTGAATGGAAAGAGTAAATAGATTAGATTCATGTAGGCCGTTGTTCAAGAGACTTGGTCTTCAGACTGTACCCTGCTTATATGTGTACGAAGCTACTTTGTATGTAAAAAAGAGTGATTTTAACCAAAATCTTGACGTAGACGATTTTAATACAAGAAGCCGAGAAGATTATCACTTGGTGAACCACAATAGTAGCTTATTCAAACAAAAATTAGTTATATTGGTAGGAAACTCTACAACAATCTACCGCAGTCTTTAAAGAGTCTTCAAAATATAGGGATATTTTTAAAGCAATTGGAAAAATATTTAGTTGATAAAGCTTTTTATATTGTACAAGAGTTCCTTTCACATCAAAATTAAGCCTCACCTCAACTAATTAATATAATAATAATAATATTAATGGTAACTAGTGTATAAAATAGTATAATTATTGTTGATCTGACTTGTCTTATACTCCTTTACTGGAGTCTCCAAGACGCAATCTACAAAAGAAAATGAATAATTCTAATGATTTCTCAAGATTTCTTCGTGTATGATGAATATAATCGTTTGTCGCTCTCACTAAAGGCTTTTTAATGTTCCTTGAGTTAAGGAATCCTCAGAAAACGTCCATTAATACGAGCTCAAAATTTTAAGCACTTAAACGTTCATTAATAGGCTTTACATTTTAAGCACTTGACGAGTTCACAATAGAACAGAACAAATGCATGACCATTCCTTACTTGATAGACATTATCAATCCAACAACAAGGGACACTGGTGACAAAGAACGCAACAGGAATATTTTAACGGGTCACATAATCGGTTAACACAGTAAGTAACGGAATGGAAATGGAAACTTCCTGTACTTTCTGGACAAGCAATCTGCTAACTGCAAACCGCTTCCTCTGTCATTTTGCGAACACTTATTCCGCTTCAATGCTCAGCGGTGATTCCAATGGGAGCCGTTACCTTTTAAAAATACAAAAATTATTGTTTCACACCACAAATCTCCTTGTTATTAAACCAGTGCCGTTGTAAATGATAACCTACCACTTTTGTAATTGGCTGTGTTTTCAAATTATACTGAAAAAGCCCTCTTTGTAGTGGCGAAGGTGATATTGTGGAAGATATCCATAATGAATAATAGGACGGAGTTGTCACAACCACATGTATTGAAAATAGTGAGATACTAGATTCGGTTTTTACACATTTTTTTTTTTAGGATGAAGCCCACATGGGTCTGAGACCTGTGAGTGGGTAATGAGTTGGATGATGGTGATTGATAAGTTGGACCTACAGTTTCAATTCAATTCAATTCAATTCTTTATTTCCACAATAAAATACAAAATTACAAAATATATATAAATATACAATTGTACAGGAAATATATATTTCCCACATGGACTCTAGATCCGTGCGTGGGGAAAGAATTCTTATCCTAATATAATTATAAAAGAACTGCAGAAATAAGAAATTGTAGTCATTAATACAATATTTGATAGATTAAAACAACAATATGGAAATTCTTAAAGAAGAAAATATAATTCGACAAGGAATTAGTTTTCTTAAACTAGTCCGAAGTATATAGTGGTCTGGGTTTTTCATAATACAGTAAGTAAAGTTAGGTGGGTTCCGAACCACCGGTAAGTGATTTTACAGCAGAGAACAGTCTTTTTTGCTGGCCAATCTAATCTGTCACCGTTATAAACAGGACCTACGAGAACGCAGCTTATCTATCTGATTGAACAGATACCTGCTACGGCTCGCGGCTATCACTTCCCTATGAACTTCGTCTTATTATTCATTACTGAAAAAAGCTATATAACACCTATATTACACAATAACAAAACAAGGATGAAGAAACAATTTTTTATATAATATAAACTTACAAGAAACCACTTTTAAATGGAAATTAACTCACGTTATGTACCACTGTAGTGTACTGTGGGTCGTCTGACGATGCTCTAGACAACAGAGCGAAACGGCCGTCACGCCATAACGTGAGTTAATTTCCATTTAAAAGTGGTTTTTTGTAAGTTTATATTACATATTAGTGGAAACAAGATGGATCTTCAACATCATAATTTTTTATAGTTACTTTATGAATTCCAAATGTCTATTGGAAAGCTTTTGAATACATTATGAAAGTTTCACAAATTTTCAATTAAAAATTTTAATTTGTGTCTTGAGACAGCTAAACAAGGGAGATGGAATAAAGTAATACATGAATTCAAACTAGTTAAGATTTAAATAAGTAATAATATTCTGCCATCACCAATCCAAATTCTAAGAGCCTGATTTCATCGATTAAGTTGTTTTAAATATTCTTTATTTCGATGTTATTTTTTCCTTTAAAATAAATTTCAACTACAGGACAAGAGAACAACCATAACCAAATCCACGACAGTTATCATGTGATAAGTATGCAATAAAATAGGCAATCCAAATTCTATATGAAACAAAGCCAGGATTTCAATAGTTTTCATATTTATTTGCATTCTTTAGATGAATAAAATCTATAATACGTGACAAAAGAACTACTAAGAAATGCAGGCTGTCTCAACAGAGAAACTATTTCAAAGGTATATTTACTTTTCAGATTTATTGTTCAGTTTTATTTTGGATCGATAGATAAATAGATTCTATCGATCGATGTTGTTTTAAAATTGAGAACAGAAAGAAGATTTTTGTTTAAAAATATTTTGTCCAATGCAGAAAGTGAATAGGTAACACAAATCATATCAGAATGCTGCTACTACTAGACTATGTTATTTTAGCCCTTACGCTCCCTGCCGTCACAATTGTGTGGGTATTTTAAAACATTATTCATATGGGAAAAACTTGGAGTTGAGCGGTCACTCCTGGCTCACATGATTGTGCTGGTTTCTCTGTTCAGAATGGTTTCATTCAGTACAAGTTTTTTTGTTTGCTATGTTGGTAATAAGCTTTCAAACTAGCAGCTGTTGACCTCGATCATCATGTCTGGACATGAAGGTGAGAATTTGTTTATTTCAACCGCTAATTTCTATTCTATTCTATTCTATTTCTAAGTGGACACTTGTGACCAGATGATGGAGTGCTATCGAAGCTTTTTTTAAAATAGAAAATGGACAGTGAAGCTAGCCCTACATCTCTTTGACATGGCTATTGTTAACAGCTGGCAAGAGTATAGAGCAGACTGTAAAGTCAATAAATTAAAGAGAAAAGAAGTCATGGATTTATTAATGTTTCGAACCAGCATTGGTGAGTTTTTACTTGGGGGGAACAAAAGAAAAAGGGCTTCAAATGATGATGAGACTGATTCTGATGACGAGGGGGGTTATCAATCAAAACAGTCAAGAAATGATGGTACCACTCCTCACAGGCCTGTTTCCATGCCAAGTGTGGATAAAAGGCTTGATGGGTACAACCACTGGCCTGTAAATGATGAATTAAAAAATCCAAGGGGTTGTCGTCTGACAGGCTGTAGCAGCCGATCACGGATTCGATGCTCCAAATGTGGAGTTTATCTATGCATGAACAAGAGTTCAAACTGTTTCATTAAGTTCCACATGGAAAAATAAATTTGTAATTGTAGAATTTTTAATAATTTGATGATGTAATTTTAAAAGTGTCCTTACGTTGATTTTTAGTAGCATAGTAATTAGAAGTTGTTGTATTTTAGCCTACCTATTGCATTTAAGTTTTATTTTCAATTGTGTAACTCTACCTGAATATTTCAACTCATTTTTAGAAATAGTTGATTTCATATATTTTGAACAGTTGTCTACTGCTCTTTTTCTAGTGTAATATTTTTCTAATGTAATTTGTAAAATTACTTTTTTTGCAATTTAAAAAGTGTCAATGATCTTGATTTTAACTAGCATAGTGATTAGAATTACAAATTACATTTTACCTATTGCTTTTCAAGTTTTATTTTTCATTTTGTATTTCTATCTGAATCCTAACTCTTTTAGAAAAAAATAATTTAATGTATTTTGTACAGTAGCCTATTGCTCTTTCAATAAAAAGTAAGTTTCATTAAAATTCAACTGTTGATAGCTTGTTATTGTTAATAGATTTGAATACCTTGCATTACCCTCACAATCGTGAGGCTATAGTGGTTTGCTCCTGGCCCACACAATTGTGAGGGTGCCTCCATTTTGGAAATGGATGAAGAAAAAAATTGGAAAGTGACATTTGTCTCATATTTGAGCTGGAATGAACTGATTTCAAGGATAAAATGTTACAATTATTTTCCAGTTATAATTTGGGAGTGAAAGGGATAAAATCATGGATCACTTAGGTGATCTACTTTCAAATACAAGCCATTAGAAGAATAATAATTTATAATTAATACAATGCCTATAATAAAAACTTGGCAAACACATTTGAGTGGAAATTATTACTCAAGTTATGGCGTGACGGCCGTTTCACTCTGTTGTAAATAGCATAGTCAGACGACCCATAGTACACTGGTTTTCAAAACTCGTGTTTGAAAACAAGTGTACTGTGAGTCGTCTGACGATGCTCTTAACAACAGAGTGAAACGGCCGTCACGCCATAACGTGTGCCACAATGTCCACTCAAAAGTGTTTTTTACGTTTTTATTATATACTAGTGGAAACAAGATGGATCTTCAACATCACAATGCCTTTATTATAGGATGAAAAATTAAAAAGGAATGAACGATTCTGTTGAATATGCTCTAAGAATTCCAAATGCCTATTGAAAAACTCTCCCTGACTGCAGGATAATTAAATTGAAATTCAGAGTTACAACAATAAAAAAATTCTTGGATTTCTTGTTCCATAACGATCTGCGTTGTTGATATGAACTTTTTGTTGTAAATTTAACGACTTGCAGTCAGTTTTAGGCCTTGAAGATGAGTTTCAACAACTCGAAAACGTTCGGCCAAATGTGAGTACATTTATTATATATTCACAATCTAAAACTGACTAAAAGTCGTTAAATTTATAAAAAAAATGTCAATAAAAATACCCATAGTTTTAAATTTCAAATATCATTTAGAATTGAAGTATTGAGTAGGTTCAGACACCTTGAAGACAGCAATTGATTTGAATCCTATCAGTAATCAATGTTATGTTATGGTTACATCTACCAACACTCTCTTGGTTTTTTTTCACCACTTATTTCCTAGTAAAAATTTGTTCAACTGTCTACAATGAACATGCTTTATTGTGATCAATATGTCATACAAGGTCAGAAGTCTATAACCGTGATTGAGAGATTGAAATACACACACTGTTGTATAAATAACAATGCTTAATTTGTCTATGATAGTTTTATCCCTTCTGACTTTTGCAAGGCAAATGTTTACTAAACACTTGAATATTGCAAATGATAAGCTAATATCACTATTAAAACCAATAACACCTGCTGTTAAAACTAGATTCGAAGGAGTAGATCACAAAATATCCTGCCAATTTATAAGTTTAGTCCTGGAAGTGGTGTTTCTAGCTTATCTAAACATGTCAATAATCCATGTAAATAACAAAAAAAATTGGCAACAGAAGTTCAAGATTTCACAATATTAAGATATTCAATTTTCTAGTTAGAAACTAAGGAAGAGGTATTTCTTAATACCTCAATTTGGCAACACCTCAATCAGGAGACTCATATTTAGGTCAGTAAAGGAGAAAAAAATTCCTTCATTTTCAATATTCAATAATAAAAATAATATTTATAAAATTAATAATACGGGAATAAATAATACGATATACAACGTATAGACTAGTGAGTTCTGATGAGCTCTTCAGATGTAGCTTACCAATAAAACACAGAGTTCCATTTCCCTTTCATAGATAGCGCTCGCTGCCTCACTGGTTAGCAGAGCCCCAGTACGACAAGACAGTACAGCAGCAACACATTTCCTCACAGTCTTACGTCTGAAATGTGCTGAAAGATTGAAAGAAAATTAAAATTCTTTTGATAAACTGATAAAAGAGTTATCCAGATTATGACAGAGCTAGTGACAAATCAACTCACTTACTGGAGAGATTTAAAATATAAATAAGTAAATAAAAACTTGCCTGCAGACTTTACAAACCTTGAAAAAATGGGAGAAAGCAGTAAATTAAGATACTTATTACCATCATAAATAATGCTGAACTCCTGTATACTCAATAAAACGTATATATCATGAGCGTGAGAGGCTCCTTTCATTATTATGGAATTGGAAGCACCTAAAATTGTATGTCCAGCTTATTTAACCGTAAAAAGTCTCCAAAATATAGAAATATTTTAAAAAAAATTGAATAAATATTTAGTTGATAACGTTTTTATGGTGAACAAGAGTTCCTGTCACATTAAAATTAATCCTCACCTCAACTAATTGATATAGTAATTATGGTAACTAATGTATAAGATAATATAATTGTTAATCTGACTTGTCTTATACTCCTTCAAACTGGAGTCTCTAAGACGTAATCAACAAAACAAAATAACTGCTCTAACAATGAGGTTGAACTAACCGTAAGGGTCTCCCGACCATTGAAAGACTTCTTATTTTTATTGGAATAATTCGTCATTCGTACACTAAATAGATAATGCGTTGTTTGCCAGTTTGAGCCGCATATTGTAAGAGGTTTTACGAACACCTTTCATATAAATATTGAATCGCACTGTAATATTTAATAACTCGTTTACTGTTACAGCTTCTCGACTGTGGAATAATCTTCCAGATGATGTAGTTTTTTCATGCAAATCTGGGACTTTCAAGTCGAGGCTCTTTTCATTACTGATAGAGGAAACTTTGAGATGATTTTCATCAAAACTGATTGTTTGTTGGCAGACAATGTACAATTGAACAATTGAACTTGACAATTGACAATTGTACTTGAACATTGTAGGAGCTATGGGCCGGGGTTGGTGCTTTGATTAATATATTTTTTATGAAAGATAATCACTTATTATTGTGAATCTTTTCACTCATCTTTCATTATTTCTAGTAACATTAGTCATTGATTAATCCTACAATCCTACTATTTGTTATTATATATAAGTTAGAAAAATACGAATTCAATATATTTTTATGCGAACTTTGCATATTTCTTGGAATTGTTGTACAGTTCTCATGCCTCGGCTCACGCCGTAGCATTCGTAGTCAGTCTGAAGTCTGAGACTCAGTAGCGGAGAGTGAACATCTCCTTGATCATATTAATTATATTATTATTGTACTTTTTACTCACTCTCTATATTTTGTAACTGGTATTAAAAATAAAAATAATTGTTTTTAAAAACACCAAATTACTTTCCCAAAATTTAACCTATATATATATGCTTTTCTTTATCTATTTTTTCTTTTGTTTAATTCCATTCTCTATTTATATTTATGCTTTTCATTCTGTAAATTGTAATTTTAAAATCAATTTTTCAAATTACTTTCAAGCTGTATTGATTTGTGAATTGTAATTGTGAACGGTAGTTACAATAGGCGTAAGACTATTGATTTGTCAATAAAAAATCGATCTATCCAAAAAGCTTATATACTGCATATAATCTAAATAAACTCTTGATAGCGTAGAGTGGCAGTTGTATATTTATATACATAAATCTCCCCCTACCCACTACCACAGCAAAAAAAAATAATTATTTTCTCATTATTCTATTATATGCATTATATGGAGATGGTTGAAAATAATATAGAATTTTTTTTGGAGGATGAAGCCCATATAGGTATGAGACCCGCGCGTGGGTAATGAATTGGATAATGGTTGGACATACAGTTTTAGGTGGGTTTCGAACCACCGGGAAGTGATTTTAGAGAACAGAGTCTTTTTTGCTGGCCAATCCAATCGGTCACCCTTACAAAGAGCGCCCAGGAGTTTCGTACCTTATCTCTGATTGAACAGATACCTGCTACGGCACTCGGCTATCACTTCCCTGTTATGATGGGAGTTTTAATAGTCAAACAAATTAATGTTGAATTCAATAAAAAGTATCATTTTCAATCAATCACAAGTATATACTACATGCTTGACAGAATTAAAACTAAATTTCGAGTCGCTTAATCATAAAGATATACCTCAGGAATTATTTTTATACTTTATTTTTCTCATCATCAAGAGAAAATGATGAATAATATTGATGTTTGGGAAAGAAGAGGTTGAGGAAAATCAAACGCAATATTCCTTTGATGGATTTCTTAGCTTCATTCTATTAGAATCGACTACAGTCAGTCAACTCATTCTTGGCAGTGCGCAGAAACACATTTTGTTTTTCTACGCATTTGTTGTTTTAAACGGCTACTAAGAAATGGTTATTCTTCACAAGAGGGAGTATGAGAGACAATCTCACAGCACGTAGTAGTAGTAATTAGTAGAGTCCGACATTCGCGAAGAAAATTCTTACATTTGCCAAGAATGAGTTGACAAGCTATAACAATGTTTGTACACAGAATTCAGCAATGGCTCCTGAACCCTGGCAGGTACAATGACAATAAATAATTGTTTACAGACGAGAAGCATTAACAACTCCAAATACTTTCAATAATGAATGTCCCACTCCAAGGGACAACTTGCGTAGCGTGAAGATGCAATCGGGACCCTTTAGCAGTTCTACCCTAGTGTTGAATTGCCACGGCTAAGAGATAAAAAGCCCTTTGTCAAGAGGATGCAGGCCGACTTCTCTCTTGGGATATGGCGCTCTTTAGAAACCAAGAACAGCATGTAAGGGGTCACACAGGCAAGTGAATTTTCAGCATCGGTGAAGCGTCACCAACCCACTATACACGTTTCTCAACCAGGCGTGAAGTGTACCATAAATCCTCTTTAAAATATTTTTCACAATCAAATACCCATTCCACGTATTAGATAGTTTATTGGGCAAAAATACGATAACTCCTGATCACTCTATGTCTCAACTTGCTCTAAATTCTTCAGCATCTTGCAATCAGAGCAGGCTGATGCAGTGTTCAAGTTAGCAATTGAAAAAAATATTTAGTTGATAAAGCTTTTTATAGTGTACAAGAGTTCCTTACACATCAAAAGTAAGCCTCACCTCAACTAATTGATATAGTAATCATTGTATCCAGTGTATGATATTGTTGGTCTGACTTGTCTTATACTCCTTAACTGGAGTCTCCAAGACGTGATCTACAAAAAAATGCTAATACCGTGTTCAAGTTAGCATTAGCGTTAACTTAGTTTTGCCCCAACTCTTATCCATTGATAGATTCAATTGTATTTTTTCTTCCTGGATTTCTTGTTCCATGACGAACTGCGTTGTTAATATTTACTTGTAATGTGAATTTAACGACTTGCAGTCAAGTCGTTAAATTCACATAACAAGTTAGTATTTTTTCTTTATGAATCTTGCTTCTTGCACCTTTAACTAATAATATTTTTGTGATATGAAATATTTGTACTGTATCAATACCAATTTGTGAATTTGATTTTTTGTGCTTGTGACAATCACAAACAAATCTTTATTCTAGTTTGATAAAATTTTTTTTTTGTTAATTGCAGATGATGCCAAAATACGTCTGCAGAATTGTGCGTGGGCAATGAGATGAATGGATAAATGAGATTCGAACCCAAGGCTGTAGGAAACGAAGCCAGCCAGAGCCTTATCGTATCACAGACAATCGCTCAAACCAACTCCGCTACCAGAGCCGTCTTTATCTTCATTTATTTCTAGTATATCTTCAAGAATATTACATTAGCCCTTGACTTAGAAATGAGGTGAAATATTTTAATAAAACATTCTGAACCTAGTCAAGAATCAAATAACCAATAACAGAGTAGCCTTCGATTCCATTATCCTGAATACCTATAATATTTATCTCTGTTTTTTTTGTTGTTTTTTTTGTAGATTACGTGTTGGGGACCAATATAAATTATAAGCGTTTCCCAACCAGCAGCTAACGAAAAGAATACAGATGTGTTACAGTTAGCTCCAAAAATTTAAGAAATTTTAATTTTTAATGTTGATTTTGGGTTTTAGGAATTAATTTATTTAAGAAATAACAGGCTGGAGTTGCGAACCCTTCAGCACTAGCACCACCACATATGAAAGCACAATGAATAGGAAGCCTTCAAGGGCGCCAAAAATAATTCAACACCCATGGCGGACGTTGCAAGCCGCCATGTACTTTTTTCGGAGGTTGAATCCCACATACTCATAGGTCTGGGACCTCTGCGTGGGTAATTAATTGGATGATGGTTATTGATGAATTGGACCTACAGTTTTAGGTGGGTTCCGAACTCAGATATATATCTTGTGCTGCAAAACTATGATCGCCAGATTCTACAGATCACTACCAACACAACTTCTGTTCAATATTTCAAACTCAGTATTCATTTTCAGAGTAAATATACACTCACCTCTGCATAAACGGAGCTATCATGGTGGATTGCAAGAGAATATTCTTTCAAATCTATTTGTATCCTCTGTATCCAGATTGAAATTGACAGCCTACCCAAAATAAAATAAAACTTTATTGTGATTGAAACAGGTATAAAATGTGTGCATCACACATTAAAAGAAAATATTTAAGAGTATAAGTAATTGATAATCTTACTTCTCTTTCAAAATTAGCAACATTTTTATGTTCCTTCGTACTGATGATACACTTATATACACTAACTTGGCATTATATACACTTTTTTCGCAATTTTTTGCTGATATGCCCACATGAACCTGAGACTTGATCGTGGGTAGTGAATTTTGGATTTTAGGTGGGCTTCAAACCACCAGGTAAGTGATAATAATTAGATAAAATTATTGTTACGGGTTCTATGTCTAAAATAACGCTGGCAACACTTAAATTTATCACTCGTACTTTATTTACACAAATAATCACAACACTCACTGATCAGTAATTTCTCACACAAAAATAAGCAATTAAAAACAGATAAAACGATATTGTTCAACTAATAAAGAGATTTCAATAAACTGTACAAAAATCAATCACTAAAAGTCAAAAGGCTGATCTAATATTAAATAATCACTGTACAATAAATTGTCCAATAATACTCAAAAAGAAACGTCGAAAAAGAACAATTAACTTACGTAGCACTAGTCCGTAATACAATAAAAACTATTTAGTTGATCACTGGTATGAATTAAACAGGAAAAAGAATTATCACTATAGGCACAGAGAAAGAATTATCGCTATATATAGACACAATATATAGAACTGACACAACTAACTTGTTTATGACGACGAATTTCAAACAAGACTCAACTGATTTACAAAAGTCCACCTCTATTTATATACTTTTTCATAATTGAGATATCTCTAGATTTCTCTACCAGCTTCTACCGATTTCTAAAATAAACAATCAAGGAAACTCGAACTTTCCACAATATTCGATAAGACTCCATTAATTTCTAATCAAACAACTAGAACATTCTACAAATTACCAAGTAAACATCATAAAAGTGTCAAAAGCAGAGTAATTAATTGCTTAAAAGTAAACATTTACATAGCAGATAACACAGAGAACCACTGTTTCTTATTTCTTTCTATTCTCTCCAATTTCATATTCGCTACATTATTTTTGCCAGTCAAATTTCCAAACGCAGTCCCAGCACTCGTGACTGAAGATCACGATCTTACCAGCTTTATACTGGTTTATGCTAGTCTAGCTAATCTTGAATTTATGCTATGATTCCTTCTAATTTGTACTCTTAATACAATTGTTAATTTCAAATACTTCATTATTGTACTGCTGTATCTGCTATAATTTTCAATTTCAAATATTCAATTACTGTACTGTATCTGCTGTATTTGCAAATGAATTAAATTTCAGGTGGAACTCAAGTGGCTGTGATTGAGGAAGATAGTTGCGAGGTTTCGAGTGATACTAGATTGTTTGTTGGGTTGAAGGGTCGGGGGTGGGGGGGGGGGTTGACAGCGGCGCCGATTAGAGGTTGGAAAACGGAGACACGCGCCGTGGTCAGGCTAAGGGGGCTGAACGGAACATTTGGGGTTGATCGGGTCTATTGCCTTGCTTTTATTACTGCCGGGGGTGCTGCTAGCTGTGATTCGGGGTGCGGGGTGTGGGGTGCGGCACGCGGTGCTGCTGAAACGGAAATCGGTGCTCCTTGAACGGTGGCACCACCTGTCGGCAATAATTCCGCCAACCACCTGCTTTGATTATTTCTCCATTAACTCTTCTTGTGCTTGTTTAGGAAGTGCGTGCTGCAATCAGTTCGCCTACGGTAATTAGTTTTTTTTTAGAGCAGCTTACTAATTTTACGTCATGATGATCGGCAAAAATTATTGGAGGAAAGGGACGTTAGTTATTACATATTTCACCGGGGGGGAGGGGGGGGGGGTATGGTTGTTTACCACAGTTCATATAAACAAGTTCATATGGGGAAGTGGTGATTTTATTCAATCTAATATTAAAACTGACACTGTATTTCACTTTTAAATAATGTTTTACTCACATATATTGGAGATGCTCAAAGCATGACCCCTGGCGGCAGGCTGACGAAGCTTCTTTTCAGAAGTGAAATGCATTCCTCAAGCATCTCCAATATATGTGAGTAAAACATTATTTAAAAGTGAAATACAGTGTCAGTTTTAATATTAGATTGTTCATTAAGTATTTCGTCATGGAAAACATCACAGATTTTATTCAAATTTATTCATCTTTCATAACAAAGAAACACATCAACATCAGAAACATAAAAATACATCTGAAATATACAAAATTGAATAGTAATTGATGCAGAACTTATACAATAGTTCTATTTAATGGAAAGAGAAAAAAACGTTAGTTATTACATATATTTCACTGTGGGTGTTGGGGGGGGGGGGGGTATGGTGTGTTTACCCCAGTTAATATAAACAAGTTGATATGGGGAAGTGATAGCCGAGTGCCGTAGCAGGTATCTGTTCAATCAGAGGTAAGCTACGAAACTCCTGGGCGCTCATTGTAAGGGTGACCGATAGGATTGGCCAGCAAAATGATAGTGTTCTCTACTGTAAAATCACGTCCCGGTGGTTCGGAACCCACCTAAAACTGTAGGTCCAACTCATCAATCATCCAATTCATTACCCACGTACATGTCTCAGACCTATGTGGGCTTCATCCTACGAAAAACAAGTTTTGTCGTGTCAAGAATAATAATTTCAAAATTTTTTCCTTTAGATTCAGGTGCAGACACAAGAGAATTTTTGTTATACTTTTTAACAACCGCACCCCAAAATGGCTCTGTTATCTTCAATAGAAAACATAAAATGGGAAAGCATTTTATTGAATATTGTTACGGGTTCAAATGTCTAAAATAAGGCTGGCAACACTAAAGTTCACACTTGCACTTTCACTTTACAACCATGATATTGATACTCCTAGAAACCAAAACAATTGTCTCTGTCAAACTATAGAAAAAGTTCACTTTCTAAAATATCTGGGATTAATGGTTGATAGTAACTTAAAATGGAATTTTCATCTACAGCATCTAATATCTAAATTAAAGTATCTTATCTACATATTTTATAAAATTAATAGGTTAAATGACATCAAAATTATAAGAACCATATATCATGCCTATGGCCAATCTTTGTTTGAATATGGGATAGAGTTGTGGGGAGGCACCTCTGACACACATTTCAATAAGATATTCAATTTACAGAAACATTTGATTAGAGCAGCTTTAAGAAGACCCAGATTATATCCCAGCAAATGTCTATTTGCTGAATTTAAAGTTCCTGCGCTTAGACAGGTCTTTGCTAAAAAAATTATCACTCTTATTAATAAAAATAAAGATCTTCTCACAGTAAATACTAACTTACACAATATACGTTCATCTGCATTTAATGTTTATAATAGATCATTCACCAGATTAACTATAAATAAACACCAATTCACATATTACATGGAGTACCTTGCCAATATAGTCCCCAGTCACTTCATAAATAATAGATTTACTAAGAAGCTCAGCAATGAAATAGATGAATGGATAAAAACTAACATTTACTACAAAATAGTTTGATGTATTCTTAATAACATGTCTCCTTTCCTTTCCTGAATTTTCTTTCTTATTTTTTCACTTTCTTGCTTTTCTGAACTTACCTAAATTTTGAGCTCACTGCTGGCGATCAAGTCCTACTTCTGCCAATAGTGCTGTATTGCATGTATAAATAGTTATGTTTGGATTTGTTATTAACTTTAAGTATGTATGTTCTTTGTTTTGCTTCTTTGTTGATATTTTGTGTGAATATGGCCAATAAATGAATTTGAGTTTGATTTTGCACTTTATTTACACAAATTAATTGTAAGTTCAATTAATTAAATAAGACAGATCATCAAATGACAAGCTAATACTTATTTTCAGTAATTATTTACAAGAATTAATGAATAAGTAATTACAGGGTGATCAATAATAAAAGAAACAAGAGTCCAATAAACTGTACAAATGAATAATTAATTACAGGCTGATCAATAATAAAAAACAAGAATCCAATAAACTGTACAATAATGTGGAAAGAAATTATAAAAAAGAGCAACTAATCACTTACAAAAAACGCAGTCCAATTCGTTATTTGACAGTCCCAAATAATATCACTTAACACAACGTCTTTAAACTTTTAGTAAGCTGCATAAACAGTAAACACTTGCCTCTGCACTTGACACTGTCTAAAGACTGAATAAAGCACTGTTTACTCCACTGGCACTGGATTGTCTCTTCTACGAGATCTGTAATACAATCTGTCACGCAGGTTTGAAAACTGACTGTCTGGTTCATGTGGACTCCTTTATATACGAGATAGTTGACATAATTCCAAGAACTGGAATCACCAGACGTTTCGAGAAGGCCAAGGAACATGATCTCGATTGTTCAAGAAGTCTGAAGAAATCACGAGAAGTCTCGAGAAATCAATTGAGTGAGAGAGTTGCAGACTTGAAGAATAAGCGTGACAAAGACATGTGAAGAGCGAGAGAATGAAGATCGGTCGAAGTCACGTCCAACCTTGAAAACAATAGAATGATATAAATAGAACAAGTGCGTGAATAATTGCTTTTTTGCTTTCGTAACAGTATATTATATATATAGATTAAGCAACACTTATTTAACTTGTCAGTGCTTGACAAATTCTAGGCCTGTATTAAAAAATTAGCTGGAGGATTCCTTAGCTCAAGGGAGACTTTTGAAGTATTCCTTTATTTGCATTGACAGTGTGCATTACAATAAATTATGGCAATCGTCAAACTTAAAATAGCTAAAACTAACTTGACAAAATTCAACAAACAACTTAATGCATACAGTAGATATGTTGTCAACGATCAAAATATAATCAAAGTCCTAATGTGTGTTTATAATTCTTATTTACATTGAGAAATGATAGCCGTGAGCCGTAGCAGGTACCTGTTCAATCAGATAGAGATAAGCTGCGTTCTCCTGAGCACTCTTTGTAAGGGTGACCGATTAGATTGGCCAGCAAGAAAGACACTGTTCTCTGCTGTAAAATCACTCCCCGGTCGTTTGGAACCCACTTAAAACTGTAGGTCCAGCTCATCAATCACCATCATCCAACTCATTACCACAAAGGTCACCGGTTTCAGACCTATGTGGGCTTCATCTTCAAAAACATCCTTATTACAAGGAGGCTTCACATAATTTAACATAATTAAGTCTTCAATTGAATAAATAGTCACTGACTTTAAATTTAAGCATTATGTTTATTCTATGTACTCCTTCACTGAGTTAAAGCTAAGATTTAAGGCTGTGCGCCAGCTACCATGACTCTGATCAAGTCTCGAGTCCCGACTCAAGGCAACAAACAAACGAGTCTACAATCGAGTCGAATCGAGTTTGGTCCGGTTTTGAATCACTCTGGTGGATTAGTTTGTAACTAGCTTTCCATATCCCTGAAACGTTGCCAGATCTCTCGGCTCACGTCTACTCCCCTCTGCGCCTGGTCTGACTAGGCCTTCTTGGGAGGGAGGCAGAGTCGTTCTACTACTCATAATCTAGTAAAGCAAATTTAGTTTCCAAGCCTGAGCCACAGTTATTCTAATACCTGAGCTTTCATTCACAAAAATAATCTGATATGTCTGACGGCTAGATAGCCTGGTCAGTTTGAGACCTCTGTTCACTTCGGGTGGCATGAGTAGTTTGTACATTGTTTTGTGCAGTGTTTTATTTTTAACCTAATATTGTACAGAATTCTACAATAATAAAACTAATTTTTGTTTAATGACATTAATGTAAGGAGTTTTTTCTTGCGTTGATAATGGCAAAGCAAAGCATTAGTTGGGTCATGACTTTCAATATTTTGTTTTTTATTTTTCAATTCACCCAGGGTTACTCCTAATTCAGTCATATCCTTTGTAATTTCCTTTTTGTCTCATACAACATTGCTAGAACGTTAAAACAGATAAAAACACAAAATCACATTCAAAATTAGCCTACCTATCTATAGCAGTGTGTCATTTAAAGCTGTCTATAAATTGTCTACAAAGTCTTGGCCCTTTCATAAAAATCCTCAAACCTATATAATAATGGATTATTCATCAAAAGAAGTTTCAGTCTATGCTTAAAAATTGGATATGGCAGATTTTTGAAGCTCTCTGGAATGGCATTGAACAGTTTTACACTTCTAAAAAGAAAAGTCTTTTGTGTGTTTGAATAATTGTAACGGTGAGTAATCAAGTTATTTCTTGTGTTGTGAGTATGTATCACCCCCTATATAGTGAAGTTTTCCAAATTATTTTTCACATAGATCAAACATTGTAAAACAAAGAGGGAAGGTAGGGTCAAAATTTGAAGCAGTCCATGTGGAAATATAATAATTTCCCCGGGTCCCTGGACCCACTATTCGATTATAGTGGGGGGGGGGGGGGTTACTATTCCTTACTTGAAAACCACCAACATTTAATGTGGACAATGCAACATTAAAAATATTTTTCCTAAAACTGCTCGTAAAGTAGTTCTTAACGTACTGAAAACTAATCGTAAAATACCTCTTTACTGCTCCGCAACCGGTAAAGTACTTTTCCTACAACTGCTCGTAAAGTAGTTCTTTACGTACTGAAAACTAATTGTAAAATGCCTCTTTACTGCTCAGCAAGCGGTAAAGTACTTTACGCTCGCCAGCTGTTTTCTTTACGCTTCTGTTTTGATTTTGATGCCTTCTCATTGGTGGATCACGGAATCCGTGAAATTCACATAACCTCAAAAATAGCGTACGCTAACCAAATCCGCGCACGGTCTGTGATGTTACAAACTACAAGCTTTTATTGTGTTGGAATCCAGAACTGCAGTTTTAGGAAAAATATTGTATGCAATTCGCGCGTGAAGCTTCTTTATCGCTCTCGCAAAATTACTGCGCTCCGCTACGCGTCGCGCAGTAAATGTTTTGGCTCGAGCGATAAAGTCGCGCTTCACGCTCTTAATACATAAATAACTATTATGCTCGCCAGCTGTTTTCTTTACGCTTCTATTTTGATTTTGATGCCTTCTGGTGGATCACGGAATCCATGAACTTCACATAACTTCAACAATGGCGAACGCTAACCAAATCCGCGCATGGTCTGTGATGTTACAATCTACAAGCTTTTATTGTGTTGGAATCCAGAACTGCAGTTTTAGGAGAAATATTGTATGCAATTCGCGCGTGAAGCTTCTTTATCGCTCTCACAATAGTTTCTCGCCAATGTTTTGGCTCGAGCGATAATGTCGCGCTTCACGCTCTTAATAAAAAAAAAAACTATTCGCTCATTAGTCAGTTAAAATTAGCTGACTATATAGCCAATTTTTTGTTAGCCTAACTGATTTATTTTGAAAATTTATTATTTTTTGCCTATTAAATTTAATTGTGTTGTAAGTATAACGTTATTATTCTGTAGCTTTCGACACTCAATGTATACATGCTTTTCTTAGGTTTTTATGATTTTTTAGCCAACCAAAATAAGTGTTCATATTAAGAGTAAAATTGTAAGACATACAGTAAAGATACACCTAATAATTTCATGATTATAAAAAATAGTTTCTGATTGAGTAAAAACGGGGGCCATAGCGTGAGTTTTTGGCGCCCGAGGCAAATATCTTAGATTTTGGGGAAATTTATTAAATTTGGAAAAATAACTAATAAAATATAAGAATAAAATTGATTATTATTATTTGGAGAAGGCTGTTTTACAAATAACACTTTATTACCTCATATTCAAAACATACTATATTTTTTGTAATTTTCAAAGCCAATTGGCAAAGCAAAGCATTAGTTGGGTCATGACTTTCAATATTTTGTTTTTTATTTTTCAATTCACCCAGGGTTACTCCTAATTCAATCATATCCTTTCTAATTTCCTTAATTATCTTCTTAAGTTGAAATAATTTTAGTTATTTTTTTGCAATTATACTCTCCATTTATTTCCAAAGAATAGCGTATATCTTTCAATTTTTGTATGTCTTTCACTTATGTCTCAATTTTTTAAAGTAAAGTAAAGTAAAATTCAGTAAAGATACACCTAATAATTTCATGATTATAAAAAATAGTTTCTGATTGAAATAGTTTCTGATAAACCTTTATTGCAGCAACTCCTGAGTTCGTCAAAAGCATTGCAAATTGTCATATTTAACATCAAAATAATTTTGTCTCATACAACATTGCTAGAACGTTAAAACAGATAAAAACACAAAATCACATTCAAAATTAGCCTGCCTATCTATAGCAGTGTGTCATTTAAGCTGTCTATAAATTGTCTACAAAGTCTTGGCCCTTTCATAAAAATCCTCAAACCTATATAATAATGGATTATCCATCAAAAAAAGTTTCAGTCTATGCTTAAAAATTGGATATGGCAGATTTTTGAAGCTCTCTGGAATGGCATTGAACAGTTTTATACTTCTAAAAAGAAAAGTCTTTTGTGTGTTTGAATAATTGTAAATCAAGTTATTTCTTGTGCGTGTGTTGTGAGTAGGTATCATCTCCTGTATAGTGAAGTTTTAATGTAATAATTTCCCCGGGCTCCTGGACCCACTATTCGGTTGTTGGGGGGGGGGGGGGGGGTTAATATTCCTTGCTTGATAACTGAAAAACCCAACCTTTTACAGTTCCACTACAGTTTTTATTGAAAGGCTCTCTGTTATCTATCAAAGAAGTCCTATAATATAATTCCAGTCACAATGTAAGCTCTCCAATAATGTAATCATATTTTATGATTAAGATGCAGTATATGGAACAATCGCAAGAATTTTCTATAAAGAAAAATTTGTTTCCTTCGTTTGACACTAGAGCCCTCTCAAATTTTGTCCACTCTTTTGATGGACAAAAATTGGTACAAAGCTGGAAGTTCTTTTAATCCACTCTAGGTATTCTAAAAGAGAGTTCTCTGAGTTATCAAAAGTTGGAATTGAAGAATATGAAATTCTACGTCGATTGATGTATAAAAATATATCCGTTCAATTGTTCATTCACAATCAATTTTCAAAAATCAGGTATTTTTATCTCCTTTGTGAAAAATAAGTCACCTAATTTTTCGTTGCATTTATCATGTAAATGCTCAATCCAACACATAAAAAGTTAGAGGTAAGAAGTTTTAGATCATTGAATTTACTTTCAGAAGAGTTCTCAATTTGAAAATTTGGCCAATTTGTCGATAAGTAGAAACCTGAATCACTGTATATCAAACCTGAATCAATTAGGACAGTAACCAAGTTTCATAAGCAAGTGATATCAGGAAAAACATTTAGTAGTTATTTTCTCAACGAATTCAAAAATGTAGTTGGTAATTATAGAATAATTAAGATAAAGTGTATTTATACAGTCAGAGAACGAATTTGCTGAAGAAGTCAGTATTGTCAGATAAATTATAGTCAGTCAGACAAATGTAGAGTAGGTAACACAAATCGATAGTAAATGTTAGAAGTGCATATTCGTTTTATAGCTGATGATGCACACATGAGTCCGAGACTTGTGCGTGGAAAATGAGGTGAATGATAACACATAAATGCCAGATGGAGGAGCGGGATTCGAACCCACGACCGCTGAACGACAGCAAGCTGAAGTTGCGACGCACCAATCAACTGCGCTAAGCGGCCCGCCAAATAAGTGCAATTATGTGTCTTTCAAAGTGCACCAAGATAAAAAAAAAAAGCTAAAATTGATGGAAACAAAATGATAATTATTATTTTGCTTTTTTTCTCATTTTTATTTTATACTTTTATACTAAGATCATTTCGTTATGAAATTGTATTCTATTTTATAGTACGGTTTAATATGTTCACATATTGTTTTGTTGAAACTGATTTTAAAATGTGAAGGTATGTATGTGATAAGTTGATTGATGAATTGTATAATAATCATCACATGAGAACGGTTCGCTTCCAACCACCGCACACCCTAAGAAGTAGCATATCTCTGTTAATTGTTGGCCAATATTGAAAAATGAGGTATCGTTGGATTTGCAATAAAAATATCTAAAAAACGTTATTCCAGTCAAATTTTGATATCATCAGCCATTATTAATTTAATCCTGTTCAAAGATTTTAAATAGCCGCCATTTTGTTTTTTGATGTCGGAAAATTTTGATTGATTTTTTAAGATTGTTTTAATTGTTTTAAGCTGTTTGCAAAATTTCAAAATTATACATTCAGAGGTGTTCGAATAAAAAATTATGAGTGAAAAAAACAAAATGGCGGCTGTGTGAGTAACTGGGGATTTTAGAAAATTTTTATTACGATATTTACTTTTGTTAGTGGTCCAGAAACACTGCCTAGAAGTATTGGTAGAGAGTTCCGAAACACCCTGTATATTACCTCAAATAACAGATAAATTTCTCCAAGTATTCGAAACTGACCACAGCGCAAATTCAAGCGAAATGTGATCCTAAATAGTGTTTGTGACCAAACAAATAGAAATAGAATGTAATACCAGCCACCAATCCCCCACTATTGTTGCTTCTATTGACCGTACACGGATTTCGAACGGTGAACTCAATCATTATTCAATCAGGGCAGTATTCATTGTATTTTTCCCCCACACATAGTTCAATTTCTACTCTCCCCACCTTTCTTCCTACTTCTACTCACAATTTCTACTCTCCCTCTCTTTCTACTTCATTCTTCAATTCATTCTCTCCCTCTCACACTCTCTCATTTCTTCCTCTTCAACACTTTTATTCTCTCTTCGTTTATCTACTGGGTGGAAAGAAAGAATGGCGAAGGGCTCCGCTTAGCTTTATAGCCGGTCCTTTATCCAAGGCCTCACTTTAAACATAGTGCACATATATATGTGAATAATATGTATATAGTGAAGCCTTTCTTCATCCCTTGATACTGCCAACATCTTCCAATAGACTGGAATCGGACGATAATTAGATTGAACGGGATGATTGGATGAAAGAAATGAGTCACCACACACACATACAAACACACACACACACACACACACACACACACACACACACACACAACCATATATTCCAAATCTCCTCATTCGTTTCCCATTGAATGCAATTCTCTCCTTTCTATTGTACTTTCGTATCAGGTTATACTACTAAACAATAGTAACAAATAGTAACAAGACCTTGATAATACTACGCCGGGTTCTTTGATCAAATTATATCAATTTTGTGTTGTATTTCATTCCAATATTTTTTTTTTAATCAACTTCATCGGCTTCTCTCATCAAACAAGTTATGCCAATATAAGTTTGTTGTAGTTTTTTTTTTTTTTTTGAGGATGAAGCGCACATAGGTCTGAGATCTGTGATCTGTGCGTGGGTAATGAGTTGGATGATGGTGATTGATGAGCTGGACCTACAGTTTTAGGTGGGTTCCGAACCACCGGGAAGTGATTTTACAGCAGAGAACAGTCTTTTTTGCTGGCCAATCCAAAAGGTCACCCTTACAAAGAGCGCCCGGGAGAACGTAGCTTATCTCTGATTAAACAGATACCTGCTACGGCTCACGGATATCACTTCCCTAGTTGTTTATTACAATGGATAATTTCGATGTAAATGAATGAAAATATTTTTTTGTTCTGAGGATGTTCCGAACCACCGGGAATCAAGAATCAATTTTTTTAATCAAGTTTTTGAAAAACCTAGACAAAATTCATATATTGGGTCTTAGGAACTGAAAAAAAAAAAAAAAAAGAAATAGTTCGGAAACTTATTCGAAAATGAAAATTTCATACAGAAATAAATTTAATCACTTCCTTACCAGCCAGCAGGCTTGCTTCGCTAGCGCCGTTTTAGCTGGACACCAGGAGGAAAACGTTACACAGAATCATTGAGCAAGTCAGCATTTCGTTCACATTTGTCATCTAAGCAGGGGGGGCGAGCCTGATCCTCTGAACCTATGGAGAATTTAAACAAAGACCATTTTTTATTAGTTTCCAGAGACTCTCATACTTACCGCAAAGTGAGGAGAAAGTATAGCAACAAAGATAATTTGCAAATAAGCTTATAATAGAATGAACAGGTTTAGTAAACTTGTACCACAACGGCGATGAGTGTCTCATCACATCGAGACAAAATTAATTGACAACACCAAGAATAGATTTTTTAAATTTAAGTTAATGTTTGATTTGCGGGGGTGGTGATAATGATTGAATTAATGTAGGTATTGCTGTGAATGACCTTCATTATATATTTCCATACAGTATTTTCTGCAACGTTGATTTTTTTATTAAAAAAAAAGAGAAATTATTATTATTATATTTTTTTGCAAGTGAAAGATAAGACGATCAGCATTTCCTCTGTCTCTCTGTCTGTCTCACGATTACAGACGAACGCCTAGACCAATTGCTATGATTTTTCAAATGGATGTTCCTTATTCCTAGGCCCAGCGATGTATATATTTTTTTTTTCAAATTTTAATAGGGGAGCTAATAATTATTATTAATTAATCCATTTTATAGACCTAACCTACTGAACTTGCCGGCCAAACAGCTTAAAGGAACAGCTGATAGAAGTCAACAGTTTTTAATCATATGGCAGGCCCCTTAGCGGCGTTATTTACGCTGTCTTTGAACTTTGCACTTTGCATGTAGGCTACCATACAGTCAGAGCCTTGCAACTTGCAGTTTGTCGCAAACATATGACTGGGTATGATGAAATGTAATTATTATGCCAGGTTGATGACATCTGTTAACCAATGCAGCTAGAAATTTGATATGCTGCCTCAGCGGGAGGTGGCGAATAATAAAATCAAAAACCTAGCTTCTACCCTTATAGTCGTAGGTTTAAATTTGAAATGTTTCTTCATTAAGAGGTGGTGATTGAGAAAACAACGAAGGACCGGAAAATGGAAGATGGATGAGAAAAAGTAAATAAATAAATTCATCATTTATTTGATGAATAATTTCTGTTTTTTATTATTGGAGATTTATTGATATTAAAAGCTGCTAAAAATGCATGAGAACCCTTCATTTTTCTCACTGTCTCTCAAACGAGGGGTGATTTCTAGGCGGCGTCATAAACTTTGGTCTTTTCAAATATTTATTTTTGAAGTTTCCGTCCTCAATAAAAGATTAAGGAATTAAAATCGAGTTGAAAACGCTCTTCAACTTTTTTCGAAAATGTCATCCCCTATGTGTGAGTGTTGAGCGAGTGAGGTCTACTGTTCTCAGAACTACTAGTAATAATAATAATAATAATAATAATAATAATAATAATAATAAATAATAATATAATAATAAAATTTTATTTCTCACTATATTTATACAACATGAAACATATAGAAAATACAATTTTCCATCTGGTCAGCTCGAAATTGTAATATTTTCTAACCAATTTCTGTATTTTATTCTGCTAATTTTATTTTATATTGTTGTCTTTTATTTCATTACATTCCATCAAGATTAGGATCAATCTGGATTAATCAGTCGAATGAAAACTATTTTCAGAAATTCATTATTCAAATTACTGTTTTTCGAAAGAGAAATTTCATTTTTTATCCCATTGTTTTCAGTATTTTTTCACTGACAGCCTACACCGAAATAATATCAAATAGCTGAGTAGCACTGCATAGAATAGACAGTTTCAATACATATCCTAAATTATACCATAAAAAATCCTAAATTAATGTAGCCCGAATGGAAATAATAAATTTAAACAGAATTTATTAATTTCGAATTTCTTTAAATGCTATTAGTTTATACTGAAGACTTCCGCAATGGCGGATATTGACAACAGTATTAAATAGCTGATGGAAATCGATCGAGCTAAACTAATAGCATTTGAAGAAATTCGAAATTAATAAATTCTGTTTATGTATATTTGTCAGTTTATTCAATTGTCAGTCACTTCAAACTAACTTAATAAATTTAACATTGGACGAATTCAGATACCCCCATGATGGGAGGCCAGTGGATGCTCAAATATCTATCTATCTATCATAAAATGAAACCTCTCTAGCCCTGACTCTATATTATTAGCAAGCTACTGTAACCAGATATCAAACTGTCAGAAGCATACTTGTAATCCTGATTTGCATATGAAGTAAGCTTCAAAAAGTGTTCATTGTTGATGAGAGGCATTCAGATTGTGTGTGTGTACATTAGGCGTCGAATAGAGTACTGTGATGAGGTACGGATGGCTAAAAGGAGTATCCTGACAGGTGCTCAAATACTGGAGGCTGCTGGAGGGAGCCAGAACTAGAGAGAGAGAGAACAACGCATTCACTAATGCAGTGCGAAATTCATAATTTAATAACCCCGCTATGATAAAATATCGTTGACTGGGCTGAATTCAATAGTTATGCGTAAACGAGTGGCCTACTCTTAATATTCACTCTCTGTATCATCCACCCCCCCTTCATCGTCCTCTCCCCCCTATTTCTCTTTATTATTACTCCACCCAAATTGCACACCTTTTGTTTCGATATCCCAGCCAACCCCTTTCCTACGGCACCATTCAAGTAATACAAGACCGAAGCTAACCTTACTTGATAGGGTTGAAATTTATGAACTTCAATTCAACAACCCCCCCCCCCCACCACCACCGTCAACCCTTCCCCATCCACAACCCGTAGAAAATTCTGAATAGAAAGTCGTGAAACCACCTACTTCTCTTCACCTAAGACGAAATTCAATCGGAAAGGGTTTGATGAAGTACTGCAAACCCTTTATACTCCACCCCTGTTCGGCTACCAGCATGAAAACAGCCCATTTTTTAAACCCCCCTCAACATTTTTCACTACGAAGTCAACATAGCACACACCCTCACTGAAAATAATAGCAATAATAATCAAAACGAATATTGATAAATTCATAACCCCATTGTTGAAATAGCCATCCCGTGTTTTTTATATATTGGAGGCACAGCGCATGCGTGATTCATTTTGTTCTTCCCGATTTTCATGCTTCTCTGACCGACTGCGTTAATGATGTGTTGTCTGTTGTTGTTTGTTCAACTCCTTCGCCCTATCGCATTTCAACCCTTCGCAACCCTTTCGCAAACAATAAATGAAGTTTTCACGCATCTATCAGAAAAACATCCCGAAATTTTCCTCCGAAATCGGGCGATTCGTCTCACCAATAACCGAGTTCAGATAGTGTAAAAAAGAAGGGTAAAATCGGTGCAGACGTTTTGTGTTATAGTGAGTAATTTCACGCTTATATTTTCTAAAAAATGAAAAATACACAGAATGGGGAAACAAAGTAACACATTTCATTGTTGTTCTCAAGATCGATTCTCCAGAATTTATTGTACTTAGCAGCTGCTGTACAAAATGAAACCGTTGGAAATCTTTGAGAAAACCATTTCTAAAATATCTTTCCCCTATAACGGTTCAAGAAAACCGTTAAATCGTATTTTATTGGAGTTAATAATTAAGAAATGTTGGTGGCTGAGAGAATGAAACTGATTTTTTGGTGAACAGTTTTCTTATATAAGTTACTTTCATCATATAAAATACTATGAAATATATTTGATTCCTTAGCCTCCGGATTCCAGTTAATATAAAGGTTTAAATACCTGCGTTTTGGTATCCAATAATTATTTGTTCACTACTGGTTTCAAACCTTCCATGGGGTCATCATCATGTGGTTACAGACGTTATTTTATCGTCGCCGATTTGGCTAAAATAACGTCTGCATGTAACCACCTGATGAAAACCCTATGGAAGGGTTGAAACCGGTAGTGAACAAATAATTATTGGATACCAAAACGTAGGTATTTAAACATTTATTTAGGAAATATATACTACCAACTATGAAGTACATAGAATCTTATAGTATATTTCAACTCAAAGGAAAACACAAATTTTAATTTATTTTTGATGTTGTTTTTTTCTCTTTAATACCGATACGATATCTGATTATTTGAACTGTAAAGGTAATTTCTATTTCAGACCCGACAAGATTTTTAGGTCAGTGAGGAAATCAATCGCAACCTATCTCACTCCACATTTGTTTAAGCCTTGGTTCCAGCTTAGCGGATTCTTACTAAATAGACAGCGGACAGGGCCGAAATACACTACAATTGATGATTTTTGTATAGGAATTTATATAGAAAGCACCAATTGTAGTGTATTCCCGCCTTGTTTGCTACCCATTTAGCCCTAATCCGCGTAGCTAGAATCCGAGACCCAACATAATTAACAACAAAACAAAATCACTTCCTGAAAATCACTTCCCGGTGGTTCGGAACCCACCTAAAACTGTAGGTCCAACTCATAAATCACCATCATCCAACTCATTACCCAGGCACAGGTCTCATAACATCCATTGCATGAGCTTTTTAAAGAGTCTTGAAAATATAGAAATATTTAAAAAACAATTGAAAAAATATTTAGTTGATAAACCTTTTTATAGTGTACAAGAGTTACTTTCACATCAAAATTAAGCCTCACCTCAACTAATTGATATAGTAATTATGGTAACTAGTGTATGATTGTTGATCTGACTTGTCTTATACTCCTTTTTACTGTAGTCTCCAAGACGTAATCTACAAAAAAAAAATACTTTAGTATTCATTTTTCGAATCACCCACTTCGGGGTACGTTGAATCAATTAGTTTTCCATGGATGCTTCTTTGCGCTTCTCCTTCATTCTCTCCGATGTTGTATTTCTTCTCTCTTCTGATACTACAGCACCTCTTCTAGCTTTAGAAGGTTCTTGGAATCTTCTATTTTCATCTTTCAACAAATTTCTTAAATGTACAGTGTTTTTGATTGTATTCTCTGTAATATTAAATTTATTAAAATCTAGTTGAACTTGTTTAAACCAGTTAGATTTTGTCTTTCTGTTTTTGAAAAAGTCGAATATTTGTTTAGTGAGTCGATTTCCATTCATTCTGAAAATGTGACCGTAAAAACGTCTCCTCTTTTATACTATCTGAGATCTGTTCAATCTTCTTAGAAAGAGTTTTATTTGAAATCAAATGCAGAGTTTCGTTGTTGTAGAGTTTCCTACCAATATAACTAGGTTTTTGTTTGAATAAGCTACTATTGTGACTCACCAAGTGATAATCTCCTCGGCTTCTTGAATTATAAACCTCTATGTCAAAATTTTGGGAAAAACACTCTTTTTTACATATAAAGTAGCTTCATAGCTCCTCGTACACATATAATTCAATTCAATTCAATTTTATTCCTCAACATTGTGCACAAGAAAATACAGAAAAAAAGAAGTGTAACTTAACTTAATAAATAAAAAATACAACTAACTTCTGTTATTAACTAATTAGAATAGATAAAACTAGTAGAAACAAAAGGAAACTTACTACAATAAGTAGAGAAAAAGTTGACAAAACTGGAATATGAGGAAGGTCCCCGCATGGGTCAAGCCTGTGCGCGGGGGCCGAGTTCTGTAGACTACTGTGTAAGTTGAAGGAGGAAAACGACAGTAAAAGAAATGTTGAACAATCAAGAGTTGAAGGAAACAAGAGGAAAACAAGGGAGGGAAATAATTCGGAAATATATCAAAGAACTGAACAGTGTACTGAACAGTGTACAGTGTACAGTGTACAGTGAACAATAAACAGTGTACAATTAGGAGACCAAGTCTCTTGAAGAACGGCCTACATGAATCTAATCTATTCACTCTTTCCATACACCTAACCTTTTTTTTCTTGATCTGAAACACCCTATCTAGGTTTTGTTTTGATGAATTACCCCATACTAAGATAGCATACCTAGTCTCCATAGCATTACTAGATAGAATCCTAGTCGAACTTCGATTAAATGGCGACAGCCAATTTCCAAATACTTTTCTATAAATTGGCCATTGCAAAACACCATCAAACACACTACAGTTGCAATGCAGTAATACGAAACAAACAATATTTTGATAGCTGTTGGTGGAACTTTGAAGCATTCGGCTTGACGCAATTGGGATGCATCTGGTGACGGAATCAGGAAGGGCGAGAGAGGAAGGGAGAAAGAACGAAAATGTTGATTTTGAATTGAGTGAAGAGGCAATCGACTTCTGATCGTTTATTTGTGTCACTGTCTGGTTACTGGCAATGCACAGTGCTTGGAACATTCAAGCCATGAGCATGGACAATAGACCTTGATAACAGCTGAATCCAACTGCAGCTGGCTGGGTGCCACCCATGCCTCCCCATGCGTTCTTCACTGCATCATTTCGCTCCTGACAAGAACTAGTTCTCACTCACTCACTCACTCTCTCTCACTCTCTCTCCCTTCACCCTCTTAATCCATTCTTCAACCAAAGGGTTGACTATCCCCTTTCCAATTGTGACAACACCCGCCAAAACAACTAGGGTAGTTTCTGCAAAAATTCGAGGTCTGCAAAATTCTGACATGGAAATTTGCGTAGAATTTTGGCATCCCTGCACCAATTCCCCGTTGTGTAGCCTATTCATTGGTAGCACGTGACCAGGCCTATTCATATCAAAATGGCCAAAAAATTATGTCAGTCTATCTCGGACAACCTTATTAACATATAACAAGCTGAGCCACTCCAAGGCGTCAACGTCAATGTGTTTGATGGCATGTCAATGTTAAAATATAATTGTTAAAATATAATTGTTAAAATATAATTGTTAAAATATAATTGTTCAAATATTTTTCTTCGTTTTGGCTCAATCAAATTTGGGTGTGTCAATTCAAAATTTTTCTTGCTGATTATACCCACATGAATCTGAGACTTGAATGTCTGAGACTTGTGAAGTGAATTCTAAGAAATGAGGTGAACGTAAATGATTGCATAAAATATGCCATTCTAATCCATTATCCATCTTGGTTATAAAAAAATACATTACAGTTAGAGATGCTAAGTAAAACAAGAAAATCTAAATCTTTCTTTTTCAAATTGCAAATATCTAAACATATCCAACTACACTGGAGTGCAATTTAAACTTACAGTATTTTTCATTCATTAATCATTTTTAATTGATAGTTTTGATCCAAGTTTTCAACTCAAGCTAACTTATTAACTTTATTTCACTTTTAGCTTTTGCAAAACTTTTTTTCAGAAAACGTTTGTCTTCCTTAGTCCTAAATGTTTCAACAATGTGCCTGATTATATAAAAAGAACTAACAGCATCTATTCTTTTAAAAAGCAAATTGCCAAATGGCTTATTTGTGCTCCACCTGAAAATATTGAGAGTTTATTCACTGCCATTGGCTAACTTCATCTTGATTGATCTAGAATAGTAGATACATATGGATCTTTTTTTAAAGCGTGTATGATGTGTGAATCTGTGTGTGAATGTTGCAATTAGAAAAAAAATTAACTCCTACTTGCGTGCAAATTGTTTAAATTTAGCAAGTAGTACTTTTTTGTTTTGGCCTTATGTTAGTTTGTTATTATGAGACAGTTTTGTCAAGTTTTTGTTAAAATGATTTTTCTTGCTTAATTATTGCCTGTAACCAACAAAATTGTCTCAATCAATTGTTTGTGATGTCAAAATAAAACATTATTTGATTTGATTTGATTAGCTCTCACTGTACGAAGTACATAGGAGGAGAGCATTATGCGGAGGCTCTGTCCGTCCGTCTGGCTGTACGCATAAACCTTCAGAGCAAAAACTATAGGGGGTAGAGGTACCAAATTTTCAGGAGCTATTATAGGCACCTCATAAGAAGAAAAAAGAAATTAAAATTAAAAATAAAAATCGGTCCGCGCTGAAGGACACAAAAAGGAAAAATATAATCTAGAACAGCTGATAGAAATTAACAGTTTTTTGGAGCACGGCTTTGAGAGGCATGCAACACAACAGCACAACACACACAGTTGATCTTTTTTTTTGAGGATGAAGCCCACATGGGTCTGAGACCTATGCGTGGGTAATGAGTTGGATGATGGTGATTGATGAATTGGACCTACAGTTTTAGGTGGGTTCCGAACCAAAGAGAAGTGATTTTACAGCAGAGAACAGTATCTTTTTGCTGGCCAATCACCGTTACAAACAGGACCTACGAGAACGCAGCTTATCTCTCTGATTGAACAGGTACCTGCTACGCCTCGCGACTATCACTCTCTAGATGCCTTCTCCCAGTTCTAGTGAATTGGAAAATTTGTATTAATCTGTATCAGCTGTTTCCCTGTAAAATAAAATCGGTTTTCCTTCAAATGGTTTTAAAAAATACGGTGGATACAGTGAGAGTACTTTTGAATTTACCGTACGGTAGATTCTTTCCACTTTTTTAAAGTACATTATTAAAAATTGGATTTCAATAGCATTCATAGTATTAGTGGAAGTTCAAAGATTGTTGAAGTAGCTAATGAATTGCTTCCAATATGATGAAATGCGTGTTTCAAACATCTATCTAAGTTTAGAAAAATGTCAGAATCCCCTCTCATACAATATCGGTTTTGAAACCGCATAAATAATACATAAATATTTAGAATTATATGAAGTTCACAATAAAAAAATCCAACTTAAGCCGTGCCAATTTATTTGCTAAGTTGTTTTAGTCATTATAAATTTATGAATCTTGAAATAATTTGGCATGTTCAACGCTTATGTTAAATGAAATAAGTCTAATGACTTCATGTTGATGCTCGCTCATGTTAAATGAATAATTTATTTAAAACATACTTCACATACAACCCAAAAATTTCCATTCATTCATTTATTGATATATGTAAAATGCAACTGGTTGTAAAGAAAGATCGGGCTGAGGATTTTTCATACATAATAGAGGAATATCAAGTTTGAAGAAAGTTTAATAAAAAAACTTTGACGGATAAACAGAAGTACCCCTTTTTAATGACAATGCATGGAATAATCAAGATTGTCTCATTTTCTTCTATATCAATCACATTATTTCACATAACTTTCTATCTCCATTCTTCTTCACCATTTCGCGATGATCATTATTCTGTATTTTTTAGCACTACTGCACTTCTAAGCAGCTCTGGTGGTGCAGTTGGTTGGAGCGCTTGTCTGTGATAAGATAAGGTAGCTTCGTTTCCTGCAGCCTTGAGTTCGAACCTCATTCAGCCATAGATGCTTCTCATCATTCATCCATTCACCTCATTACCCACGCACAAGTCTTCAGGCTCAAGTGGGTTAATAGAAATAGAAGGTTAATAGAAACAGAAATAGAAATAGAAGGTTATTCTTAATAACCTTGGGCATCATCAGCAATAAGAAAATAAAAAACAGCTGAATATTCACGCCTAATCTTTTAACTCGTTTTTTTCGGCAGTGCATGGTTCTTAACCCAATTCCTTCTCAACCGGTGGTTTTGAACCAGCGTAAAACTCTAGGTCCATTATTAATGTCATTGTTCACCTCATTACCCGTCTCATTACCCCTCTCACCTCTTACCCGTACAAGTCTCCGACTCGGATTTTATCAGAAAAAGTTTTCAATTCGAAAATGTGGCCCAGTATTTTAGTAACAACTGCGACAAAATTAAACGATAACACGAGGATTAAATACACTTGCAACCTGAAATGCACATGATGATGCTTCAGCTATAGAAGCTAATGAGTCATCTGCGGGTAGCGACAAGTGCTTGTGCTAGGCCTCAGCCAATGAGAAGGCGTCATGCCAGATATCGACCCTTGCGCCAGCCAATCACAGCGGATGAAGGCGTCTATGAGGGTGTCGAGTTTGACGTAAAACGAGATTTCGGCTGCGGGAAACTTCAGTCCGCTGCGTGCCTTACTAGCACAAGGGTGCCTGTTCACTGTGGCTTCGGAAAAGTTTTTTGTTTCGAAACCTCGTGAGTTTAGTTAAACTTTATAATTTCTTGTGGGAGCATCCCGACGCTGATACATCGTTCCAAATGGTAAGTTTGAAAGATTTATATATGATTTTTTTCTAGAAAGTTACATTAGATCAAATTTGCTCATTAGTCTCAAAACTAGCTAGATAGCTCTTAAGAAATTGATGGCACCAAAAGTGAAAAAATATTAACCACATTATACAGAAACCACAGTTCTTCTAACCAACAAACCAACATCGATATTTAGGATGCCTTGAAGATGGGTTTTAACAACTCGAAAACGTTCGGCCTACAGAAGTAAGTGAAATACTACTTATTTTGATAAAAATTTGACTGCAAGTCGTTTAATTCACTTGAAAAGTTAATATTAACAACGCAGTTCGTCATGGAACAAGAAATCCAGAAAAAAAATATTAGTTTATTCAAGTGTTTATATCCACATCTAATTCAATCTTATTGTAGTTCAATGATTACAGTGGAAAAAGACGAAACTACATTTATTTATGATTAAAATAATTGTCAAATTTCATGAAAAGCTAATTTTAAATATTATTTCTGAAAATGACCGTGATGACAACATCAATTTAAGGGAATTCATTTACAGATTATATCTGTTTATTTTGTTTTTATATATTTTTAAAGAGTATGTTATTGAATTGTATTTTGGTGAATATTTTTTCGCTGTTTTTCGATTGCTTTACAATGAAAGGATGATAATTGTGTGTTTTTTAGTTTTGTCACCTCATGGAGATACTTTAAGATCTTTATTACTTTACCTTTAAATTCATTATTGATTTCTCTCATCTCTCATTTCACGAGCTTTCTATGTTTACTAGTAATATTATTGAATGAACTCACAGCTAGCGCTCAAGTATTTACTTTGCTGGCTGTGCCAAAAATGTGTTATACACTTTATATTGTGAATTTCTTATTTTTGTATTTTGGCGAAATAAAATACTATTATTATTAGATTTTTCCATTCATTTACTAAGTGTACAAGCTCTCAAACTTAAGGAAATGCAAAAGCTGCTCTAGATAGAATTCGGAGAAATGATTTCTTTTTTCTTCATTTATTCTTAAATCATAATCATAATAATTTTATTAAAATGCTTCAAAATGTTTCAGTTATAATAAAACTGAGTTACTGTAAAACTTAAAACAAAAATGTTTCAGTTGTAATAAAACTGAGTTAGGCCTACTGTGTAAAATTAAAACAATTGTCAAAGAATTGAAGAAAAATACATTTTCTGACAGCTCTTGAGATATTAAGTATTGTAGCAGGTTTAGATTGAAGCGTATGCTTTATTGAATTTAAAATCTCAAAGTTTTGTGAAAAAAGCAAATTTGAAACCAGTGCTGAATCTTAGTTTCATAATAATTATGTTTAATAATAATAATAATAATAAAATAGTGTATATGGTATAGTAATGATAAAGTGAGATCAGTGACTGAACTGTAAACACAGAAAACACAAAAATGTAACTGTATAGCAATTGTGTGACTAAATGTATATGAGCACCTTAGCAGCTTAAGAAACAATTTCAGGAAACTACTTTTACAATATTTAGTGGGTACATACTTGATCAATGATCCGTATGTACACTTAATACCAGCCATTAGGCTGTGAGGTCGGCAATAATAATAATATATTTCGTAATATTAATTAATAATATACTTATATACTTACTTAACAATAATAATGAATTAAGGTGGTAAGATCCAGTACTGATTTCAAATTCGCTTTTTTACAAAACTCTGAGATTTCATTAATAAATCATACACTAGCCTGAACTTGCTACAAACATATCTCAAGAGCTGTAAAGAAATGTATTTTTCTTCAATTTTTTGACGACAGTTAATTTCTATAGCCTTATTAGGACTATTCAATGGCATCCAATTTGAACAATTTTCAAAAAAAATCTATTCTTAAAATTGAGGAAATGGTAGTTTTTCCCTAATCAATGAAACCAAAACTTGATTATCTATTTTATTAATTAGTGCTCTGAATAGAAGGTAATATATTTTTATTATTTTACTTCATGGCAGATCATAATAATTAATTTAAGAGGTCGTTTTGGAATTTAATCAACCTGAATCTGATAACACAATATATATATATATATATTTTTTTTTTATTTAATTCAATTCTATCTACACAGTTCTAGAGAAATTGTACCGTTTCATCAATTTGATTCAGATTATAGCACCTTTCTATTGATTAGAAATTCACAATAAAAGAAAGTTTCCGATATTTTAAATCCTTTAAAATGCAAAAGAACTACTATAAACGCTTAGTTTTACCTAATCATCATGCATACTATGTTTTGCATGCACTGTATTAATGCAGTACACTATTTTTTAATACAGGTTGTCATGTCGAGAAACTTAATTCAAAACTTTTAAAATAACTTTTATACTTGATTCGTTTTCCTCATTTGTATTTTTCTCCTTTTACACAGCTGCACCAATTTGTTAATCCTAATTTCATGCAAACTCGAGTATCATTATCATAATTTGATAATTATTATCATTTCTATTTGTAACTGTAACTAATTTTAAAAAATCTTCAATTGATAATACAATTTCCTCGAATTTCAATAGTTTTACAGTATCAGCAACAAGTTTTTAAATCAACTAATGTGACTCAGGCCATTCTGGCCAAGGAAAGAGATAATTATTGAAACAATTCCAAAAACAGCGCTTTCTTTTTATCGATTTTAATCAATTTACTCAATCTAACAATGTTTCTCAAATAACTTTTTCAATGACATTTCTACAGGTTATGAGCTTGACAAAACTGAACATGAGAAGTTCAGAAAATCTCAACTGCAGTTACGATTCCGTTAAGAGTTCTGATGACAGTTTACAAGATAACGAATTTGATTTCGAGGAAGAATCTACAGCGGATGGCTTTGAAAACGAAGAGGACAAAGTGGACGCAGCAGAGACGTCAATTAGCGACAATATCGAAGGAGAAGAAGACAAAAAGCCCAAGAGGACGAAAGGCAAGTCGAAAAGGACCTCAAGAGCTAGAAGTCCGACCCAGGTAATTTTCTCAACTTTCCTTTTCCCAAAAAGGAATGTCTAATCAAATCATAAAACTGCAATACTGCGTCATTCACAAAGCAATCAATAATATCGAATAACATTGTAATAAATGATAGAACGTTCTAAGATTGAGCGCATCTATATTAGAATACAAATTTCAAGATCAGAAATACACCTATTGATCCTCATACTAGATATTTCCAAATGTAAGATTGGTAACAGACTTTTATCAAATACTAGTGGTTTGCAACGGGATGATTAAATTAAACATGTGATCTATGGATTTCAACCATCGGCAACGCCAATAAAATTCCAAAAAGGAAATTAGGAGCTGCAATATTGATGCGGATCAAATGTGTTGCTTTTGCTTGGGTCTGAAGCTTTTTTGTATCACAGTGGCGTATCATGTATCAGCTGTTCTATGAGCTCCCTGCAACCAAAGGCAATATAATGTAAGGTTACCTAATGTTACATTATATTGTCTTTGCTGCAATTAAACACATTTTAAACAGTAATAAGTGGAGTTTGAACATTAATTTTGAAAAGTCTGAAAGTAAAATCCAAAATCGAGCTTCGAGGTGCACTGAATGAAGTTTAGAGCTTAAAAACACACACACACACACACACACCCCAAATTTTACTTTTATTGCTTATCAATCAGTTGAAATTCTTTTCCATTTCCATCCACTAGTCATGCAATGACTAATCATGGGCATCAAGTCATTTTCATTCATTTTAGTTCCTTGACTTCTTCGATAGATTATACCAATTATTTTTCCACATTTTAACCAACATACAGTTTTTACATATCTAACTTGTTAGATACGAGCCGATATAGCCAAGTTAAAAATGAATGCTGCTGTGCAGAAAGGTCTCCATGGTCTAGTGGTTAAGGCGCCCAACCGGCAATTGGGAGGTCCGTGGTTCGATTCCCGGTGGTGACTGATATTTTTGTACAGTAGCATTCATCGATTTCCATCAGCTATTAAATACTGTTGTCAATATCCGCCATTGCGGAAGTCTTCAGTATAAACTAATGGCAATTAAAGGAATTCGAAATTAATAAATTCTATACAGTTTTTATCAAGCTCGCGAATTTATAACTCATATTTAACTCACTTCATTGAAATCTCTCAAGATTTTTAAAGAATCCACTTCATTCGATTAAATTTTTCTTTAATTTTCAAACAACATGCTTATTTCATCATAGCTAATGATGATTATTCAATTATCTTCCTTTAAAATCTCTCAAGACTTTAAAGAATCTACTTCATTCAATCTATGATTTATCAAGATAATTGATTTCTAAATACCTTTAAATGTTGAAAATCATACCGAATACATCTGCTATTGAAAACTTTGACAACTGCATTAAATCGCAAATGAAAATCGATGAATGCCACAGAACAATTAATTCACCTTCTGAACATTCAACAATTTAATAAAGTTGTAACATCTTTCAAGTTACTCGAGGTTGTAGCTTGACTTGTAGGTTGTAGCTTGTAGCTTCCACTAGCTTATTACTCCCATATAATTACTTACAAATGTCTTACTTTACTTTGAAATCTCTTAGAACATTTTTAGAGAAACAATAAATGTTTGAACCTGATGTTATAATATCAAGATACAATCTTTCCATTCAATCTAATTATTTGTCCAATTTTCAACCAACATACTATTTCTCTGTTTTATACCTTCCATACTGTTCCCTCCACATCTATAATGTTTTGAATCACTTGCACGTCAATCATCTACTCTTGTTCAAGAGACTTGATCTCCTAACTGTACCCTGCTTATATGTGTATGAAGCTACTTCATATCTAAAAAAGACTGATATTAACCAAAATCTGGACATACACGATTGTAATACAAGAAGCCGAGGAGATTTTCACTTGGTGATTCACAATAGTAGCTCATTCAAACAAAAACCTATTATATTGGTAGGAAATTCTACAACAAGCTACCGCAGTTTTTAAAGAGTCTTGAAAATATAGAAATATTTAAAAACAATTGAAAAAATATTTAGTTGATAAAGCTTTTTATAGTGTACAAGAGTTCCTTTCACATCAAAATTAAGCCTCACCTCAACTAATTGATATAGTAATTATGGTATCTAGTAAATAATATTGTTGATCTGACTTGTCTTATACTCCTTAACTGGAGTCTTCAAGACGTAATCTACAAAAAAAAAAAAATTAAGCCCTCACCTCAACTAATTTATATAGTAATTATGGTATCTAGTGTATAAGATTGTATAATTGTTAATCTGACTTGTCTTATACTTCTTAACTGGAGTCTCCAAGATGTAATCTATAAAAAAAACTAATTTTCTGCATGTTTTGACCTCAATTTTCCAGATTCTACGCCTGAAAAAGCATCGCCGGATGAAGGCTAACGACCGCGAGCGCAACCGCATGCATATGCTGAATTCAGCGCTGGACAGACTGCGCTGCGTGTTGCCCACCTTTCCCGAGGACACCAAACTCACCAAAATTGAAACGCTGCGTTTTGCACACAACTACATCTGGGCGCTAAGTCAAACACTTCACATGGTTCACACACACAAACAGGATGACATTACACTGAGCGTGGGCAACGTCACTGTTTGCATTGGCCAGGATGGAAATAATAGGGTCAGTTGTTTTATTCATTTTAAACCGATATTAAATTGCCATATATAATAGTAATGGAATTTGGCATTCGAATGTTAGGTTAGGTTCACAAAACATCCTAACCTAACCTAAACTGGCATTCGAATCTTAGGTTAGGTTCACAAAACATCCTAACCTAACCTGACATTCAAACAATTATTCTGCAGGAATTCCAATTTTAACTTTTCAAGTGAATTAAACTACTTGCAGTCAAATTTTTATCAAAATAAGTAGTATTTCACTTACCGGTACTTCTGTTGTTAAAACCCATCTTCAAGGCCTTGAAGATGGGTTTTAACAACTCGAAAACGTTCGGCCTACAGAAGTAAGTGAAATACTACTTATTTTGATAAAAATTTGACTGCAAGTCGTTGAATTCACTTGAAAAGTTAATATTAACAACGCAGTTCGTCATGGAACAAGAAATCCAGGAATTTAATTCCAATTTTTTGTCAGCATTTCTCGTCGGTGAGCAAGTTTTTTTGGAGGATGAAACCCACATAGGTCTGATACCTGTGCGTGGGTAATGAATTGGATGATGGTGATTGATGAGTTGGACCTACAGTTTTAGGTGGGTTCCGAACCACCGGGAAGTAATTTAAAACAGATAACAGTCTTTCTTGCTGGCCAATCCAATCGGCCACCCTTACAAAGATCGCCCAGGAGTTTCGTAGCTTATCTTTGATTGAACAGCTACCTGCTGCTGCACTTGGCTATCACTTCCCCTAAGTACTTGGGTAGAGCGTCAATTTTCGATGATACTCACCACCGCAAAATCAAACATGGTGGTATAATCAAGTGGATCCTATCTGTTACAGTTGTGTATCAATACTCGATGAGAATCACCATCGTGAAATCAAACTTTTGCTGTGTAATGGTGTGTGACATATTGGAGTAGTGTGAATACCGATATTCCACTGCATTTGTTTTTTTTTCAATTCTAATATTTATGTTTAGAAAAAACCTAAAATAATCTTCATCCTATAATAGGATCTTCCTATTGTAATACACACGCTGCTCTAATCTGTCACACAACATTACATAGCATAAGTTTTATTTCATGTTGGTGATTATCATCGAGTATTGCAACTCCACAGTGTAAGCACCTGATGCACATTGAGTGAACACTCAACATATTCTATACATATGTTTGTCTCAACTTTTTCAAGATTTGTATTTATTAGGTTGAAGTCTAATTCGATTGATTGAATGTCTTCAATATCTTTCCCCAATCGTTTTAGGCTCAATATCTGTAAACTACAATTCCTGTAAATGAATATTTTTTATTGCTGATGATACCTACATGAGTCCGAGACTTGTGCGTGGGTAATAAGGTGAATGATAACACATAGATGCTAGACGAAGGAGCGGGATTCGAACCCACGACCGCTGAAACGACAGTAGGCTGAAGTTGCGACGCCTCCACCAACTGCGCTAAGCGGCCCGCCAATTATTAAATGTCAATAAATAAATGTATTATTCGCAATTTTATTTACTAAGCTGCTCAAAAAATCTGAAGCTAATAAAATGCTTGATAAGACTGTGTTAAATAATATAATTTTTAAACAGAATTTATTAATTTCGAATTCCTTTAATTGCTATTACTTTATACTGAAGACTTCCGCTATGGCGGATATTGACAACAGCATTGAACAGCTGATGGGAATCGATGAATGCTACTGTACAAAAATATCAGTCACCACCGGGAATCGAACCACGGACCTCCCAATTGCCGGTCGGGCGCCTTAACCACTAGACCATGGAGACCTTTCATCGATTCCCATCAGCTGTTCAATGCTGTTGTCAATATCCGCCATTGCGGAAGTCTTCAGTATAAAGTAATAGCAATTAAAGGAATTCGAAATTAATAAATTCTGTTTATGTATATTTGTCAGTTTATTCAATTGTCAGTCACTTCAAACTAACTTGTATTATTTTTATAAAACTAAACGCATCTTCCTCCTATCCTTCACAACATCATCTTCAATGATGTCGTTGATCACTTTACTTCAAACTGACATATTATATTCTAAACACTCGGCTCCTGCGCTCAGGTTTAAACCCTTGCAGGACCTTCCTCATTATTATTATTATATTAATATATAATTTTTAAGACTGCATTGTTTTTTAAGATTACAATGTCTTCGATGTATTTCCAAAAATCGATTCATTTACTTTGAACTTTTTTGGGGATAAATAAACGATTTGATTTGAATGAATAATAAGACGAAGTTGTCACAACCACATTTATTAAAAATATAGAGATACTAGTTTCGGATGTTACTCCATTATCAATCTCAAACAAACTCAAATTTGTTTGTTTGAGTTTGATAGTGGAGTAACATTCGAAACTAGTATCTCTATATTTTTAATAAATGTGGTTGTGACAACTTCGTCTTATTATTCATTATGGATGTCTTCCACAATACCACCTTCACCACTACAAATAGATGATGTTGAAGATCCATCTTGTTTCCACTAATATGTATTATAAACTTTAAAAAAACACTTTTAAATGGAAATTGACTCACGTTATGGCGTGACGGCCGTTTCGCTCTGTTGTCTAGAGCATCATCAGACGACCCACAGTACACTGAGTGTATGATGATGCTCTAGACAACAGAGCGAAACGGCCGTCACGCCATAACGTGAGTCAATTTCCATTTAAAAGTGTTTTTTAAGTTTATAATACTACAAAGAGAGTTAAAACATCATCTTCAGTCGTCCATTTGTTTCCAATAATTTTTATATATTTATCAGTTACATATCTATTTGTTTAGATCACCTCGACAACAGGCAGTTGCGCAGTGGCCCAACAGCGACGATGCAGTGACGACGGTCGTCTAACAGATTTCAGTCTTTCACCAATAGCAGGATTTCCCACCAAATTTTCGCCCGCCAACTACGAGCAATCGCCCCCCATCACATCGACACCCAACTACCACGCCGACCCCGGCTACGAACCAGCACTTCCCCCACGGGACACTTCCTCCTGCCTTCCGAACACTTCGCACCACTTCCCCCACGACTGGAACCTCGACCAGGATTCCAACGGGGGATACTCCCAGGGCAGTTGCACTCCGAGCGATCAGAGTGCCGAATGGTATCACGGCCAACAAGCAAGTTCCCCGGACTACGAAGCGGGCAGACATCAGGATTTAGTGTACTACGGTATGAATAACGACAGGTTCAATCAGTACATGAATGCTCAGAGGCATATGTTTCAGTGCCCTTAGGCTACATTATTATAGAGAGTTTGGGAAAAACTACGTTACTAAAATAACGCTCATGCTAGCCTGAAAACTCAATGCATCTGCCTGCTATTCCATTTCATTTCATTTTTTGCAGATAAAATACATTTCTCTAAGAGCATAAAGACCACTTGATATTCTTGATAATATAATTGTAACATGGTCTGTCCAATTCAGATGTTGATCAATTTGTAAACCTAGAAACTTGCAAGAGATGGACTGTGGTATTGTTTTGTTGTTTAATTTTATTATGGGACTATAAAAGCACGGAGCAAACAGATGCATAGTGTTCAGGTTAGCCTTGGTGTTATCGTAGTTTGCACAAACTCTATTATTTGTAAAATTTAATATGCATTGAATGGGCACATGCTGAAAAACCTGCGGGTTTAGCAGGACCCGAAATTGTAATAATGATTTATTTTCAATAAAATTGATTGATTGATTAAAAAAAAAAAAAAAAAAAAAAAAAAATATTCATCGACTTCCAACATTCCTATCCATATTAATAATGCCGAGTTTCTCGTTGTTCGATAAATTATCCTACAGCTATTTGATTTGATTTGATAATATTCATCCTGGAGACACATTCATGCATATATTGATTGATATTCATTGATAATCATACATTGTATTGATTGATTGTTCAATAAATTTTATTTATTATTTATATGTTTCAATAGCTAACTGATTAAATAGTCATGAAAAAAATCACTATAAACACAATACATATAGTTTATACATTCGATAAATATTGTAGGCTTCATTTTTCCAGTTTATCCATAAAGAGAGAATTATTGATTCGATAGATTTATAGATTTATGTACTTATCATGTTCATGGATTCGATTAAGATATGGAACCGATAAAGTATCATTGACCGACAGGGAAACCGGGCATAATTCTAGTTACAACTGTAGTTACAACCAACTCCTACTTCTTCCAACAGTATTTTAGATTACTCAGGTTTACGAAAATTTATTTTATTAACTTTTCATGTGAAATTTAACGACATGCAGTCAATATTAACAACGCAGTTCGTCATGGAACATGAAATCCAGAAAATTTATTTCTAAAATATAGATTGATTTCTCCTTTTTGTGTCCTTCAGCGAGAACTTTTGGGCTCCCAAACTTGACAGAAACCATCTCGGGACTATTCTACATTGTGCTTGAACATTTCATAAAAATCGGTTCAGCAATTTCGGAGTTTACTGGGAACATACATACACACATCGCCTTTTATATACAGTATATAGAAGATAATATACAAATATATACAAATGTATATATATATATATTTTAAAAAACAGGTCGAATTAAGAACCTCCTTCTGTTTTGGAAGTCGGTTAATAAAATGAAAAATCATGTGATAGATTTCATTTTCAAATATAAAAGGGTACAATTTTTGACAGGTTTAATCGATATTTTCAAATATCATTCGGTCTCAGAAATATTAATTTTTCTGAAAGAGTCTTCTGTTTATATTTGATATGTTTTTGGTCATTACTATTTATGTTTGCAATTTATGATTTTCATCAGGTTTCAACTGTCATCAACACGCCTATAAAAAAAAGCTATAAATTCTTTTTCCCAGTTGATTCAAAATATTTGTGCATATTAATTAATGATGCTAACATTGCATGATGTTAAACATTTGAAGATGAAGTCAAAAATGAAGTTTTCCCATGACAAAATCAATTATTAAATCATAAGTAATACAAAATAATTCCTGGATTTCTTGTTCCATGACGAACTGCGTTGTTAATATTAACTTTTCATATGAAATTTAACGACTTGCAGTCAAATATTTGTTAAGAATAAGTATAATAACTCACTTAATCTGGCCGAGTACTTTCGAATCTATGAGATCCATCTTCAGAGGCCTCTGAAGATGGATCTCATAGATTCGAAAGTACTCGGCCAGTTTAGGCCTCTGAAGATGGATCTCATAGATTCGAAAGTACTCGGCCAGTTTAAGTGAGTTATTATACTTATTCTTAACAAATATTTGACTGCAAGTCGTTAAATTTCACATGAAAAGTTAACAAAATAATTATTATTTTGTATTTCTCATGATTTAATGATTAATTCCTTTCACACAGAAGTGTACTTACCAAAATTGATGAGGTTGCACTGAGAGACACTGAAGTTTGTAGACAGAAATCAGAAACCTGGAAAAATTAATAAGATTAAAATAAAGGGAATATAGAAGTTGAAATAATATCACACGTATGCCTTGTAACTAATCTAGTCATATTCAGGGTTTATCTAACAAGATATATATATTTTGTTTGTTAATATGTATTTTTGTAAATAGAAAGTACTCTTCTTTTTCTGTATAGTATTTTTGTAAAAAACTTGTATTTTTGTAAAAACAGAAACTATTTTAAATAAAAATATTATTTACACAAGAGATTCTTCATGTCATTTTACCTCTTTATTACTACTAAAAGTCCGAGAAGTCAGTATTTTAATCTGCAGTTCTAATCAAATCAGTTCTAATCTAATCAATCCAATCAGTTGGTGTCTTGTGTTGGTGGATGCCACGGTTAGTATATAGGCTACATAGGTGGATGGAACATCCACTATAGGCTACACTAACCTTGGGTGGATGCAAGATGGAATAGGAGCTTCCATCTTGCATGGAATCCCATCACAAAAGGTAAGACCTTTGTTAATATTACAATTTCATTCATGAGCTAAAGAATAGGCCGACCACATATCCAATCAAAATCTACATTAAAAATATTCAGATACGCCGAGCGAGTTGCCAATCCCCTTATTTCTACCCAATTACTAACTTGTATAAAATTCAATTCAATAAATATTTATATTTTGTGTTGAGATAAAAGTTAGAGGTAAAGATGTCAAAGTATTATCTTCAAATATATCTACAGTTATATTTTGAGTGAGTAAACTTCCATTTCAATCAACCTGAGCTACGCATCCCATTCATTACATTGTCCAAATATATATAAATATAGACTGTGCGCAGGGTTTTTGTTCATAAATTTTATTTCCAAGTTTACTGTATTAGATGTTATTAGGACATGGAAATGTTATCTATTGCTGTGGGGAAAAAGGATTTTTCATCAATTATTTTGTGAAATATGGGGGTTCAAAGTTGAAATTTTTCCGTTTTTGGGGGCAATTGATCACCTACAAGTTATTTAAAACATTTGATAAATTTTCTGTAACTAAAAGACACCTCGAGGAATAAAATTACATATTTTTTACTCCGATCAAGCAATTATTTTTTTAAATCTGTAGAAATTTACAATTTTTTTTAAATTATTTTGAAAAGCTATCTGTTAGATTGCAATAAAAAATATATAATTTTATTCCTGTGTCTTTTAGTTATGGAAAATTTACCAAAACTTTAAAATCACTATTAGGCGAGATCAACTGCCCCCAAAACCCGAAAAATTTCAAATTTTAACCCCCATATTTCACAAAATAATTGAATAAAAAAAATTCCTCACAGCAATAGATAACATTTTAAAGCCCTAATAATATTCAATACAAGAAATTTCAAGAATATTATGACCAAAAACCCTGCGCATAGCCTGTAGGAGGCAAGCGGAGCCGCTCTGCCATTTGTATCATATCCGAGTCCTTACATCATATAGACTCATCCATAACATTATTTTTCGTGATGATGAAGCTCACACGAGTCCGAGACTAATCAGTGGTTGATAATTTTGTTATGGATGATAAGCCTTCAGTTTTAGGTGGCCTCCTAGCCTCCAGGTAAGTGATAATAAAACAGATAACGTCATAATGAATAAAATGACTTTGTTTAAGATTAATAATGGTATAACAACCGAAACTAGTATCTCACAGTTATCAATAAATTAATGTGGTTGTGACAAGTTCAAGTCTTTTTATTCATTATGGATATCTTCCATAATATCACCTTCGCCACTACAAAGAAAGATAACCTCATGTTATTTTTGGCAGTTCCAAGCGCAATCCCGAGCTCTCATGATTGAATATCACTATTACCCAGTCACCGCGTTCAGAAAGCGGCCAATCATTCCTTATTTCTAACCAACATAAAAGTTACATGTATGGTTAGAAAACTCAGCTACTAGCATTCTCTTTTTAGAAAATGGTGATTTTTTCAAATTTTAAACCTTATTTCTAATTTACAGAAGGTATTACAAACACCTGAACCAATTGCATTATTGAAATATTTCTTGTACACGTTCCTATTTCATCCTTTCTAATCGAATTACTTGTGAACGTGCATAGAACTAATTTCGCCACAATTCTAGCTTGCGCAGAGGTCATGGCCCATACAGAATATTTTCCAAATTACTTTATTGATTTAATTATCTAGCATTAAATATTTTATTCAAATAATTTTCAATGTTATACAAACTTTATGTTAACTTCAATTTTTTCTCTGTGATGTTTTCCATGACGAAATACTTAATGAACAATCTAATATTAAAACTGACACTGTATTTCACTTTTAAATAATGTTTTACTCACATATATTGGAGATATATCAGGCTGACGAAGCTTCTTTTCAGAAGTGAAATGCATTCCTCAAGCATCTCCAATACATGTGAGTAAAACATTATTTAAAAGTGAAATACAGTGTCAGTTTTAATATTAGATTGTCAATTTTTTACGTTGAAATGTAATGAAGAAATAAAATATTCATTCCTACGTTTTACTTTATATCCTTATACTTGAACTGAAATGTTCAATAAATCTTTCCTAGTTGTTTCATCAAGTTTGTGGAATTCATTGCCATTTCATATTGTCTCAGCTTCATCTATTCATTCATTTAAATCCCGCCTATATCTTCATTTATTAAGGGAACAGCCTTTGTGACAAATTTACTATGTACATCATGCTGTATCATCATTGTCAAGTTTTTCATCACCTCTTCTCACTCTTTTTTCTCTTCTTCTCACTTTTATTATATTTTTAGTTTTCCTCTTACTAACATTATTATTATTATTACTATTATTATCACTATTTTTTCTTTTCTTTTTCTTTTTCATGAGCAATAAGATATTTTGCAACTTCTATTCCTTTTGTTAAAATAAAGTTTTGTTTCAATAGGCTTTTGCCTTGAAACTATTGTCAATGTCAAGTAAATAAAACATATAAAATAAATAAATAGAATAAATAAAATAAATAAAATAAATGAAATAAATAAAATAAAATAAATAAATATACTTGGATAACAACCATATTGATATTGTTACGGATTCTATGTCTAAAATAACGCTGGCAACACTTAAATTTATCACTTGCACTTTATTTACACAAATAATCACAATACGCACTGATCAGTAATATCTTACAGAAAAATAAGCAATTAGAAACAGATAACACGATATTGTTCAACTGATAATGAGTTTTCAATAAATCGTACAAAAATCAATCACTAAAAGTTAAAAGGCCGATCTAATATTAATTAATAACTACAATAAACTGTCCAATAATATACAAAAAGAAACGTCGAGGAAGAACAATTAACTTACGTAGCACTAGTCCGTAATACAACAAAAACTATTTAGCAGCTCACTGGTATGAATTAAACAGGAAAAAGAATTATCTCTATAGTCACTGAGAAAGAATTATCACTATATATAGAAACAATATAGAACTGACACAATTTGTTTATCACGACGAATTTTCAAAGACAACTGAACTCATTTACACAAATGCGTTTGCCTTAAATAGGTTTTTCAAATATCGAGCAATTTCTACATTTTTCTATCATCTTCTAAATAAATAAATAAAGAAACTAGCACTTTCTACAATATTCGAAAAGATTCCATTAATGTCTAATCAAACAACCAGAACATTCTACAAATTACCAAGTAAACACTATAAAAGTGCCAAAAGCAGTGTAATTAATTGCTTAAAAGTAAACATTTACATAGCAGATAACGCCAAGAACCACTGTTTCTTCTTTCTTTCTATTCTCTCAAATTTCATATTCGCTACAATATCTTTCATTTCTTCCATTCAGCACGAGAAATTTATAAAAGGTCGGAAGAGAGGAAGTTTTATATACGTATATCAGTCTGAATAGGCCGCTCTCAAACAGTTACAGTAGAAGCTAACCGAAGATAAGCCCATTGTAATGAGAACTTTTTGTTAATAGCTGCCGTCTGGATGTCGGATGCGGCTAAAAGGGGATATTCGGAGATGATGAGATTGGCGGTTATGATGTTATTGTAAGGCCCGGCTAAGACCGGCCATGCGTTTTTAATTCGTACCGACAGCAAATTCTATTCGATTTCAATCTGACAGCGAGTCCCTGAATGCTACTCGGGCGCTGGCTCCCTTTTGCCTTTGATAACCCGAATAAATGCATAAAGGGCTTCCACCCAGTCCTAATATGCTCGAGAAGGCGTACCTAATTACATGGTTTTAGAAGCTGCTTCAAATGAGAAGTTGGAAGATCAGCTGATAATCCGAATCACTCTAAATTACAATTAATACAAGCTTGTACTGTGACTGTTTGCATAAAGGGCTGAGCGATTCTGCCACAAAATATTCAAGAAAGCGTGATTATTTTTCAAATGAGACATTAGCAGATCAGCTTCAATTTGTTCATACAAATAAATAAATAGATAGATAAATTAATTAATTAATCAATAAATAAATAAAATAATACATAAATTACGGTAGGCTTGTAATTAATTGCTGTATAGTATTTAAAAACTTACTAACTAAATTATTATGAGCAATGTAATTAAAATTAAATTGTTATCACTTTAAAAGCGTTATGCAATTTTTAAATAGCATTCTGTAGTTCTTATATAAAAAGGTAAACCACATAATTTCTTTGAACCATAGTAAAACTCAATTGAGTTTAGCTACAATCCTAATCTCAATAATAGAAACTCCCTGCCACCTGTAGATGAAAAATATAGTATAACTAATAACACAAAGTTTCTAGGGGTCACAATAGATGGTTGTCTGTCCTGGAAGGATCACATTCAATCTCTCTTAAATAAATTAAATAGAGCATACTTCATAATCCTCACACTGTCTCACATAGTTGATAGAAAAACGCTGCTCACAGTGTATTATGCATATTTTTATTCCCACTTGAATTATGGCGTTGTGTTCTGGGGAAACTCAAAAGATAGCAACAAGGTGTTCTTGATCCAAAAAAAGATTTTGAGAGTTATATTTGGTTTGAGATCCAGAGACTCATGCAGAACAAGTTTTCAAAGTTCAGGAATCCTAACTTTGCCGTCTTTGTATATTTATCAGTTGTTAGTGTTTGTCAAAACAAATATACATAAATTTCAGCACTGTTCAGACACTCATGAGTACAATACCCGAAACCGAGACTTACTGGCATTTCCTTCTCATAGGCATGCAACTTTTGAAAAATCTCCCTCCTACTCTGGAATGCGTTTATTTAATAAACTCCCAATAGCTATACGTACAATTGAACCCCTTGATTCATTCAAAAGAGTGGTAAAAGACATATTAATTGAGAGGAGTTGCTATGCTGTTTCAGAATTTCAATAATTTGATTTTTGAATCTTAATTTGATCTATTATAATAGTTTCGCATCTGCACCTGTCTGTTTCATTGTGTGGACTAAATGTTTGAGGTTGATGTTACGATGTAGAGCATTGTAGATTACAAGTATGTGTTTTTTTATTGTGATAATTTGACTTGAGCTATAAATTTATAGCTTCAATTCATCGTTTCAGTTTATGCTTAAATCTTAATTTTAGAAATAGTACTTTGACAAATCACATGTCAAATGGGAGACATCCCAGATTATGATGTGCTGTGATGATTTCTCAATAAATAAATAAAAAATAAAAAATCTAAACAAATAAATTAAAAAACAAGAACTAATTAGGGGAGTTTTATGAAAAATAATAAAATATTTAAACATATTATTTCAAGGGCGATAATAAAGACTGCATTAAGTAGAGAGAATAAACTTTTGATCAAATTTATTAAAATTTGTTATTGAAATGTCGTAAGTTATATGGATATAGAACAATAGATTAGTACAATAGCAGAGTAAGCATTCCTTAGAGCATAAAACTTCTTGTCAAATTAACTCAGTTGTCATTCTTGTTCACGTACTGTCACTATGCTGGTCAGTAGACCGATTTTGTTCTAATAAATGCTTTCTAAAAACTCATTGGCGTGTTCCGTTATCTTAATTTTTTTTAAAGAATTGATTAGAACAAAATCGGTCTACTGACCAGCATAGTGAAAGTACGTGAACAAGAATGACAACTGAGTTAATTTGACAAGAAGTTTTATACTCTAAGGAATGCTTACTATACTATTGTACTAATCTACTGTTCTATATCCAAACTCTAGACTAGCAGTTTAATTTTGGAAAATGATCAAGAAATAACTCGTAGAGATAGATTCTCAAAAAGGATGCAAAATGTTGTAGTTTATTGAACGAGCGAAGCGAGTTCTTCCTTTTGACTTGAGGCTCGAGGCGTTGTGTGTTTGTATGTTCCACGATAACTTTCGAACGCCTTTATCAATCAACTTCAAATTTGAAACACAGATTCTTGGTATCTTTAGACAGGTCAAGTTCGTTGGCCAATAAAATTAACCCACTCCTTCATCCTTTTAGAGGCAAAACAAAAGGATAGGTTCTCAGCCCTTCATTAATATATCTATATATTACTACAATATATAGAAAATAGTTGTTTTCACCATATGGAATTCTCACTAGATTTCAAAATATATCACAAGTTAGTTTGAAGTGACTGACAATTGAATAAACTGACAAATATACATAAACAGAATTTATTAATTTCGAATTATTAATTATTAATTTTTGTACAGTAGCATTCATCGATTCCCATCAGCTGTTCAATGCTGTTGTCAATATCCGCCATTGCGTAAGTCTTCAGTATAAACGAATAGCAATTAAAGGAATTCGAAACTAATAAATTCAAAATATATTTTGAGTAATCACCAGCTGAATAAATGCGATCAGGCTTCTTATAGAATCTCTATCAGCTGATATACTAATTTCATTTCATTGATAAAATATGGATGAATAACAGCTGTTATTTATGTGGGGAAATATATCTACTCTATAGATACACTAATTTCATTGCCCTGATATATAGGTCTATGAGCACGGTAGGCCTAGGTGTTTTTTGTGGAAAATAAATGTGTGTATCAGAGCAACGATGAACTTGAACTTCAAGTGAATTTTATGTAAATCAGTATCTTCTAAACAGCCGTTTTTCGTTACTACCTTCCCCTAGGATAAGCTTCCCAAATGAGTTTCCCTCCCAAATTAGTTGTTTGCAAGCGAGTTCTCCAGCCCGTTCAAAGAAAGCCCAATCAACAAAGAAAGCTTCTGGGGTATTTAGGAACAACAGTCATTATTACTGACTTGATAGAAGTTAGTAAAAATTCTTTAAAGAAAGAAGTGTAAAGGGAATAGGAATTAAATTTTTATTATCTACGACCATGTCATAATGTATACATTACAGTTTCACAATTGATGCCAAAACAGCTGTCTTTTCGAAATGCTTTTTGAAACCCGTTGCATAATGAGCTCAATATAGTACAGGTTCTACATTATAACACGGGTTCTGGACCAATCAGAAGCATTTTTGATGGAATCAATATCGTAATCCAATATTGTGAAACTATCAGCTGATTTCATCAAACTGCTACACCAACTGCTTTAACCTAACAATCTACTATAACTTCTCGTATTTGAGATGAGAGGTTAGGTATCTCTGACAGTCACAGGTAAAATGAAATTGTTTTAATTAAATGTATACTAGTTGTCGTAGATAAAATAGTGTATGCAACGATTTTATTTGGCCATTAAGGCACTCGTGAGATATTTATAACACTCGCATTCGCTCAAGTTATAACTTACATCTAACTCGTGCCTTAATAATAAGGGTCAAAATAAAATCGTTGCATAAACTACTATTTTGAACCACAAATTTGGTAAAGAACTTTAAAATCAATCATAAACTATTATTTATCAGAGATATATGCGCAATAATAGAGTCGTGTAAATCATCAACATGGATCAAACATGTTAAAAATGAGCAAGTAGGCATCCAAAAACTTAGTCAAGTATCACTTGTTAAAGCAAACTCCCATTTAATCGGATACATTCATGTGTCAAGATAACAATAACAACAGATTCTTTTAGGGAACCGAGCACTTTATCGGAAATTTGTTAATGGAAAACAAACATGGATGATGGAGCAGATTCAACAGCTCTTATAACATAACAAGTGCTTGTTTACCGTGAACTGTTTTGATCACAGATAAACTTTAGGTTTCCTAAAAGTCCTGATTTTAAGGTTCGCTGTAGAGTTTCCTAGATTGGTGATTTGGATATTTGAAGATTCCATTATTGATAATGAAGAATATTATGTATTTTATTTCTACTGTTCACTAAGACAATAAGTGAAATTAAGTGAAATTAAGTGAATTAAAAATATGTAATAAGTATGTTTGATTAAATTGATTAAAATTGATTAGAAAGAGATGAGTAGCAAAATAATTGAACCGGTACTGAGATTACTATTTTATTATCAAAAACATTTATTACTTTTTTTTAGGATAGAGCCCACATAGGTCTGAGACCTGTGCGTGGATAATGAGTTGGATGATGGTGATTGATGAGTTGGACCTACAGTTTTAGGTGGGTTCCGAACCACCGGGAAGTGATTTTACAGCAGAGAACAGTGTCTTTTTTGCTGGCCGATCTAATCGGTCACCGTTACAAACAGGACCTACGAGAACGCAGCTTATCTCTCTGATTGAACAGATACCTGCTACGGCTCGCGGCTATCACTTACTGAAATTTCTATTTTATTATAAAAATATTCATTACTGAAATTACTATTTTATCAAAAATATTCATTACAGGAAAGTAAAGATAAAGTAAATAACTAAATAATCAAATCATTCATCATTATCATGCAAAGGTTCCATGACATAAATTTCTCTCTAGTTTTTCCCTTTCAATTTTGTCTTTGTTCCTGTTTTATGCTTCTGAATGTTTCTCTTATTTAAATTATTGAAAACGCTGACTATCTTTCTATTGTGACTAATAAATACATATATGACAGTATAGATGCACAATCGTTTGAATAAGTCATAAGGAGACAGTATTGAAATAAAAATTATTTTCCTGGATTTCTTACACTGAAATTACAACACTGAACTAAACACAATAAAATACCTAGCACAAGAAAACGGCTACAAACACGACCTAATTGACAAACTCAACCATAAAATAACAACCAAAAAACAAAACACCAACAAAAAATATATCACAATGACATACATTAATCCACAATCAAACAGACTTGCCAAAATCTTCAAAAAAGCTGGCCACACCATCGCATTCAGAACAAAAAACAAAATAAAAAATGCACTTGCACCAAAAACCACAATGAGCATGAACAAATACGATCTCCCAGGGCTCTACAAACTGAACTGCTCTGACTGTAACAAATTTTACATAGGACAAACAGGCCGTGCATTCAAACAACACTACAAGGAACATTTACAAGATTCACATACAAAAACAAAATCGACTTTTGCAGACCATATCATTCAAACTGGACACACTTTTACTGACATCACTCCCAACTTACACATTCTATAGATAAAATCTAAAGGACACGAACTCAACACCTTGGAACAATTCGAAATTTACAAACACACCACACACAATAAACAAAACATCCTCAACGAACAGTTAAATTTTAAATCACACAAACTTTTTGACCACATTATACAGAAACCACAGCTCTTCTAACCAACAAACCAACATCGATATTTAGGATGCCTTGAAGATGTGTTTCAACAACTCGAAAACGTTTGGCCTACAAAGTAAGTGAAATACTACTTATTTTTAATAAAAATTTGACTGCAAGTCGTTGAATTCACTTGAAAAGTTAAAAATTATTTATTTACTGTGACAAAATTACAATGAATGTAGAGATGCAACAGACTCAAGTCCAGAACTGCTCTCTTCACAAGAAATTATAAGAAATTACAAGTTGAATTGCACATAATTCCTTTAAACGGTCGATTTCATTAGAATGAATAAAAAATAATGGATTCTCAAAGCATATTTCAAAACTTCAAATTGAATAATGGCAAGCAAAAACATGATGAAATCGATGAAGAAATAATTTAAATAAGAGAAACATTCAGAAGCATTAAACCTAAAGTTCTCTGTCTATGTTATTTTGTGTCTTTAGTGAGTACGTGTGATGAAGCCAAAAAAATGCGTGGGTAATGAGTTGGATGATGGTGGTTGATGAGTTGGATAATGGTGGTTGATGAGTTGGACCTACAGTTTTAGGTGGGTTCCAAACACCGGGAAGTGATTTTACAGCAGAGAACAGTGTCTTTTTTGCTGGCCAATCTAATCAGTCACCCTTACAAAGAGTGCCTAGGAGAACGCAGCTTATCTCTATCTGATTGAACAGATACCTGCTACGGCTCACGGTTATCACTTCCCTATTTGGAAAGCATTTGATTAGAGCAGCTTTAAGAAGACCCACATTATATCCCAGCAAGATTATATTTGTTGAATTTAAAGTTCCTACGCTCAGATTGGTCTTTGCTAGAAAAATTTTCATCCTTATTAATAAAAATAAAGATCTTCTCACATTAAATACTAACTTACACAATTTACTATGTTTATAATAGATCATTCACCAGATTAACTATTAATAAACACCAATTTATTCACATATTACAAGGACTACCTTGCCAATAAAGTCCCCAATCACTTCATAAATAGTAGATTTACTAAGAAACTCAGCAATGAAATAGATGAATGGATAAAAACTAACATTTCCTTCAAAATAGTTTAATATATTCTCAATAACTTGTCTCCCTTCCAAAGGTTAAGTTTGAATGGACGAGTTTTTGTCCAGACTTCGCCCTTATTACGTAAATGCTTCACATAAAATTTTATTGTTAATATCCAAACTTTTTCTCATTTTCTTATCTATTGTGTTGTTAATAATATTCTTTTTAATCAGTCACAATTATATCTTGTAAATTTACGTAAATAAAATAATTTTATCTTATCTTTATCTCATCTTATCCTTTTCCTGAATGATCTTCCTTATTTTTTCACTTTTTGCTTTTCCAAATTTACCTAAATCTTGCACTCAGTAGTGCCTTATTATAATGTATAAATAGCTTTGTTAGGATTTGTTAATAGTTATGTTCTTTGTTTTGTTTCATTGTTAATGTTTTTGTGAATATAGCAAATGAATAAATTTGAATTTGAAATAAATTAGTTTCAAATCTTTATATAAAATAGGCGAACATGTTTTTCTGTGATGACAACTGCTCTTGCGGTGGTTTCTGCTTCCGATTTTGTTCGTTTGTTCGTCTCATTTGAAAGATCTCATCGAGTAGATGTTTGATAAGGTCTTGAAAGAAGGCATCATGAGCAATGAACGAGCAAAGTTGCAATTTTTGCCATTGCTGCTTTAACATAGGGATCGGTGAGCTGAACATTTTCACATTTCAACTTATGACGATTTGATGATGATCAGCTGTTTTGAGGAGAAAAAGTTTATTTTTCATTCAGAGAGAGAGGGTATAGGGGAGGATAGGATAGAGAGGAAGAGGGGTGAAGGAAGAGGAGAAGGGGAAGAAGAAAGAGAAGGAAGAGGAGAAGATGAAGAAGGGGAAGGGGAAGAAGAAGAAGAAGTGGAAGAAGAAGATGAAGAAGAAGAAGAAAAAGAAGAAGAGGAAGAAAAAGAAGAAAAGGAAGAGGAAGAAAAAGAAGAAGAAACAGGGAACGAAAAAGAAGATTAAGAAGATTCAATGCAAAATAAAAAGCATTGATGTTTACTGAGAAATGGAGAAAATTAAGTACCTCATAGCATGATAGGTATGTTTGATAGCCACTTAGAAATGGAGCAACTCATAGTGTCTCATACTGTGCTTAAACTTATCATCATAGGCAATGCTGTCGTTCAGTATGTAGAAAATCTACATTTGGAATGTATTTTACAAAGTTTAATAAAGTGCGACCCGGGATAACCTAGTATAACATAATTCCAATAGTAGATGGTGACTCAGTATGAATACTTAGTTTTCCCCGCTGTACTCTTCTGTCTCCTGGTTCTTTTGTTATATTAGTCGAGAGTCGAATAATCGACAATATCAATTTAGCATCGATCGCCGCTGTCACTTCTGCTTGTCTGAGCGGCATGATTGATTCGCCGGAAAGTGAGGGGAAGGGGAAAGGGGGAAGGGACCAGTGCAGATGCGTACTTGGGTAGCAATGCTCACAACAAAGGGCCCCAAAACAGGCCTCAGGGCAGCAGGTCCGGCGCGGGCTTTTTTTGAAACAGTTTTCGAAAAAGTGAAGTGGTGCTTGGCGCAGAAAGCGGCGTCGTAAAGGAGGGAAGGGAAGGTGGGAGGGAGGGAGGGACCACACTCAAGTGGCTCCGGGCGAAGTGATAGACAAAGATAGACGGATGAAGCTTGCCAAAGCAAGAAAGAGATGAAAATGGATGCGATGATGCACAAGTGAAGAGCACTGGTGGTTGGTTGTACAAGGGTTGATGGTGAAGCTGCAACTGTATCTCCATGTTTCAATGAATCCATGAATATATTATTGGCTGGTGCACAATGTAATCTCTCCAAAGAAATAATTGATTTGTTGAGTAACATGGTATCCTGACAATGGACCGATCACTTTCTGTGATCTAACCTTACAAGATATCTGTATGATTCATATTTCCATGTATTCATTTATGAAATGTACCAAGAGAGCAGAATAATTTACTATTTGCGAAAGGGTTCTACTATCTATAAAATTTAATCTAAGGATAATAATTATTTAGTTAGTTTGAAGAGAATGACAATTGAACAAACTGACAACTATACATAAACAGAATTTATTAATTTAGAATTCCTTTAAGTGCTATTAGTTTATACTGAAGACTTCCGCAATGGCGGATATTGACAACAGTATTGAATAGCTGATGGAAATCGATGAATGCTACTGTACAAAAATATCAGTCACCACCGGGAATCGAACCACGGACCTCCCAATTGCCGGTCGGGCGCCTTAACCACTGGACCATGGAAACCTTTCTGCACAGCAGCATTCATTTTTAACTTGGCCATATCGGCTCGTATCTCACAAGTTAGTTTGAAGAGAATGACAATTGAGATACGAGCCGATATGGCCAAGTTAAAAATAAATGCTGCTCTGCAGAAAGGTTTCCATGGTCTAGTGGTTAAGGCGCACGACCGGCAATTGGGAGGTCCGTGGTTCGATTCCCGGTGGTGACTGATATTTTTGTACAGTAGCATTCATCGATTTCCATCAGCTATTCAATACTGTTGTCAATATCCGCCATTGCGGAAGTCTTCAGTATAAACTAATAGCACTTAAAGGAATTCTAAATTGATAAATTATTTAGTAATAATCTCTTACATATAATATTAAAGTCAATGTGTGTATGTATGTACATAGAGTATGTTCCCAGTACACTCCAGAACCATTGAACCGATTTTTATGTCATTTTCAGGCACAATGTAGAATAGTCCCGAGATGGTTCCTGTGAAGTTTGGGAGTTCAAAAGTCCTCGCTGAAGGACACAAAAAGGAGAAATCTATCCTTAAAGGAACAGCTGATAGTAGTCAACAGTTTTAAATCATATGGCAGGCCCATAGCGGCGTTATTTACGCTGTCTGGAACGCAAATACTTTGCATGTTGTACCGTTTAGTCTGAGCCTTGCATTCATGTAGGAAACATATGACTGGGTATGATGAAATGTAAATTATGCCGGGTTGATGACATCTGTCACCCAATGCAGCTAGAAATTTCAAATTTGAAATGTAGCCTCAGTGGGAGGTGGCAAATAATAAAATCAAAAACCAAGCTTCTACCCTAATAGTCGTAGGAAGTTTAAATTTGAAATGTTCCTTCATTCAGAGGTGGTTTTTTTTTTTATAGATTACGTCTTGGAGACTCCAGTTAAGGAGTATAATACAAGTCAGATCAACAATATTATACACTAGATACCATAATTACTTCAATTAGTTGAGGTGAGGCTTAATTTTGATGTGAAAGGAACTCTTGTACACTATAAAAAGCTTTATCAACTAAATATTTCTTCAATTGTTTTTTAAAGATTTCTATATTTTCAAGACTCTTCAAAAACTGCGGTAGCTTGTTGTAGAATTTCCTACCAATATAACTAGGTTTTTGTTTGAATAAGCTACTATTGTGACTCACCAAGTGATAATCTCCTCGGCTTCTTGTATTATAATCATGTACATCAAGATTTTGGTTAATATCATTCGTTTTTACATATAAAGTAGCTTCATACACATATAAGCAGGGTACAGTTAGGAGACCAAGTCTCTTGAACAACGGCCTACATGAATCTAATCTATTTACTCTTTCTATACACCTAACCGCTTTCTTTTGGATCTTAAACACCCTATCAAGATTTTGTTTTGATGAATTACCCCATACTAAGATAGCATACCTAATATGTGACAGTAAGAGCCCATGGTAAGCTGTAAAAAGTAACTTTTTGTCATTCAATCTAGCGAGCTGTCGCAGGACAAATACCCCAGATGAAATTTTACTACATATTTTCTCAATGTATGGAGTCCAGGTCAATCGTCTATCCAACATAACTCCTAGAAATGCAATTTTTTCTTCCTGGTCTAATTGATTATCGTTTACAAACACGTTTATAGCCCTATCTTCATTTAAATTATGTTTGTTTTTGAATTGAAGGTATTGGCATTTTTTACTATTTATAGTTAATTTCAACTGATTTAAAAATTGGACAATGTACTGCACACCTATATGGGCACTTATTTCTAAATTATCTAGAATGGAATTGCTGAAAATGAGTGATGCATCATCAGCAAATAAGAGGACTCTACCACTAATTAATTCTTTAGGTAAACGGTTGACATATAACAAAAAAAGCAATGGACCTAGTATTGACCCCTGAGGCACTCACTGGTGAGTAAGAAAACAACGAAGGAGGCCTCTCTGATCAGCTGCAAGAGCCCTAGGACTAACTTCTTCCCTAATAGCCCTAGAAGGTTTAAATTTGAAATGTAACCTCAGTGGGAGGTGGCGAATAATAAAATCAAGGAGAATTTTTTATGAGATCGCAGCAACGCGCGTCGGGCCAGCTAGCATATACAGATCTAGAGGTTGTTATATGGCATTGTACTAGTTTAATTAATATTATTAATAAATTTATGTTTAGCATTTTATACAGCCTATTTTAATTCAAATTTCAAATTTATTAAAAATTATTGCACAAAAAATACAACTAAAAGAATGTACAACTTATTCATTCTTAGTAGTAGACCTATGGATAAAACCTAGTAATAGCAAAGTAATAGCAATTAAAGGAATTCGAAATTAATAAATTCTGCCTATAAAAAACTTTACAGTAGTAACTACCTAAATTTTATAAGTGCATATTGCTAAGTTTATTGAGTAACAATAATACTAAGTTGATTAAAGAAACCTGATCCTCATTTGCTTAATAATTCAAAAACTCTTTTTAAAATAACATCTTTAAAAAAATTCTTGTAGAATTCCTATAGTCAGGACCCTTAGCCACCCTATAGCCACTTACCCTTCTTATGATCAAGAGCCTACATTCCCCCTGCCACAATTTTCGAATAAAAATTAAAATCCTTTATCATAAATTTTCCGTTTAGAACAACTACCCTTCAAAGAACCTACAGTATTATTTTTCTCTGAACAAATTTTCAAATCAAAATAAAAAATCTTTCGTAAAGAAATCCTCCTCTTATTACAAGAGCTACCCTTTCCATGACTGAAATTCCCTCACAACCAATTTTCGCTTAAAAATTAAATTCCTTGATTCATTGAATTAGATTCCTTATATAAAACTCCCACTTGGAACAACCATCCCTCCCATTCCTTACTTAGCTTCAGCTTATTCAAGCACAAAACCTAGTTATATTGGTAGGAAACTCTACAAGTTACCGCAGTTTTTAAAGATTCTTCAAAATACAGAAACATTTAAAAAACAATATGTTGATAAAGCTTTTTATAGTGTACAAGAGTTCCTTTCACATTAAAATTAAGCCTCACCTCAATTAATTGATCTGGTAACTAGTGTACAAGATTGTATAATTGTTAATCTGACTTGTCTTATACTCCTTCACTGGAGTCTCCAAGACTTAATCTTCAAAAAATTCTTAGATTTATTGTTCTATAACGATCTGCGTTGTTAATATTATCTTTTTGTTGTAAATTCAACGACTTTAAAGATGAGTTTCAACAACTCGAAAACGTTCGGCCAAGTGTAAGTACATTTATTATAATTATATTCACAATCTAAAACTGACTTTACAGTCGTTAAATTTACAACAAAAAGTTGAAAAAAAAAATGTTTCCTCAGACCTAATTTTCAATCTAATATTAAAACTGACACTGTATTTCACGTTTAAATAATGTTTTACTCACATATATTGGAGATGCTTGATGAATGCATTTCACTTCTGAAAAGAAGCTTCGTCCGCCTCTTTCCAGAAGTGAAATGCATTCCTCAAGCATCTCCAATATATGTGAGTAAAACATTATTTAAAAGTGAAATACAGTGTCAGTTTTAATATTAGATTGTTCATTAAGTATTTCGTCATGGAAAACATCACAGACTAAAATATTCAAATCGAAAAGAATCTTTGGTAAGAAATTCGAATAAGTATGAAAATTCCCCATTCAGTACAACTACCCTAAACAGAACTTACAGCATTTCCTCTGACCTAATTTTCAAATCTAAATAAAAATCTTTGATACAGAAATACCGTACTTATGAGAACTACCCTTCTCAATACTACTCAGTTTGCCGACAAGGATCCACAGACCCGTGACCTTTAGTGGGTGGGGGGGGGGCGGATTTCCGTCCAGCTGCACAGGGGCGCCCGGCGACGTCACGTCACGCGGCCTACGTACAAGTCCGTTTAGGCTCGTGTTCTGGCGTGAAAAATGCATTCGACTGCGTGACGGAGGGACAGCGGCTTTCCCATGACTGCAAACACGCGCTCAAACCGTGTAACAGCGAATTAGATTCGCGTTAAATTCACATTTTGTGCCACAGAAAAGGATAGAGACCTATTCCACGTTTGAAAGACAAAGAAATGGGTCCAGTACTACGTGTGAACAACAGAGATAGAGTGTTGTGGGTGACAGTAAACACGTGCAACTAGAAATTCATCCGAAAAATTGTTACTTCCGAAATGCAGGCGGTCTGGTCGCTTTCATTCTCACCCCAGCGCTAAACAACCCTCCCAGGGCAAAGATTTGCCGCGTTTTATAATCTCATTCTACGATTTGCATGCTTGTCACAACTGGGATTAACTTATAGGCCGCAACTAACCAGTAATAGTTTAGCTATGAGCGGAATCCGTAGTTATGTCGATATACAAGCAATGCTGTCATTCTTCCGGGGCAGAGTTCAATGCTACAGAGCTTCCGGAATCAATTTTTTAATAATTCAATTTTTTATAATATTCGTATTAAACTGACAAGAACTATCACTTCCTCCTTGAAAAAACTTTCGTTTTTCCTAGCTTATTTTATACATTTTCTCTGTCAATGCTTTTTCTACTGTGTTTTAGCGTTTAAATGTTCCTTCCACAGATCGTAGAATGAACAGCGACTATCTCTTTTGCCGATGATACAGCTGTTACAGTCTCTAGTGATACTTGGGAGTCTACTTTTCAAAACGCTGAAGTCCTTCTCCATAAAACTGGGCTATGGTTCAGACATAACCTTTTAACTGTTAATGCTAAGAAAACAAAGTACCTAGCTTTTTCTCCAGATAGTAAAGGTCAACCACCTATAAACAAATTACTAAAAATCCATTTTGAAACCTGTAACTTCAACAGTAACTCTAATAGTCTTGCATTTCACACATGTAATTGTGCACCTTTGGATAGGCCAACTGCTTTGAAATACCTGGGAATTGTTATTGATCAACATCTCAAGTGGGGGAGTCATATTGATTATCTGATTTCTAGATTGAGATATTTAATTTTCCAATTCTATAGAATAAATAAGTTGAATAATTTAGATATAATTAGACTAATATATAAGGCTTATGCCGAATCCATTCTGCAATACTGTATTGAGGTATGGGGGGGGGGGGGTGCAATGAACACACACTTTAACAAGTTGTTCATTATTCAAAAATATATAATACGAGCAGCACTGGGTAGACCTAGACTTTATACAAGTAGACTGATCTTTGATGAATTCCAAGTATTAACTGTAAGACAATTATTTATGGAGAAACTTATTGTATACATAAATTGCAATAGAGAACTATTCAAATTCAGACAGATTGATTACAATATAAGACCGTTAAGAAATCTAGTTTTGATTCCAAATCTCAATAAACGCATTTGCAGACATCAAACTCTCTATATTTGCTGTAAACTTCTTAACGTGATACCCATGCAGCTAATACCATTCACGAATAAAACTAAAACTCTTGGAATAGATACGTGGGTGAAGGCAAATGTATATTTTAAAATAGGCTCTGTATTCTTATAATGTTGGATATAAGTTATATTTAAGGTTGTTTATAAGTGTTACTTTTTGATTTTCATCCGGCGCACAAGCTTGGCTTTGCTGATGGAAATCTTGAAGAATATATTTTTCTTGTAATATATGTAACTTACTGTGCAAACACATAGTTCAATTTTGTGTATCTGATTGTGATGTACAATTACATTTGTTTTTTGGTGTTTTTAATTTTTAATAAAAAGGCTACAGTAATAGGGAAATGGTAGCCGAGTGCCATAGCAGGTATCTGTTAATAGCTAATCTGGTGAATTATCTATTACAAACATTGAATGCAGATGGACGTATATTGTGTAAGTTAGTATTTAATGTGAGAAGATCTTTATTTTTATTGATGAGAGTGATAATTTTTCTAGCAAAGTCCTGTCTGAGCGTAGGAACTTTAAATTCAACGAATAGACTCTTGTAGGGATATAATCTGGGTCTTCTTAAAGCTGCTCTCAAATGCTTTCCAAATAGGGAAGTGATAACCGTGAGCCGTAGCAGGTATCTGTTCAATCAGAGAGATAAGCTGCGTTCTCCTGGGCACTCTTTGAAGGGTGGCCGATTGGATTGGCCAGCAAAAAAGACTCTGTTCTCTGCTGTAAAATCACTTCCCGGTGGTTCGGAACCCACCTAAAACTGTAGTCCAACTCATCAATCACCATCATCCAATTCATTACCCACGCACAGGTCTCAGACCGATGTGGGCTTCATCCTCCGAAAAAATTTCTGTTTGTTTTGAGCAGAAATTTTGGATTGTAAAATACATAATATTAGATTTTTGTAGTATTACAGTAATGTAATATTAGTAGTCAAGTAGTATTACAGAAATCTAATGTACTTGATCAGTGGCCGGGGCTACTGATTTTCGAATTCGAATTTTGCTTTTCTGTCTCTACCATTAGCCTACTACATTACTATTTCAGTCAAGTGTACTTCAAAAATTACTTCAAATGAATTTGAAATTATAAAACTTCACTCAGTGTTTCCAGCTCATCAATTTCTAACACAGTTCACCAACTTCTATACACTATCATAAACATTAGCAAATTTCTAGTGAAAACGCTCGATCTCCGAACAATCGAACAAATTACCCACACTCAGTCTACTCCTATAACCATAAATCCTAGACTGGATGATTGAAGTACGAATGGCAGCAATAGAGCATTAGATGAATAGAGGGGATTTCCATTTTCATATTCCTCTACTCCCTTATTCTAGTTCTGGAATAATTATTGAGCATTTCACCACTTCCCCCCCCCCCCCATCAACCTGCATGCTCCCTCTTACTGTACCAGCAAAGGATGACACACCCCAAATGGGCCGCTAAGCCGCTCTGAGCCAGATCTGTCATTCTTACTCTAGGTCCTGTTTGAAAATATGTATTGGTACATTGAGAGCTAATGGCCCAAGGCATTTTCTGGTCTGCTCCCTCTATGTCGCTTCTTACCGTAATAAATAAATATGGTGGGGAGCAGCCAGAAAAATGCCCACGGCTTACTTCGGATTAGTGGCCGGGCTACTGATTTTCGAATTCGAATTCTGCTTCTCTTCTGTCTCTAACATCTCCTTCTCTCTTTATTCTCTTACTCATTCCCTCTTTCTCTATCTGTGTGTGCCACCCCTAATCAGACTCTACATTTTACATTTTTCGACAGCAAACCACCCTCTACTGATCAATTATTACTCTTTGTCTATTTGTTTGTTTGGTTGTTTGACGAAACGGTGAATACTGATCACTTTAGGCTATTTGGGCCAACTGGGCTAACACAGCCGTCAGTGCGGATTGATTTTGTCAATCAAAAATTACAACTTAGCTTATTCAAAGCCAATTAAAAATTCAGAAGGTAATATCAATACTAGTTAATGTTTAGTATATATCAAGCTTCTCTGTACTTTAGTTTTAGTTTGATTGAGATTGATAATGGTATAACAACTGAAACTAGTTTCTCAATATGTTTTAATAATAAATGTGGTTGTGACAATTTCGTCTTATTATTCATTGCGGATTGCAGTTCTTATATTTATTGTCTATGTAATGGTGAATTCAAAAATGGATTGACTGACTTTGCTGACGATACAGCTCTTTTCTATAGGGCTGATTCCAGTAGAAGAGAATATGAGGCTTCTACTCCAGAATTGGAAATGTAGTTTTAGTTAAGTTTAAATTATTAGTTATAGTTTAGTAGTTTAAAGTTGAAGGTTATGTTTAAATTGATAGTGATTAGTGATAGTATTAAGATTTTTGGGCTTCTACTCCAGATTTGAAAGTGTAATTTGACTTTGAGGAGAGTTTGAAGTATGGGTAGAGTTTGTATTGAATTTAGATTTGATTTTTTTTTCTTCTACTCCCAGAATTGTGAGTATAGTTTGAATTTGAGGTATATTTGAATAATTATAGGTTGAAGTAGGTTATAATATATGTTTGCATTGTTATTTCATGAAAGATTTTCTTACTTCTGATTCTATTCCAGAATTTAAAATATAGGTTTAGTTTGAGATGAGCGATGAGTAGTCTGTGCTTGAAATAAAGTGGACATTTTATTTTTGGTTGATTATATTACTTATACCTTAGAAAATTGAAATGTTATAATTATATAGCAGTTTTGGACAATAGCCTGTTGTACTTACATTGAATGTATGTTTGTTAAATAAATACATTATTATTTTTATTAGCTTTTTTCAGAAGTGAAATGCATCCCTCTAGCATTTCTTTTGTTTCATTTCAAACTGTTCAAACTCTAGTAATGGGTATGAAATATTCAAACACCATAAACAAGACAGAACCAACTCACTCTAATATCAAACACAATTCAAATCCAACGCAATTTTCAATTACACAGTATAATGGCCGCTCATCCTAACCTCAACAAAGCATGACCCCTGGCGGCAGGCTGGCGAAGCTTCTTTTCAGAAGTGAAATGCATCCCTCTAGCATCTCCAATATAAGTGCGTAAAACAATATATAAGTGTAAGTTTCAATGTTAGATTATTCATTAAGTATTTCCCATCATGGAAAACATCACAGATTAGAACAATACTAATCGTAATAAAAGTTGGAAGAGTATTCAAGTACTGTCATACAGCTCTTGTGTTAAGAGATATTTGCTTATTATTTGCTGAGTCATTAACAACCGTTAGATTTCTGAATGGGGGCTACAGAAATGGGACACAAATTAAATATATAAAAATTAATGAGAGTAAATAGAAAAAGAATCTATAAGATTGGCATGAGTTTTTTATTGCGAACACCTTTAGTCAAACAGATTGTAGTAGTAATAAATAAAAATTGTTTGTTTTTGTAGTAATAATAATAATAATAATAATATTAGTAGTAGTAGTAATAAGAATAATGATAGTAGTAATAATAATAAAAATGATGATAGTACCTAATAATAATAATGCAACTCACAATTTGTATTGGGATAGATCAGTACTCACAGACAAAACAATAGCCAACAATAGACCAGATATCATATTAATTAACAAACAATACCAAAACACATTTTTAATAGACATAGGCATATACCAAACACCCACAATATAAAGCAATACAGTGATGAGAAACTGCTCAAATATCTGCCTTTGGAAGAGGAGATAAAAGGCTTGTGGAGGCAAGAGAGAGAGAGAGAGAGAGAGAGAGAGAGAGAGAGAGAGAGAGAGAGTGGCAATAATTATGCCGTAGATAATATCAGTTACAGGTGTAATACTAAAAGAGCTGCCTGAGAGGATGAAAAAGTTGAGACTGCCTGAGTGGGTGCAAAATTTAATGCAGAAAGCTGTCATATTGTGCACAACATCAATAGTAAGGAGCTTCCTAAATATTCCAAAATAGAAACGGTGTCATTTTGCTAAATTAGCCAATGCCACCTTCTTACCCAGTAAAATGGAGATATATGTCATTCAAAAATAATAATAATAATGATAGTTTGAAAAAGAATTGTACTACAAAGTAAGAGAAAAATATTAAAGGATTGCACAGCAGATAAAAGACAACAACTGTATTCCAACCTGACAAATTCTTTTTTCGGAGGATGAAGCCCACATAGCTCTGAGACCTGCACATGGGTAATGAGTTGAAAGATGATGAATTGGACCTACAGTTTTAAATGGGATCCGAACTACCGGAGGGTGATCATATACTAACTTTTCAAGTGAATTCAACGACTTGCCGTCAAATTTTTATTAAGAATATATTTTACGAACTCGAAAACGTTCGGCCTACAGAGTAAGTAAAATTCTACTTATTCTTAATAGAAATTTGACTGTAAGTCGTTGAATTCACTTGAAAAGTTAATATTAACAACGCAGTTCGTCATGGAACAAGAAATCCAGGAATTTGATTAAATACATAAGAACATGTTTTGTGGCCATGTCTTTGACATGCTTACAAGTGCAGCCTAAGCGCTCGTTTCTCATCTTATCCAACTGATCCTGGCACGGCCCGTAGCTAATCACTTCCCGACTGTTTTTAAGCAGCCGGGACTGTCAGGTTTAACGCGCCCTCCGAAACCCGGGAAATACACAGATACGGGTAAAGCATAGCGAGAGGTCTTTGAGCACTTTGGGGGACAGAATTAAGTCACTATCACAAGGACAGGAGGTAGAAATTAAACCAGAATTGGGTAGCTTACAGTTGAAAAGGACATTTACTGACGAGCAAGAACAGATTTTCTACGAGCATGTTAAGTCTTTAGAGAGGAGAGCCCTCTCTATTATAAGTGTGATATTTGTGTTGGGCACGAAGCAAGACAAGACTTTAAATGGAAACACCAACAATGTATTTTGAGCCAAAGAGATCTTAATTGTTTGACTTTGAAATTCAATTTTCTTTATTTAGACTTAAGTTTATCAGTTAAAAAAAATTATAGTAAAAACCAATTTTTTCTACTTATAGTTAAGCTTTTTATAGTGTTGAAACAATTTGTAACAATAAAAGTGTATTTTCAGGCTGCAAGTGGTTTTATTTTACCTAAAAGCAGTTTTAGTTAACCCTGTCCGATACTACCCTCCAAAAATCAAATGGGCCCAAAAGTAATGGTTAGAAAAATTGTGGATAAGTGATACATGCATTCATATAAGAATTATTATATTAATTGTGTATATAAATAGCATTTCAAACTTTGATGTTATGCATAGTAAATTATGATTTCACTTATCACTAATTAGAAAATTGAAAAAAAGCTTAAGTGTCCGATACTACCCGACCTTCCCCTAACCTTTAAAGATTTTTATGGCAGTTGAAATTAAGCTTAAGTGTCCGATACTACCCGACCTTCCCCTAACCTTTAAAGATTTTTATGGCAGTTGAAATTTCGTGGAAAGAACAGGTTTGGGGTAAAATTCTATTGCTCCTTCCCAATTCGTAAGTAGATGAATGTTTAAATGAATAAATAAATAGATATTAAATCAGAAGGGAATGAATAAATTATTCACTACTATTCCAACCAAGTAGGACAGAATAAAAATACAAATAAATCACAGCCTCCATTTTTTGAACTATAAAATAGGACTATTCATATGTATTATCTTGCTGTGCAGAACTGACATACTAGTCTGCAACCAAGCGCCGAAGAAGAACAACATAGTTCGAAACGCGTCCGCCGCGACTCAAAAAAGGTCAGTTCTGCACAGCAAGATAATACATATGAATAGTTCTACTGCAGTTCACGAAAAATGGATAACCACAACAATAATAAAATAGGAGGTGAATAACCAAATTGTTCTCTAGCAGTTTGAAGTAAAAAATTATATTTACACCAGAACTTTCAAACTCAAGAGCACAGATTGTGGGCAAACAAGATTCGAGCAAAGCAAGCCGACTAATTTATTGGAAAATTGATAGCCGAACATTGAAAACTGCCACAAAAGCTTGGGTTGCAGACTGTAAGCGGTAATCACAAAGAGTTTCGAAGCAGGGCAGCTGGTTTGCTAAAGTCGCGGGATTTTCCCTAAAAAAGGCAAAAATCTGCCGTTTTTTTCTTCTCAAAAATGGGGCGAGAAGTGTTGTGTGCGGCCTGGTCTGTTTATTCCAATTGAATGGTTTGAGCACGTGCACCGTGCATTGGCACAAAACACCTCCTAACAGCCAAATCACTCTTGAATAGGAGAGCAGGCCTTCAACCAGACATATTCGGTCCATACACAGCATCCCTTGGTGCTATTACTAGGTTTTCATCAACCTGCCAGGCTTTAGTCAAATACTTAACATTAACTTTTCATGTGAAATTTAACGACTTGCAGTCAAATATTTGTTAAGAATAAGTATAACTCACTTAATCTACGCCTCTGAAGATGGATCTCAAAGATTCGAAAGCGCTCGGCCTACAGATTAAGTGAGTTATACTTATTCTTAACAAATATTTGACTGCAAGTCGTTAAATTTCACATGAAAAGTTAATATTAACAACGCAGTTCGTCATGGAACAAGAAATCCAGGTACTTAACATTGTTTTATAATACTAAAGATATTACAAAATAAATTCTATTGAATTCATAGAAAATCTATTTTAAAATGAATGTTATAGAAATAAATAGTTGGAGAGAAAAAAATCAAAAATTTAATTTTGTAGCACTAACTATGAAGCTTGGTGTATGAACCTATGATAAAGCTGCCGAAATGATCTTAGGGTGCTCGCTAAGTGGAACATCCAATGCTCGATGATAATCACCAAAGCATCAAATAATACATGATGTCGTACAGTGAAATATAGATTTGAGCAGCACGAACATCGCCATTCCACTGCTTGTGCTTGATTTTCCTTCCATGATTATCATAGTTTTGGATGCCTCATTGAGTAGATTATAGGCCTTAGATCGGTTACAAACCCTGAATAAGCTTACAAAAAACAATATTTGGAAAATCAATGAAAAATAATTTAAACTTCCTTTCGCAAGATTTTTCAACATTGAGCTCACGAATCATCGTGCTAAGAAAGCTTCATACGCGTTGAAAAAAATATTTATCATTTTGTTATTTAAAATGTTGTTTTCAATGTTTTCTGGAATACATCTCTCAGGTTTTTGAAGCTCTAATAACAAAGTCATAGCCATGATCTTGGTCATAACCAGTATGGTGAATTGGTTATAAATGTCCTGGATAAATTTTGTGAAAGCTTGGTTGTGATTGTAAAAATATTCATAATCTTAAATGGATTAAAAAGTTAGTTATTTTTGCTGGCAAAACCAATTGGTCACCCTTACAGAAAGGGCCCAGGAACTCATGACATACCTGACTGAACAGATTCCATACAAAGCTCGCGGCTATCAATTCCCTTTCTGTCTCATGTTCATGCGCGGATCCAGGGGGGGGGGCACTAGGGGCATGTGCCCCCCCCAAAGGCTCAGACACAATACACAAATAAAAAATAAAGTGCACAGCCGAAATTCTTGTGCTGTCATGGAGAGAAAAGGTCAAGCAAAGATGGAATTAAATATTCCAATTTCGATAATATTGGTCTTAAAATATCGATATAAAAATATCGGATATTGGAACCAAAATATCAATATTTCGATCATATCGATACCTGATACCATATCCCATCCATCCCTATTACATTTGCAAGCCAAAGTATTCTCTATAAAAAAGGTTATGTTTACTTTGAAACCGCAGTGAAACAACTCTGTTGTGTGTAAATCGTTTCTTTTGGAGATTTGGAGTCAAGATTATTGCAGTAAGAATGAGGAAGCATCGAGAGGAGTTTGTGCTTTTGTTCAACCAAGTGAGTATGTTTGTGAACATATTACTGTCATATATGAGTTTAATGTGATACATCATACATATTATTCATGTCATACATGAATTCAATTATCAATATTCTTCCTCAAGTATTATAGAATAGAACATCCTTTTCAAAAAGGTATTTTTCCAGCAATTCATTTTCAACCATTCACATAAACGCAATACATTTATATATAAACACACACGCGTGCGCGCGCGCGCAATATGTTAGGGTATGCAACGCGGGGATACGGAGGGCTTGCATAGTATATATACATATACTATGAAGAATATATAGTAGAATATACGTAGAATATATATATATTCTATGTTGGCGTCATCCATGTGCCCCCCCCCCCAAAACAGATCCCTGGATCCGCCCCTGCTCATGTTCCAACCCATTGAAAAACATTCACCAACATAAATATAAAATAAATCTCAAATAAATAAAGATTCTATTAAAAATAATTTTCTGAACCCTCTAGCCTTTAACCACTTTATAGCACAAGGCTCTATCTACTAAACTGTTTATGTTCTGGCTGCTTGCAACATCTGCAACCATTAGATCATTATCGCAACTCGGGCCTTTTCTAGACTGTCATTCAAAACCCAACCCTTTAAAAAAAGAGCGCTTTCATACAAACGTTTGGGCTTAGAAATCGTTGTCATGCAATGAAAATACCATTTATGATCAATTTTGCATGATGTTGATAAATTATTATTAGCCTAGTTTGAAATGGAAAATGAAGATTAAAAGGGTTGATTTACTTGTAGACTTAAATCGTATGTAGTTCATTGGAAATGTCAAAACTATCAATCACTATTATATCTACAGCCTGAAACAGGAATTATTAGTGTGAAAATGTTTCACTTCAGTTCCAAGAGGTTAAAGACAGCTATCACAAATAAAGCTATTAAATTTAAATAAAGAGACTTTCCATTAATTTACTAATAATAATAATAATAATAATGGAGTGGCCGTAGCCTTAATTTAATTTAAAGACAGCTATCACAAATAAAGCTATTAAATTTAAATAAAGACACTTTCCATTAATACACTAACTTTAAATTAAATAACGTTGACCTTAAAAGATTATAATTTCTCAATAAGAAAGCCTTCCTATTTCTTAAAGTGGTTTCTTACAGTGATAGAGTGTATTTTTCTCAATTATCTGTATCTTTTTTCTTGTAAATTAATCAAATGTTGTATCACTATTTGAGAAATAAGGTAATTATTATCAGTTCGTTTCTCATGTTTTAAAGTAAGTTTAATTTAGTATATTTTATAGTATTTAAACTGTAAATGTTTTATTTTAATGTCACTGGATTTGTTTTTTCTTCTTTTATTTATTTGGGTCTGCAACAACTCATCCATCCCTACAGGGATGTTTTCCCTTGCAGAGAGTATTTATTGTCAACGGCATGCATCTATTATTTTATTAGTGATTTTATATTGCTTAATTGGCATTAATTGTCACTTAATTAGCATTAGTAATATGTTAGTATGTTAATTAGCATTAGTAATCTTGAATGAAATGTCATTGATCATTTTTTGTAAGCATTGTTTTTGATAATAAAGAATTTATTATTATTAAAAAATTGAAACGCCTAAAAGTTATTATTATTATTATTCGGACACCAATTACTATGAATGATATTCGTTATTAAAAAAAAAATTAAGTACTGTAGTATTCATATAACTTGGCAGCGTGTAGCAGATGGGACATGCTACATCTGAACCCAGCATACTGCTGCCAAGTTATATGAAAACTACAATGGATATCTTTTTTTCACAAAAATAATAGTTTTTCAAACTAAGTCTAGGTATATAAATGATATTACTGTATTGGTTGTATAATAGTATTCGAGGTTTCGAGGCATCAATTAATTAACAATTATTTTCATACTCTGCTACAAAGATATAGAGCTACAAATTACAAGGGATAAATTTTGATTTTCCACAGCATTGAATATAATCAATGCTGGGTAGCTTTCACTTATGGCGGATAATAAGTTCAACAAGCAAACTAGTAACGCAGCGCACACACTTCTCGACTACAGCAGTCGCCAGATGTGGTCACGGGCCCATGGCTACCCTCTAGGGACTGGAAGGGGGGGGGGTGAAAATGGGAGTGGGGGGGGTGAAAATGGGAGTGGGGGGGGGGTGAAAATGGGAGTGGGGGCGTTCGTGAACGGGTGACATGAGTTGTTGCACGTTCAAACGAGGGTGAGATGAAAAAGTATTGCAAGTTTTTCGACCAGTGGGGCGTAGCATGGTACAACTGGCTGTTGAGATCTATTATCACTTGTTCTTCTGAAAAGAACTGATTCTAGGGCAAGTGTCCCCTTTCACCACTCCACCCGCATGCTAAAACTGGAATTTCGATAAAAAAATGTATAAAAATAGGGAAATATTTAATGCTGAATAAAGTTGGTATTGGGAAATATTATTTAATGTTGAATAAAGTTGGTATTGGGAAATATTATCAGCTTTGGCCTAAAACTCAAGCTTCAAACTTCAAGTCATAGAAGCTTGATATTATAAGCATTATTATCACCGCACATAGCTTTTGTATTTTTAAAACGACACTCCTTCATCATCAGGGATTAATTTCAGCCGGATCACACCCGAGCGGAGCTCCGGTACCTTTTACAACACCGAAGTGGAGCTAAATCGATAATAAAATCATTTATTTTAATTCAGATCTGGACTAGCTGGAATTGATTGTTTGTTTTTTAATTTAGACTGACTTTTGTAGTTATGGTTTTCAAGTTTTCGTCAAAATCATTTAAAAGATCTTATTATTTTTGACCTTATTTTAAAAAGACCTAAATCTTATTATCTTGTATATTATGTAATATTATATGTGCATTACTAACCATGCTCAAATGCGTTTAATATGCACCAATTCATGTGTAATTTTCAAACATTTTCCGGGGGACGACCCCCGGACCACCCGGTAAGTCACAGCTCCGGTACTTCTCAATTTAAAAATTAAGCTCTAAAAGAATCTCAAGAGCTAGATTTGAATTTTTTCAATACCTATAAATGTTCTTTTAGTTTTAAAAAGAATATAGGGGGCTTATTTTTTCGCATTTTTGCTGGGGGTGCCCAATTTTTGGGGGGTGGCTGGTGCTAAATTTAGGGGGGGGGGGGCATCATGAAACTAGGGGGGATGGGCAACCCTTAACTAACATCTCTTAGGGACACAAAGCCAAGTAGAGAACAGCATTTGAGCGTTGAGTCAGTGCCACACTATAATATAGGCTACTTTACGTAGTGAGGCCCTGGTTGAGTGCAGTAGTAGATTTTAGCCACCTGCTCGCTTCCAGTCAGCGACACGCGACAACCAAAACGGTCACGTGCCAACTTAAACGCATAACAACAACAACAATAGATACGATAATGAGGTGACGTGACACGACGGCTGCTGGCGTGGCTATCACGTTACGTGACGCGTTCAACAAGCAACTTACACTTTTTAGAGAAAGGGGATGAAGGCGAGCTGACTCGTGCCCAATTGTGCCCCTAGGGTAATTAAACCACTGCCCGAAGTGTGTGTCGTGGCTATTTGCATATGTCTAATTGATATTTACCTTGTAATAGTATAGCTGAGGCTGCTGCTGCTGTTTTTGTCACCACTGGTTTTGATTCACAGTTCAGGAGAGCTAGAGAGGTGGGTTGTTTTCGTCGTCTGTGTAGAACGTGAACTGGAACAATTAGTTTGGAATAATATGAGTTAGTTTTGGAACAATTAATACAATTAGTTTTGGAATAATAATATGTAATTGTAAGAACTTTTAATAATCTAATATCAAAACTGACACTGTTTTTCAATTAAATATATAATTTTCACACACTTTTACTGGGTATACTGGAGGAATGCATTTCACTTCTGAAAAGAAGCTTCGTCAGCCTCCTACTTCAAGTTACTAACAAGTTAATAACAAATCCAAACAATGCATTATAATACGGCACTACTGGCAGAAGTAGGACCTGATCGCCAGCAGTGAGTTCAAGATTTAGGTAAGTTCAGAAAAGCAAGAAAGTGAAAAAATAAGAAAGAAAATTCAGGAAAAGGAATGGAGACATGTTATTATAGTAGTTTATGCAACGATTTTATTTTGACCCTTATTAAAGCACGAGTTAGATGTAAGTTATAACACGAGCGAATGCGAGTGTTATAAATATCTCACGAGTGCTTTAATGGCCAAATAAAATCGTTGCATACACTATTTTATCTACGACCACTAGTATACATTTAATTAAAACAATTTCATTTTACCTGTGACTGTCAGAGATACCTAACCTCTCATCTCAAATATGATAAGTTATAGTAGATTGTTAGGTTAAAGTAGCTGGTGTAGCAGTTTGAACAAATCAGCTGATAGTTTCACAATATTGAATTACGATATTGATTCCATCAAAAATGCTTCTGATTGGTCCAGAAACCGTGTTATAATGTAGAACCTGTACTATAATGAGCTCTTTATGCAACGGGTTTCAAAAAGCATTTCGAAAAGACAGCTGTTTTGGCATCAATTGTGAAACTGTAATGTATACATTATGACATGGTCGTAGATAAAGAAGTTAAGAATACTTTAAACTATTTTGTAGTAAATGTTAGTTTTTATCCATTCATCTATTTCATTGCTGAGCTTCTTCGTAAATCTACTATGTATGAAGTAATTGGGGACTTTATTGGCAAGATACTCCATATAATATGTGAATTATTGGTCTTTATTTGTAGTTAATCTGGTGAATGATCTATTATAAACATTGAATACAGATGGAGGTATATTGTGTAAGTTAATATTTAATGTGAGAAGATCTTTATTTTTATTATTAAGAGTGACAATTATTAGCAAAGACCTGTCTGAGCGTAGGAACTTTAAATTCAACAAATAGACATTTGCTGGGATATAATCTGGGTCTTCTTAAAACTGCTCTAATCAAATGCTTCTGTAAAGTGAATATCTTATTGAAATGTGTGTCAAAGGTGCCCCCCACAACTCTATCCGATATTCAAACAAAGAGTTTGAAACCGTTATTCCAGCAATTTTAATCAGTGGAAATGTGTCAAATTTAATAATGTCCAAAATTGAAATTCCTATGGTTAAAAGTTAAAAATTAGCATATTCAATTACATTTTTAAAAAGCATTTAAATCTGTTATTCAAAGGCATTCAGCCTTACTTCTGCACCATGAAGTTTGTCTGGAGTGAAACTAAACTCAAAATATTATTCCTACCCCATTCAAAAAAAGCCGTATTGTATTTAGTGTCGAAATCTTACAACAAAGAATCTTTCGACTCAATAATCCTATAGTGTTACAAAAATAACACAATAACAATCGGACTATAGATAAATCTACAATAACAGAGTTTAAATGCTTTTTAAAAATGTAATTTTCTGTGAACTGATAATAGGCCTACTATAGAATCAGAGACTGGAAACCACAATAATAAACTTGATACTATTTAGTTTACTATATTCGGGAAGAATGACAGACATCTTTCAAGAACATATCACATTTTGCAAGACTACTTTTGCAGATCGGGCTTCCAAGATGTATCGAACAAACCAGGTAAGGAAACAGTCGAAAGAGAAATCAAATGAGGCGTGCATTTTGGGAAGCCCATATTTATTCTACGTCACATCCACTAAAAGAAGCCGCCCCTCAGCGGTGTCTTTGGAATTGAAATAATAGCCTATTTCGAAATACTAAAATGTTCCTAATGGAAGCGTGCAACAGTTGTTTAATCTTTTTTTCCTACAGTGACCCGAAAAAGTGCCTATTTTTGCACTAACTGAAGCACGCAAAATAGTCTATTCCTGCAACAGTGCGGGAAAGTATTTTTCCGCACTCCAAATTTGCAACCTAACAACACAAAATAGTGAGCATGTAATACGCAGGTTCCCTATTCTGCATTCAAAAATAGGTTGGCTACTCTGCTTCAGCTGTGAATAGTTGTTGTTGATGAAATCGATTTGATTCGAAGATAGGTTATGTGAGGAATTTTCAGGTTATGTATGCCCTGTTTTGTTCTGTTTGATTTACTTTATGCATTACTGTAGGAAAAATTTAATGTGTAATTCGAGTGCAAAGTATTGTTTCTGCACTCGAGAAACGTTTTTCACTCGCCTTTGGCTCGTGAAAAAAACTGTTTCTCTCGATGCAGAAAAACGGTGCTTTGCACTCTAGTTAAACAAATAGCTATTTTCGTGCTGATGATTTTTTTTGTAGATTACATTTTGGGGACTCCAGTTAAGGAGTATAAGACAAGTCCGATTAACAATTATACAATCTTATACACATAATTACTATATTAATTAGTTGAGGCGAGGCTTAATTTTGATGTGAAAGCAACTGTTGTACACTATAAAAAGCTTTATAAATTAAGTATTTTATAATTCCCATATGAGGAAGAGACTTGTGCGTGGGTAATGAAATGATATTAATGATGTTATGGATGGTGGACCTACAGTTTTAGGTTGGCTCCGGACCAATAGTTAAGTGATAATCAAGCAGATATGCTACTTTTTGCCGGTCACCCTTCCAAGCTCAGTCCCGAGCGCTCGGTACTGAGCTGATCAAAATCTGGTCTGTTTTATAGTGAACAATGTTTATTTCTATTTTTATAAACTGAATAAATACTTTTTAAAACAAACGATTAATTTCAATATTCTATTTAAAATTATTCAGATGAATTTTTACATCAACCGCCCAGTTCCAGCACTTTTTCTAAAAACCCTCCCGAACAGCGAAAGCTAGAGCGAAACTGACTGCACGAATAATGTAGAATAACACTATAGATTATGATGTAGAAGATCCATCTTGTTTCCACATCTGAACACATCATTTCAACAGGTCACAGTTATACAGACATTGACACTAATTTAGGCACACTACACTTCACTCACAAAAGCCAAAAACTCAATGTTTTAGAACAATATGAAATTTATAAACACACAAAAGAGAAACCTGACAACATATTTTAAATGACCAAATTAACTTCTTCTCACACAATTTGTTTCTGAAGGTAGGAGGATAGATGTTTCACATACTAGAACCGGAGAAAATACTCTAAGGATACCGAATCACCGAACTACCATTTATACTAAATCTTTTCTTGTTAGCGCCTGTCGTGCTTGGAATGCACTTCCCAATCCTATTAGATCCTTTGAGAGTCGAGTGGGCTTTATCTTGGCATTGAGAAAATATCTTTTTGAGAAAATGACTGAGTCTGTTCAACCCTAGAGCAACTGCATGACAACTTTCATCATTCACTCAATCATTCATCAACTCCATAAGCAATTTATTCACCATTCAAATCCTTAATGTCTTAGGGATCTTAATTATTATAATCCATAAAATATTAACTTATGTATAAAAAGTTTTCGTTTTACTTTAATGTCTAGTGTAATATTAACCACTATCACCCCCTATTATTCCTCTTAAATTATGCTTAAATTATCACCCCCTATCATTCCTCTTAAATTATGCTTTTTTTAACTCACTTTCATATTAATGTTTAACATAAATTATCTCATTTGTAAATAATCTCTTTTTCTGTCTCATTGTTTTACTCTCAATCAGAAAATATCAATCCATAACTTCTATTATTAATTGTAAATTAACTCTATTAATCACTTTGTTCTAATCATTCATATCCTTCAAATAATTTATTCATCTTATTTTAGTTTTTAACTTTCATACCGTTTTCAGTTTATTATAGCCTACGGTCAAGTGTTGATGAGAAGGATATTCTTGAATATCCTCTTCCAAGAATGGACATTTATATGTTCAAACTTCGCCGTTTCATGTAGATACATCACAATCATATTATCGTTATCAAATTGCATCTTATACTGTATACATATCGTTGATTAATTCTTTAGTTTAGATTTGTAAAATTCATAGAACAATAATTACAGTACTTATATATTTTTAACTATCATAATCTAGAATCTAAGACTGTTTCATTTTGTAATCTACATGAATAAAGTAAATAATCTAATCTAATCTAATCTAACTCTTTTTGACAAAATAATCCCAATTTCAAACTTCCCGCCTACTCATTCCCCCACCCCTTCACCATTCCAACATCTATAACCCTCTCAAACTCATGCCTTGAGTCAGTTTTTTTTTTGTAGAGTACGTCTTGGAGACTCCAGTTAAGGAGTGTAAGACAAATCAGATTAACAATATTATACACTTGATACCAAAAGTACAATATCAATTAGTTGAGGTGTACACTGTGGCTCGTCTGACGATGCTCTTAACATCAGAGTGAAACGGCCGTCACGCCATAACGTGAGTCATAATTTCCACTTGTGTTTTTTTTAGTTTTTACTGTCGATTAGGCTAGTTACAATCTATTCTGTTTTCAGCTCACGATTTACACAATCAATGTCTCACAATGGCTCTCACTATTTAAAGGGGTTTTTTAAAAAGCCGTTTTGCACCAAAATTTTGTCTGCTCTTGCGCAATAACTTTTTTATTTTTCATTACATGCCGCCTAAAACCGTTGCTAAGAAATCGTCATTTACGTTCTGATGCTTGTAATAGACCATGAATTGTCATAAATAACCATTTATTACAGAATCCTTACGTGTTGGAGGCTACAAATGATAAAGGAGCTGTCCTTTAAATATATTCAATCTTTACAAATAGTGGAGGATCACTACAAAAGATAGTGATGCTATCATTACAAATGTTGGATGATACCATTACAAAATACTGATTGCTTACAAAAGAATTTCTTAATTTCAAGTGTTTTTTAAATAGATCTTATTAAGATAGGAATTCAATGGTGGAATATATTATTAGTGATATATTCTGAAAGAAAATCTATTAAAATGTTGTATATTTAAAAAACTTCTATATATTATATACTTGCTCCCTGCCCCAAACGGTAATCCACTTCTTGATGTACTTAGGCCTACCTATATCTATAGTGTCCCCCCAAACTTTTCCATATTCTTCCCACAAATAAATTATCTGTGATGTTTTCCATGACGAAATACTTAATGATCAATCTAATATTAAAACTGACACTGTATTTCACTTTTAAATAATCTTTTACTCACATATATATATTGGAGATGCTTGAGGAATGCATTTCACTTCTGAAAAGAAGCTTCGTCAGCCTTTTTTTCAGAAGTGAAATGCATTCCTCAAGCATCTCCAATATATGTGAGTAAAACATTATTTAAAAGTGAAATACAGTGTCAGTTTTAATATTAGATTGTTCATTAAGTATTTCGTCATGGAAAACATCACAGACTTCATCAGTCAAACATCATCAGTCAGTTTTAATATTAAATAAATTATACTGCAAGAAAAAACACTTTGATGTGACAATAAACACTCACATTTCTATATACGACAACAATTTATTGTTTCACTCTGTTTTGAGCATCATTAGACACACCTTTCAACTGACAGTTTGGTCTGTAGGCTAGGTACATACAGCAAGCAACTGGTGATAGCAACGCAACGCAAACTTGAGTTGCTCTTAGGAAAGTTTCTAGTCGCAGATGACTGGTTTATAAGAGTGTTCATAATTATAGGCTATGATTAAAGTTGCCAGTTTAGTGGTCAGTAACTGCTGCTGCTGCTGTAGTCCTACTATCATTGGCGAAACAAGGGGGGGGGGGTTACAAATTTTTTATTTACTTCATTTTAATGAATACTCGAGTAAAATTACTGTTTTTAAGCCTCAAATCAAGCTCTCATCATGAAAAATTTCCCTTAATGTGGACTAAAATGAATGGATTTAAGCTTTTCTAGACATAAGTCTAGAATCTCTTGGAATACGATTTTTTCGCTAGTAGGCCTATAACCTAACAAAACACAATAAAATACTGTGATGTTTTCCATGACGAAATACTTAATGAACAATCTAATATTAAAACACACTGTATTTCACATTTAAATAATGTTTTACTCACATATATTGGAGATGCTTGAGGAATGCATTTCACTTCTGAAAGGCTGACGAAGCTTCTTTTCAGAAGTGAAATGCATTCCTCAAGCATCTCCAATATATGTGAGTAAAACATTATTTAAAAGTGAAATACAGTGTCAGTTTTAATATTAGAATAAAATACTGCTGGCAACTGAGAAACTGAGCAACTAGTTTGTTTGAAACTGAGCATGAGTTGACTGGAGCAACTCTAGTACCCGCGTCACTCGCTAGTCACGTTGCTATCACCTCACTATGAACAACACATTCAACTTTGTATGGTGTGAAAGTTTGCGTTGCGTTGCCATCACCTGGTTGATGTATTACTTTTTTTTGAAGCCCACATTGATCTGAGACCTGTCCGTGGGTAATGAATTGGATGATGGAGATTGATGATTTGGACCTACAATTTTAGGTGGGTTCCGAACCACCGGGAAGTGATTTTACAGCCGAGAACAGAGTATTTTTTGCTGGCCAATCCAGTTATGTTCCTTTCCAGATCGAAGTGTTTTTTTTCTTAGTTGAAATTAAATTTAGTGTATTGGAGACTTGTGGTAACTTATATTCCCAAGGAAGTAAGCTAGATGTATCATTGTACGAACTAAACTAACCTATTGAAGGGGAAAATATTGAAGCACAGGGAGATTATTCACGTGAAATTGTTCTCGATCCTTGAAAACATCGCCAATTGAAAACGATACTCAGCTTTTGAGTAGTTGAATAAAGAAACCGACAAACTGAAGATATAGAAAGATAGAACCGGATAAGGTACTTTAAAGCGGAAACTTTGAAGGTTTCTTTTCGAAGCGAAATGAAAAATAGATGAGAACCAGTTTGAAAGGACTTCATAAGTGCATCTTCTAACAGGTAAAAAACCTAGGTCCGCAAAAGTAACAAATATGAATCTATATGGATGCGAAAACCCCCTGACAAAACTCGATGTTGCTATTGATAGGCAGGAAGAAGGTGCTATAAGATTTTCTCATCGTAAAAACCACAAAAATACAACTTAAACACTTAGGTTACAGTGTTTCTGTTAAAAAAAATTAGAATATTCATTTTTTTAAGAAGAGTGAAGAAATTCCTTAGTCTTCTTCAAAGTTTCAATTGTAACACAGTGCATTTGTTGAAGCTGTAGTTCACAAACAGGCAAATAATCAGGGTCCATTTTATTCATCAATCTGAAATACAATGATGCTAAGAATGGTGGACCTACATCTTTAGGTGGGTTTCGAACCACCGGGTAAGTGATAAGTGATATTGGGAAGTGATAGCCGCGAGCCGTAGCAGGTATCTGTTCAATCAGAAAGATAAGCTGCGCTCTCGTAGGTCCTGTTTGTAACGGTGACCGATTAGATTGGCCAGCAAAAAAGACACTGTTCTCTGCTGAAAATCACTTCCTGGTGGTTTGGAACCCACCTAAAACTGTAGGTCCAACTCATAAATCACCTTCATCCAACTCATTATCCACGCACAGGTCTCAGACCTATGTGGGTTTCTTCCTCAAAAATAAAAAAGAAATTTATTACAGGAAAAAACACAACAAAACAGTACAACAGCTTACAGAGCTGCAGGAGGTGATAACGTCATGTCTGGTAACTTTCTGAGTCACTAATGTATCAACAATATTAGTTTATTTCTTTGAAAATGTAAACTTTACACGCCTTGTTTGAAAAATAGACTTCAACTTACATTTCCAATTACGAATTATATTCAAGCATTGATTGATATCCTCGATTTACATATGAATTTGAATAAGTAATGCTATTCAGCTAACTAGATGTAGCTAGGGATGGTGAAAAGAAAAGACCATTTCTATTTTATGTTGATGAGTAGAGGGTAGTAGAGTAAGAAAAAGAGAGTAGACCGAGAGGGAGAAAGAGATACTGTGAGGAAACGAGTGAGTAGAAGGCTGAAAGAGGAGGTTCTCCAGAGGGGTGGAACAGGGGTGCAAAATGTGAATGGTAACCTCCGGTAGTCTACTAGCGTAATAGAGGGGCATAAAATCAATGCAGTAGTGTACTAAAATAGAATAATTGCCAATGGATTCAGATTCAGCTGCTTCTACTGGTTTGATGTACTTAAAACATAAATAGCATCCCTCAAATCTATAAATCATAGCTTCAAATAATAATGGTCTAGATGAGTTCGTCGGGGTTTTCTTTATCGTTTGACTATGGATGAATAGTTGGTCATTGACTGTACTATCGAAACTCAAATAGTATAAATAATAGTTGGCTACAGTTGTTGTTTGGTATATAGTATATATAGCTCTGTTACTATGATTTTTTTAACACTAGGCTTACAATTCAAATAACAATCTGTGATGTTTTCCATGACGAAATACTTAATGAACAATCTAATATTAAAACTGACACTGTATTTCACTTTTAAATAATGTTTTACTCACATATATTGGAGATGCTTGAGGAATGCATTTCACTTCTGAAAAGAAGCTTCGTCAGCCTCTGAAGTAAAATGCTGACGAAGCTTCTTTCAGAAGTGAAATGCATTCCTCAAGCATCTCCAGTATATGTGAGTAAAATATTATTTAAAAGTGAAATACAGTGTCAGTTTTGATAATAGATTGCTCAAATAATAAGTTATTCAAAAGCAAAGGTAACACTTCGATACAATATTAATATATATAACATATTAAATACTAAATTTTAATATTTATCCCGAAGTTTCTCCCAGCTATGTCATACAGATAAATCATGTTTCATAATGAAAAATAAGACGAAATTGTCACAACCACATTTATTAAAACTTCGAGAAACTAGTTTCGGTTGTTACACCATTATCAATCTCAATCAAACTGTTTGATTGAAGAGTTTGATTGAGATTGATAATGGTGTAACAACCGAAACTAGTTTCTCGAAGTTTTAATAAATGTGGTTGTGACAATTTCGTCTTATTTTTCATTATGGATACCTTCCACAATATCACCTTCGCCATTACTAAGAAAATCATGTTTCATTCTACCTACCATAGCATAATATTTTTCTTTTCAATAATCGATGTAACAACTATTATAATCTGCTTATTTTTATCAGTTTGTTCATATCTACGTTCCAGTTGAAAGCTAAATATTATTTCTCTTTTTTCCTCTTCTTTCTTCTCTTTCCTTTTTTTCCTTTTTTTCCTTTCATATTGTAATAGTTATATTATTTGTCTTTATAATATAGTGTTACGGGTTCTATGTCTAAAATAACGCTGGCAACACTTAAATTGATCACTTTCACTTTATTTACACAAATAATTCACAACACTCACTGTTCAGTAATTTCTTACAGAAAAATAAGCAATTAAAAACAGATAACACGATATTGTTCAACTGATAATGAGTTTCCAATGAACTGTACACAAAACAATCACTAAATGTCAAAAGGCCGATCTAATATTAAATAATAACTGTACAATAAACTGTCCAATAACAGTCAAAAAGAAACATCGAGGAAGAACCATTAACTCACGTAGCACAAGTAATAGGTAAGAGAATTATCACTACAGACAATAAAAGTTCCTTAGATGGTTTGTAAAAGCGCCAACGGGATTGTACTGTCTGTATTAACGCGAACTGTCACTACTGCCACTTACCAACGTAGAACAATAACTGAACTACTCAACTGTCACACTTGTTTATCATGACGAATTACAGACGAGACTACTCATTTACAAGAGTCCACCTCTATTTATATAAAATTTCATTATTTGAGATATCTCTCAAATTTTCTGTCAACTTCTGAATAAATAAATAAAGGAAACTAGCACCTTCCACAATATTCGATAACATTCCATTAATGTCTAATCAAACAACGAGAACATTCTACTAATTTTATTACCAAGTAAACACTATAAAAGTGTCAACAGCTGAGTAATTAATGGCTTAAAAGTAAATACATAGCAGATAACGCCGAAAACCACTGCTTCTTCTTTCAATTCTCTCCAATTTCATATCCGCTAGAATAGTATTAATTTTTAGATTATCTGCACTCAGGCTTGGCCTTTGCAGGTTATTTTCCTTACATTGTTATATTAAGGCATTATGTTTTATTTCATATTGATTACTGTTTATTTATATATAACATTAAAAAAAATTTGATTTGGAAATGGGGAAGTGATAGCAACTATCTGTTCAATCAGAGATAAGCTACGAAACTCCTGGGCGCTCTTTGTAAGGGTGACCGATTGGATTGGCCAGCAAAAAAGACTCTGTTCTCTGCAGTGGAATCACTTCCCGGTGGTTAGGAACCCACCTAAATATGTCCAACTCATCAATCGCCAATTCACATATCATAACAGTTAACATTCTGTGAGCATTTTTGTTAGTATAATAATGCTTAAATATTGAGTATCTGTGGGATAATTTATATTATTTTATGGGATACAAAGAATTGTTAGCATTATTAGTGATAGCGGAGTGCCATAGCAGGTGTCTGTTCAGAGATAAGCTACGAAACTCCTGGGCGCTCTTTGTAAGGGTGACCGATTGGATTGGCCAGCAAAAAAGACTCTGTTCTCTGCAGTGGAATCACTTCCCGGTGGTTCAGAACCCACCTAAAACTGAAGGTCCAACTCATCAATCACCATCATCCAATTCATTACCCACGCACAGGTCTCAGACCTATGTGGGCTTCATCCTCCGAAAAAAAGAGAAGAAAAACGTTCCTGAAAATAGCAAGAGTTTTAAAACCTTTTTAGTACATTTTTTAAAGACAAATGCTACAACTTGTGTACTTTCCAAATACAATGGATACAACTTGTCAGATATACTTTTCACAACCCTTTTATGGTTTCATGAAACTCGTTTTCGTCCCCTCAGCTGGTCCCATTAAAGGATTTAAGTCACTGCAAAAAGTGTGTAAAGCGCAAGGGCAATCCAAGTAACCCTTCATTGCCGTGATCCGGTGAGCTTTTAAAATGGAATTAGGCCTTTGCTGTTCAACACATCAGGGTTTTAAAGATGGGAGGCTACTGCGTTTATCTGCAACAGGAGATTACATCGCTTCGGCTGAGGATTACAGCTCCGGGAACAATTAGGAGACTGAGCCATGGTTCTCTACGAACAAATCACTATGTCAACGGGACATCGCTCTCTAGTTAGCCTGGATTGGGTGACAAGATAAGCGTGTGTTATCCTTCACTGCCTCTCGCAATAGTTCCTGTTCTAAACGTATGCAATATCAATTCATTTCTCTTCATTTGACCAAAGAGGAAATTTGCCAGCATAGTAGCATTACTATACTTCTCATTTTATACTGTATTTTTCTACTTTACACTGTTTTTTACTTTTCACTCATCCTTCTTCTCATAAAAGGCGACCGGCGTAGTGTAGTGTAGTTTAGTGTAGTGTAGCTGTAGCAGGTATCTGTTCAATCAGAGAGATAGGCTGCGTTCTCGTAGGTCCTGTTCGTAACGGTGACCGATTACATTGGCCAGCAAAAAAGACACTGTTCTCTGCTGTAAAATCACTTCCCGGTGGTTCGGAACCCACCTAAAACTGTAGGTCCAACTCATCAATCACCATCATCCAACTCATTACCCACGCACAGGTCTCATACCTATGTGGGCTTCATCCTCAAAAAAAAAGAAAAAGTGTAGTGTAGGGCATGACTGCCACTCCGACGGTCGCGGATTCGGTTCCTATTAAACCCTGACTTTTCGGCATTTGTGCTGTGGAATGAGCAACCATTTTCAGTCAATTACAATGGAAGATGAAGACAGATAAAAACCCAAAACTGCTTCCTTCATTTCTGCTTTCTGCAAGTTTATCTCAATAAACTTTAAAATTGGCGGTAACATTCGGTAGGTTACATAACATTATTATTTGTTAACTTTTTATGTGAATTTAACGACTTGCAGTCAAATGTTCTCGATTTGACTGCAAGTTGTTAAATTCACATAAAAAGTTAATATTAACAACGCAGATCGTTATGGAACAAGAAATCCAAGAATTCAATTTAACTGGTGAGATGCATTTAATCCGTTCAAGTCGTTAAATTTACAACAAAAAGTTAAAGTTAAATTGAGTTACAAAAAAAAACAATAAGGAATAAGTTACAGTGTCAGTATGTCGCATGGGTTTTATAGAACCAGATTTACTTGCGTCCCGTCCATCAATTTCCTCTGGTGATTAGTTCCACAAAACGCATCTAATAGAAATTCTACTGCTCAGTCTCAACAAGTATCTCTTTCAACTGGTGAGAAGCTAAAAGCCGCTTAATATTTATAAAGGTTCATTCTCATGAGTATCAGATGATGTTTTGGTTAGATCACGTGACTAGAAGCGTGTCAGCACGCGCGAGAATTGTTGGCACGTGCCAGTCACGTGACAATTGTTGTTAGATTATCATTGGCCTATAATAGCGCCTCTTGGCGATCTTATATTAATGGGAGAGTGTCGGAATTGAATGAAAAACACTCCTCCCTTAACCGTTCTTCTTTTAAAAATAATCGGTATAATACGATTTTTTATCAATTTATTGTCATTATAGTTTTACCACTTCCTCACATTAGAGATCATCACTTGAGCGTGCATACGTCTCCGACAAGAGTACTAACCATGGGATCATCCGCTTATTTAGACAATATAATTTTATTACAACCTCGATTTTATTGAAAGAAGCGAACACACTACACCAGTTTGTCAAGTAGAGTATTTTTATTGTCTACATAGGCACAATGTGTTCATCAATTTGTAAAATAGAATAACTTCAAGTGGTACTCTGTAATTGTAGTGTAGATCTGATCTCGACCATTGTCGGATGTGAAAAAGTACGTACGGTGGTACGGTAATGAAATGATGAGCTATATCATTGATGGATGTGGTGTGAAAAGATAAGGGTATAATGGAATAGAAAAGTGAGGGGATAAGTGAGTTGGCTAGTTTCAAGTATTAGTTAAAGAGTTTGAATCAAATGTCACTGAACCAGGTCTACTTAAAATGACACGTGTTAAGTAAAAAGTAATGCTTTTGGTAAGCTATATACCATTTCATTAGAGAAATATTTATCTTGTAAATAAAGCAGATAAATATATAGACTGAAAGTCATCGAAATAATTGCCGGTCAGACAACTTAACTACTAGACAATTTCTCTGAAGTAAAATTCACTTAGATTTAGACAAAGGCTATTTAGATTCGGTTATTTGAACTCTCCAATAAAGTCTAGAAAATAAGCATTCAATAACATTCAGTTCAATACTTTGAATAGGAATTAATCCCAACCACAGATACCCATACATTTGTTTCAAGAGATTAGCCATTTTTGCGGCAGCAGTTGGTGGTGGTGTGGTGGTATGAAAATCTCAAAACCGAAGTTTTAATCAAAGTATTAACAACGTAATTATGAGCTATCAAGTTCCAAAAACTGTTCCAAATTATTTGCTCTAATATAAATTCCAAATATGTAGAAAATTTTTATAGTCTTTCTAGAGATGGAAAATCTACCTCAAGTGTTCATATTTCACAAATTAATTTATGAAGTTTTTTCAAGCAATAGGTAAAACTTATTTTGATAGGTATCAAGGTAAAAGACACTCTCTAACTCCAGAAAATAAGAAAATGGCAGTCCTAAAGAAAAAAAAAACATCACCAACGCTTTCACAACCTCACCAACAATAAAACACAACCTCACTGACGCTTTCATGAAAGCATTGAAAATCAATAATTTTGGTTACGAATCGTGTAGCCATAATAACACAGAAGCGCTTGTCTTTGATTAGATAAGACTCTGGTTGGCTGCTCCTTCAGTCACGAATCCCATTTTTTTCAGCCTTCTATATTTTATGTCATCATTACCCACGTACAAGTCTCAAGTATCATTTGGACATAATCTGTGGAGAATATTTAGATAAGAAGTATTTGACTTGCAATTGCATAGTAATTGTAATTTGAACTTACCTGATTCCTAAAAAATAAATTTGAGCTACAAAAAACTGCTACATACTGTTACAGTTTCTATCACTGAAATAATGAAAGTAACATACTTGAAAGTACACAACACTTGAAAGTAACTTTATTCACGCAATTAACTCCCAACAGACACTAATCATAAATTATCACACAAGAAAATCAATTAAAGAAACTACAGTCCAATAACTTTCAACTAATGATGAATATTTCTATAACAAGATTAATCACTGTCCAAAACAAATCAGTACCTGTCAGTAAGCCAATCAATAAGTTAATAATAAGTGTCCAATAATCTGTTCAATGACTAAATAAGAAATGTCTAATAAACTCAATAATAAACTAGAAACCTACTAAGCACAACCACTGACATGGTTTTTATCACACTAAAACCAATCACAATTGTATAGCACTGTGTATACTGCCATGGAAAGAAGAACGCCTACTGTCACAGAAAGAATTATCACAAGTCATTCTGAATTGAAACTGACTCACTGCTGACAAGCACAGCTCTGTCATATCAGTCTGTTCCATTTTCAGAGAGTCCTTACTCTAGGTATTTCCATCAAAATTTATAAACTGTAATCAAGAATAAGCTCGACTTTCCCAGAAGCCCGTTTAACATAGATTAAAAGAGAAGGTTGTGACAAAGGTTTAGAAACAACAAGTGCTATCCCATTATCAACCGGAAATAGCTGTCAAAGCTCAAAGGTCGCTTTCCTCTCCCTTTTTGTTTCCTCACAGTGCAGTTTAATTAATAGATTTTTAAATTTTGTTTCAGCCTCAGATGACATGGAAATACTTGCAACAATAGACCTTGATTCAAAGTTTCCCACAGAAGTGATAGCATCCTCACTGCCTTTGCATCAGTTGAACTCACAAAAAGCAATTGTTAAATCTCAGCCTCAATCAACACAGTCTGCAAGACAGCACTGACTTTCATCAACTCCAAAACAAACGATTTTATTTCTAAAAACACCAGGCAAGCAATCTCAAACAGTCCAATCAATTGAAGCCAACCAATTTTAATCAATCTGATGTTAAATAAACAATTTCAATTGAATTTGAATTATTCTATCAACAAATATGAATGAGAGAAGCAAAATTTAATCCACTATATTTTGAGTTTTATAATATTTACAATAAAATTCTATTTAGTTCGCCTTTCAATAGAATTAAGTTTCATAATACCGCCAATAAGATTTAATTCAAGAATTTTAATAAAATTTAGTTTTCAAAACCTTTAATAAAATTTAATTCTTAAAATCCAATCAGATTTAGTTCAAGACTTCTAATACAATCAAGTTCAGTTCTTGATAGTTTCTTGAATCATTCATTAGCTCTTAATTCAACAGGGGATGTGAGGCTTGTTTCACACACACCCAGCAGTTGGGTAAACGGTGTCATTCACCTAGTGTAATTACATTGTATCATATTCCAATGCTCAATATAATACACCGCTCCTATGTCTCTACAACCGGTAAACAAAACCCACTACCTGAGTGATGGGTAAGTGTGAAACAAGCCTCAGGGCCGCTGCGGAATCAGTAGCTACTGGATGATTTACTGGAAGACTGAGAAACCGGGGATTGAACTTTCAATAAAAGTAATAATCATTTCAATAAATTCAAGATTTTAAATGAAATTTAGGCCCATATTTATGATCGTGACTTATGTTGATCCAAGCACAACTCATCCAAGTTTGACTTGGAAAGGCTCTATTAAGTTGAACATGGTCACAAGCTAACCTAAAATTGTGTCATATTATCAGGCACTAATAAACAAAATAACGTGCATGAAAAGATAAAGATACTGCACTGCATGTAAATTTACAGTTACTGTTACATAATAATAATAATTACCATGCCAACAACTTTCAAATCATTATTTTCTGTTCTCTGAATTTGCAAAATGAGCATTCAAGACAATGTAGTGAATGCTATCTGCCAGCAGACCTAAGAGCTCCATCCATTCTATTTCATAGAAAGAGAATTCTATCCTAGTGCCAAAAATAATGTATAGGTTAGAACTAGATTTATATAAAATAAGTAGAAATAATTTCAATAAGTCAAATATACAGTGAATTACATTGCAATGGTGCAAAAATTGAATATGATGATTTTATTTAATTATTATGAGCCAATACCTTACTAAAAAATGAAGCCAAAATATGATGCAACATAACAATTTAAGAACGGCTTCAAGTCAGCTCTGTATCTAGCTTGGCTAAAAACGGATTTGAGACACCAATTATAAGCACAACTTGACTTTTAAGTTAAGAAGATGTTTGAGTAAGTTTCATGAATACAAACTTTAGTCTTAACTTTACTCATATTAGGTGAGTTTACTAGCTGAAAAGTGAGGTTATAAGCTGACCCAGTTGTCCATGTAACATTTATATAGTGTAAATTAGAGTTGTTTAATGTAAACTATTAATGTTAGATTATTTATCAGGAGTCAGATCTCTGTTATGGGAGCTGGGTTGTCACTTTGTTGCTCGCTTTTTTTCATGTCATGAACCTGTAAGTGTAAGTACAACTTAGTCTGACTAACTTATCCAAGTCGATCTTTGATAAGTCACGTTCATAAATATGGGCCTTAGTTTTGTAATACTTTTAATTAAATTAGTTAATTTAAAATCCCCAATAAAGTGTAGAAAATACACATTCAATAACATTTAGTTCAAGATTTTAAATATGAAATAATTTCAATTGAATTACAATTATTCTATCATCAAGAAATATGAATGGGAGAAGCGAATTTTAATCAATTAAATTTCAGATTCATAACATTTCCAATAAAGGTTTATTTTTGAAAGGCTCCAAATCAAATTCAGTTCAAGTCTTTCTATAAAATTTAGTTTCATAATACTTCAATAAAATTTAATTCTTCAAAAATTTAATAAAATTTAGTTCTTCAAAACCTTTTATAAAATGTAGTTTTTCAGAACCCAATAACATTTAGTTTAAGACTTCTAATACAATAAAGTTCTCAATAGTATCTCAAATCAATCTCCAGCTATTGATTCAATATTCATTTTCATAAATTATTTTGTGAAATATGAATGCTTGAGGTAGATGTTCTATTTTCTCTAGAAAGATTATATAATTTTTCTACATATTTGGAATTTATATTAGAGCAAATAATTTGGAACAGTTTTTGGAACTTGATAGCTCATAATTACGTTGTTAATACTTTGATTAAAACTTCGGTTTTGAGATTTTCATACCACCACACCACCACCAACTGCTGCCGCTAAAATGGCTGCTAATCTCTTGAAACAAATGTATGGGTATCTGTGGTTGGGATTAATTCCTACTCAAAATATTGAACTGAATGCTATTGAATGCCTATTTTCTAGACTTTATTGGAGGTTTTCAAGAACCTAATTTCATAGAAAGTATAATAAAACTATTCTTGAAAACTCAACTTGTTAACAAGTTAAAACTTAACTTGAAAATCGTGAATTAATTGAAATGATTTTTACTTTTATTGAAAGTCTAATGTCTGGTTTCTCAGTCTTTCAGTAAATCATCCAGTAGCAACCGACCCCGCAGTGGTCCTAAGGCCTGTTTGACACATACCCAGCAGTCAAGGTAACCGGTGTCATTCACCCAGTGTAATTACATTGTATCATATTCCAATGCTCAATATAATACACCGCTCCTATGTCTCTACAACTGGTAAACAACACCTGCTACCTGAGTGACGGGTATGTGTGAAACTAGCCTTAGGGCGGCTACAGAATCGGTAGCTACTGGATAATTTACTGAAAGACTGAGAAACCAGACATTAGACTTTCAATCAAAGTATAAATCATTTCAATAAATTCAAGATTTTAAATCAAATTTAGTTATTTAATACTTATAATGAAATTAGGTTATTTAAAATCTCCAATAAATTCTAGACAATAAGCATTCAATAATATTTAGTTCAATATTTAAAATAGGAATAATCCCAACCACAGATACCCATACATTTGTTTCAAGAGATTAGCCATTTTTGCGGCAGCAGTTGGTGGTGGTGTGGTGGTATGAAAATCTCAAAACCGAAGTTTTAATCAAAGTATTAACAACGTAATTATGAGCTATCAAGTTCCAAAAACTGTTCCAAATTATTTGCTCTGATATAAATTCCAAATATGTAGAAAAATTATATAGTCTTTCTAGAGAAAATGGAAAATCTACCTCAAGTGTTCATATTTCACAAATTAATTTATGAAGTTTTTTCAAGCAATAGGTAAGACATATTATAATAGGTAACAAAATAAAAAACACTCTCTTAACTCTAGAAAATAAAAAAAATGGCAGTCCTAAAGCAAAAACAACCTCACCAACGCTTTCACAACCTCACCAACAATAAAACACAACCTCACTGACGCTTTCATGAAAGCATTGAAAATCAATAATGTTGGTTACGAATCGTGCAGCCATAATGTCACAGAAGCGCTTGTCTTTGATTAGATAAGACTCTGGTTGGCTGCTCCTTCAGTCACGAATCCCATTTTTTTCAGCCTTCTCTATTTTATGTCATCATTCACATCATTACCCACGTACAAGTCTCAAGTATCATTTGGACATAATCTGTAGAATTTTTTTTGATTAGAAGTCCTTGACTTGCAATTGCATAGTAATCAAAATTTAAACTTACCTGATTCCTAAAAAATAAATTTGAGCTACAAAAAACTGCTACATACTGTTACAGGTTCTATCACTAAAATAATAAAAGTAACATACTTGAAAGTACACAACACTTGAAAGTTACTTTATTTCTCATAATTAACTCCCAACAGACACTAATCATAAATTATCACACAAGAAAATCAATAGAAGAAACAACAGTCCAATAACTTTCAACTAATAACGAATATTTCTATAACAAGATTAATCACTGTCGAAAACAAATCAGTACCTGTCAGTAAGCCAATCAATAAGTTAATAATAAGTGACCAATAATCTGTTCGATGACTAAATAAGAAATGTCTAATAAACTCAATAATAAACTAAAAATCTACTAAGCACAACCACTGACATGGTTTTCATCACACTAAAACGAATCACTATTGTATAGCACTGTGTATACTGCCATGGAAAGAAGAACGCCTACTGTCACAGAAAGAATCATCACAAGTCATTCTGAATTGAAACTGACTCACTGCAGACAAGCACAGCTCTGTCATATCAGTCTGTTCCATTTTCAGAGAGTCCTTACTCTAGATATTTCTATCAAAATTTATAAACTGTAATCAAGAATAAGCTCGAAATTCCCAGAAGCCCATTTGACATAGAGTAAAAGAGAAGGTTGTGACAAAGGTTTAGAAACAACAAGTGCTATCCCAACCGTAAATAGCTGTCAAAGCTTGAAGGTCGCTTTCCTCTCCCTTAGCGTTTCCTCACAGTGCAGTTCAATTAATAGATTTTTAAATTTTGTTTCAAGCTCTGATGATATGGAAATACTTGCAACACTAGACCTTGATTCAAAGTTTCCCACAGAAGTCATAGCATCCTCACTGCCTTTGCATCAGTTGAACTCACCAACAGCAGTTGTTAAATCTCAGCATCAATCAACACAGTCTGCAAGACAGCACTGACTTTCATCAACTCCAAAAAAAACGATTTTATTTCTAAAAACACCAGGCAAGCAATCTCAAACAGTCCAATCAATTGAAGCCAACCAATTTTAATCAATCTGATGTTAAATAAACAATTTCAATTGAATTTGAATTATTCTGTCAACAAATATGAATGAGAGAAGCAAAATTTAATCAACTATATTTTGAGTTTTATAATATTTACAATAAAATTCTATTTTGTTCGCCTTTCAATAGAATTTAGTTTCAAAATATTGCCAATAAAATTTAATTGAAATTTTTTAATGAAATTTAGTTATTCAAAACCTTTAATAAAATTTAATACTTAAAATCCAATCAGATTTAGTTCAAGACTTCTAATACAATCAAGTTCAGTTCTCAATAGTTTCTCGAATCATTCATTAGCTCTCAATTCAACAGGGGACGTGAGGCTTGTTTCACACACAGCAGTTGGGTAACCGGTGTCATTCAACTTGTGTAAATACATTGTATCATATTCCAATGCTCAATATAATACACTGCTCCTATGTCTCTACAACCGGTAAACAACACCCACTACCTGAGTGATGGGTATGTGTGAAACAAGCTGCGGAATCAGTAGCTACTGGAAGACTGAGAAACCGGGCATTGAACTTTCAATAAAAGTAATAATCATTTCAATAAATTCAAGATTTTCAATGAAATTTAGGCCCATATTTATGATCGTGACTTATGTTGATCTAAGCACAACTCATCTAAGTTTAACTTGGAAAGGCTCTATTACATTGAACATGGTCACAAGCTAACCTAAAATTGTGTCATATTATCAGGCACTAATAAACATAAAAAACGTGCATGAAAAGATAAAGATACTGCACTGCATGTAAATTTACAGTTACTGTTACATAATAATAATAATAATTACCATGCCAACAACTTTCAAATCATTATTTTCCGTTTTCTGAATTTGAAAAATGAGCATTCAAGACAATGTAGTGAATGCTATCTGCCAGCAGACCTAAGAGCTCCATCCATTCTATTTCATAGAAAGAGAATTCTATCCTAGTGCCAAAAATAATGTATAGGTTAGAACTAGATTTATATAAGTTAAAATAAGTAGAAATAATTTCAATAAGTCAAATATACAGTGAATTACATTTCAATGGTGCAAAAATTGAATATGATGATTTTATTTAATTATTATGAGCCAATACCTTACTAAAAAATGAAGCCAAAATATGATGCAACATAACAATCTAAGAATGGCTTCAAGTCAGCTCTGTACCTAGCTTGGCTAAAAACGGATTTGAGACACCAATTATAAGCACAACTTGACTTTTAAGTTAAGAAGATGTTTTTGAGTGAGGTTCATGAATACAAACTTTACTCTAAACTTCACTTATATTGGGTGAGTTTACTAGCTGAAAAGTGAGGTTATAAGCTGACCCAGTTGTCCATGTAACATTTATATAGTGTAAATTAGAGTTGTTTAATGTAAACTATTAATGTTAGATTATTTATCAGGAGTCATATCTTTGTTATGGGAGCTGGGTTGGCACTTTGTTGCTCACTTTCTTTCATGTCATGAACCTGTAAGTGTAAGTACAACTTATTGCTGCTAAGTCTGACTAACTTATCCAAGTCAATCTTTGATAAGTCACGTTCATAAATACGGGCCTTAGTTTTGTAATACTTTTAATTAAATTAGTTAATTTAAAATCTCCAATAAAGTGTAGAAAATACACATTCAATAACATTTAGTTCAAGATTTTAAATATGAATTAATTTTAATTAAATTACAATTATTTTATTATCAAAAATATGAACAGGAGAAGCGAGTTTTAATCAATTAAATTTCAGTTTTATAATATTTCCAATAAAGGTTTATTTTTGAAAGGCTCCAAATCAAACTCAGTTCAAGTCTTTCTATAAAATTTAGTTTCATAATACTGTACTTCAATAAAATTTAATTCTTCAAAAAATTTAATAAAATGTAGTTCTTCAAAACCTTTTATAAAATGTAGTTTTTCAGAACCCAATAACATTTAGTTTAAGACTTCTAATACAATAAAGTTCTCAATAGTATCTCAAATCAATCTTCAGCTATTGATTCAATATCCATTTTCGTATTTTATTATTTTGTGAAATATGAATGCTTGAGGTAGATGTTCTATTTTCTCTAGAAAGACTAAATAGTTTTTTTACATATTTGGAATTTATATAAGAGCAAATAATTTGAAACAGTTTTAAAACTTACGAGCTTATAATACATTGTTAATACTTTGATAAAAAACTTGGATTTGAGATTTTCATACCACCACAACACAACCATCTGCTGCCGCTAAAATGGCTGCTAATCTCTTGAAACAAATGTATGGGTATCTGTGGTTGGGATTAATTCCTACTCAAAATATTGAACTGAATGTTATTGAATGCCAATTTTCTAGACTTTATTGGAGGTTTTGAAGAACCTAATTTCATAGAAAGTATAATAAAACTATTCTTGAAAACTCAACTTGTTAACAAGTTAAAACTTAACTTGAAAATCTTGAATTTATTGAAATGATTTTTACTTCTATTGAAAGTCTAATGTATGGTTTCTCAGTCTTTCAGTAAATCATCCAGTAGCAACCGATCCCGCAGTGGTCCTAAGGCTTGTTTGACACATACCCAGCAGTCAAGGTAACTGGTGTCATTCACCCAGTGTAATTACATTGTATCATATTCCAATGCTCAATATAATACACCGCTCCTATGTCTCTACAACTGATAAACAACACCTGCTACCTGAGTGACGGGTATGTGTGAAACTAGCCTTAGAACCGCTACAGAATCGTTAGCTACTGGATAATTTACTGAAAGACTGAGAAACCAGACATAAGACTTTCAATCAAAGTAATAATCATTTCAATAAATTCAAGATTTTAAATCAAATTTAGTTATTTAATACTTATAATGAAATTAGGTTATTTAAAAACTCCAATAAATTCTAGACAATAAGCATTCAATAATATTTAGTTCAATTTTTAAAATAGGAATTAATCCCAACCACAGATACCCATACATTTGTTTCAAGAGATTAGCCATTTTAGCGGCAGCAGTTGGTGGTGGTGTGGTGGTATGAAAATCTCAAAACCGAAGTTTTAATCAAAGTATTAACAACGTAATTATGAGCTATCAAGTTCCAAAAACTGTTCCAAATTATTTGCTCTAATATAAATTCCAAATATGTAGAAAAATTATATAGTCTTTCTAGAGAAAATGGAAAATCTACCTCAAGTGTTCATATTTCACAAATTAATTTATGAAGTTTTTTTCAAGCAATAGGTAAGACTTATTTTGATAGGTATCAAGGTAAAAGACACTCTCTAACTCCAGAAAATAAGAAAATGGCAGTCCTAAAGAAAAAAACAACCACACCAACGCTTTCACAACCTCACCAACAATAAAACACAACCTCACTGACGCTTTCATGAAAGCATTGAAAATCAATAATGTTGGTTACGAATCGTGTAGCCATAATGACACAGAAGCGCTTGTCTTTGATTAGATAAGACTCTGGTTGGCTGCTCCTTCAGTCACGAATCTCATTTTTTTCAGCCTTCTATATTTTATGTCATCATTCACATCATTACCCACGTACAAGTCTCAAGTCTCATTTGGGCATAATCTGTGGAGAATATTTTGATAAGAAGTATTTGACTTGCAATTGCATAGTAATCAAAATTTAAACTTACCTGATTCCTAAAAAATAAATTTGAGCTACAAAAAACTGCTACATACTGTTACAGGTTCTATCACTGAAATAATGAAAGTAACATACTTGAAAGTACACAACACTTGAAAGTTACTTTATTTCTCATAATTAACTCCCAACAGACACTAATCATAAATTATCACACAAGAAAATCAATAAAAGAAACAACAGTCCAATAACTTTCAACTAATAATGAATATTTCTATAACAAGATTAATCACTGTCCAAAACAAATCAGTACCTGTCAGTAAGCCAATCAATAAGTTAATAATAAGTGACCAATAATCTGTTCGATGACTAAATAAGAAATGTCTAATAAACTCAATAATAAACTAAAAATCTACTAAGCACAACCACTGACATGGTTTTTATCACACTAAAACCAATCACAATTGTATAGCACTGTGTATACTGCCATGGAAAGAAGTACGCCTACTGTCACAGAAAGAATTATCACAAGTCATTCTGAATTGAAACTGACTCACTGCAGACAAGCACAGCTCTGTCATATCAGTCTGTTCCATTTTCAGAGAATCCTTACTCTAGATATTTCTATCAAAATTTATAAACTGTAATCAAGAATAACCTCGAATTTCCCAGAAGCCCGTTTGACATAGAGTAAAAGAGAAGGTGTGACAAAGGTTTAGAAACAACAAGTGCTATCCCATTATCAACCGGAAATAGCTGTCAAAGCTTGAAGGTCGCTTTCCTCTCCCTTTGCGTTTCCTCACAGTGCAGTTCAATTAATAGATTTTTAAATTTTGTTTCAGCCTCAGATGATATGGAAATACTTGCAACACTAGACCTTGATTCAAAGTTTCCCACAGAAGTCATAGCATCCTCACTGCCTTTGCATCAGTTGAACTCACCAACAGCAGTTGTTAAATCTCAGCCTCAATCAACACAGTCTGCAAGACAGCACTGACTTTCATCAACTCCAAAACAAACGATTTTATTTCTAAAAACACCAGGCAAGCAATCTCAAACATTCCAATCAATTGAAGCCAATCAATTTTAATCAATCTGATGTTAAATAAACAATTTCAATTGAATTTGATTTATTCTATCAACAAATATGAATGAGAGAAGCAAAATTTAATCAACTATATTTTGAGTTTTATAATATTTACAATAAAATTCTATTTTGTTCGCCTTTCAATAGAATTTAGTTTCATAATATTGCCAATAAAATTTAATTCAAAAATTTTAATAAAATTTAGTTATTCAAAACCTTTAATAAAATTTAATACTTAAAATCCAATCAGATTTAGTTCAAGACTTCTAATACAATCAAGTTCAGTTCTCAATAGTTTCTCGAATCATTCATTAGCTCTCAATTCAACAGGGGACATGAGGCTTGTTTCACACACACCCAGCAGTTGGGTAACCGGTGTCATACAACTTGTGTAAATACATTGTATCATATTCCAATGCTCAATATAATACACCGCTCCTATGTCTCTACAACCGGTAAACAAAACCCACTACCTGAGTGACAGGTATGTGTGAAACAAGCCTCAGGGCCACTGCGGAATCAGTAGCTACTGGATGATTTACTGGAAGACTTGAGAAACCGGGCATTGAACTTTCAATAAAAGTAATAATCATTTCAATAAATTCAAGATTTTAAATGAAATTTAGGCCCATATTTATGATCGTGACTTATGTTGATCCAAGCACAACTCATCCAAGTTTGACTTGGAAAGGCTCTATTACATTGAACATGGTCACAAGCTAACCTAAAATTGTGTCATATTATCAGGCACTAATAAACATAAAAGACGTGCATGAAAAGATAAAGATACTGCACTGCATGTAAATTTACAGTTACTGTTACATAATAATAATAATTACCATGCCAACAACTTTCAAATCATAATTTTCTGTTTTCTGAATTTGAAAAATGAGCATTCAAGACAATGTAGTGAATGCTATCTGCCAGCAGACCTAAGAGCTCCATCCGTTCTATTTCATAGAAAGAGAATTCTATCCTAGTGCCAAAAATAATGTATAGGTTAGAACTAGATTTATATAAGTTAAAATAAGTAGAAATAATTTCAATAAGTCAAATATACAGTGAATTACATTGCAATGGTGCAAAAATTGAATATGATGATTTTATTTAATTATTATGAGCCAATACCTTACTAAAATATGTAGCGAAAATATGATGCAACATAACAATCTAAGAACGGCTTCAAGTCAGCTCTGTATCTAGCTTGGCTAAAAACGGATTTGAGACACCAATTATAAGCACAACTTGACTTTTAAGTTAAGAATATATTTAAGTGAGGTTCATGGATACAAACTTTACTTATATTAGGTGAGTTTACTAGCTGAAAAGTGAGGTTATAAGCTGACCCAGTTGTCCATGTAACATTTATATAGTGTAAATTAGAGTTGTTTAATGTAAACTATTAATGTTAGATTATTTATCAGGAGTCAGATCTCTGTTATGGGAGCTGGGTTGTCACTTTGTTGCTCGCTTTCTTTCATGTCATGAACCTGTAAGTGTAAGTACAACTTAGTCTGACTAACTTATGCAAGTCGATCTTTGATAAGTCACGTTCATAAATACGGGCCTTAGTTTTGTAATACTTTTAATTAAATTAGTTAATTTAAAATCTCCAATAAAGTGTAGAAAATACACATTCAATAACATTTAGTTCAAGATTTTAAATATGAAATAATTTCAATTGAATTACAATTATTCTATCATCAAGAAATATGAATGGGAGAAGCGAATTTTAATCAATTAAATTTCAGATTCATAACGTTTCCAATAAAGGTTTATTTTTGAAAGGCTCCAAATCAAACTCAGTTCAAGTCTTTCTATAAAATTTAGTTTCATAATACTGTACTTCAATAAAATTTAATTCTTCAAAAAATTTAATAAAATTTAGTTCTTCAAAACCTTTTATAAAATGTAGTTTTTCAGAACCCAATAACATTTAGTTTAAGACTTCTAATCCAATAAAGTTCTCAATAGTATCTCAAATCAATCTTCAGCTATTGATTCAATATTCATTTTCATAAATTATTTTGTGAAATATGAATGCTCGAGGTAGATGTTCTATTTTCTCTAGAAAGACTGAATAATTTTTTTACATATTTGGAATTTATATAAGAGCAAATAATTTGAAACAGTTTTAAAACTTACGAGCTTATATTACATTGTTAATACTTTGATAAAAAACTTGGTTTTTAGATTTTCATACCACCACACCACAACCATCTGCTGCCGCTAAAATGGCTGCTAATCTCTTAAAACAAATGTATGGGTATCTGTGGTTGGGATTAATTCCTACTCAAAATATTGAACTGAATGTTATTGAATGCCAATTTTCTAGACTTTATTGGAGGTTTTGAAGAACGGAACCTAATTTCATAGAAAGTATAATAAAACTATTCTTGAAAACTCAACTTGTTAACAAGTTAAAACTTAACTTGAAAATCTTGAATTTATTGAAATGATTTTTACTTCTATTGAAAGTCTAATGTCTGGTTTCTCAGTCTTTCAGTAAATCATCCAGTAGCAACCGATCCCGCAGTGGTCCTAAGGCTTGTTTGACACATACCCAGCAGTCAAGGTAACTGGTGTCATTCACCCAGTGTAATTACATTGTATCATATTCCAATGCTCAATATAATACACCGCTCCTATGTCTCTACAACTGATAAACAACACCTGCTACCTGAGTGACGGGTATGTGTGAAACTAGCCTTAAGGCCGCTACAGAATCGGTAGCTACTGGATAATTTACTGAAAGACTGGGAAACCAGACATTAGACTTTCAATCAATGTAATAATCATTTCAATAAATTCAAGATTTTAAATCAAATTTAGTTATTTAATACTTATAATGAAATTAGGTTATTTAAAATCTCCAATAAATTCTAGACAATAAGCATTCAATAATATTTAGTTCAATATTTAAAATAGGAATTAATCCCAACCACAGATACCCATACATTTGTTTTAAGAGTTTAGCCATTTTAGCGGCAGCAGATGGTTGTGGTGTGGTGGTATGAAGATCTCAAAACCGAAGTTTTACTCAAAGTATTAACAATGTAATTATAAGCTCTAAGTTACAAATTATTTGTTCTAATATAAATTCCAAATATGTAGAAAAATTATATAGTCTTTCTAGAGAAAATGGAAAATCTACCTCAAGTGTTCATATTTCACAAATTAATTTATGCAGTTTTTTTCAAGCAATAGGTAAGACTTATTTTGATAGGTATCAAGGTAAAAGACACTCTCTAACTCCAGAAAATAAGAAAATGGCAGTCCTAAAGAAAAAACAACCTCACCAACGCTTTCACAACCTCACCAACAATAAAACACAACCTCACTGACGCTTTCATGAAAGCATTGAAAATCAATAATGTTGGTTACGAATCGTGCAGCCATAATGACACAGAAGCGCTTGTCTTTGATTAGATAAGACTCTGGTTGGCTGCTCCTTCAGTCACGAATCCCATTTTTTTCAGCCTTCTATATTTTATGTCATCATTCACATCATTACCCACGTACAAGTCTCAAGTATCATTTGGACATAATCTGTAGAATTTTTTTTGATTGGAAGTCCTTGACTTGCAATTGCATAGTTATCAAAATTTAAACTTACCTGATTCCTAAAAAATAAATTTGAGCTACAAAAAACTGCTACATACTGTTACAGGTTCTATCACTGAAATAATGAAAGTAACATACTTGAAAGTACACATCACTTGAAAGTAACTTTATTCACGCACTTAACTCCCAACAGACACTAATAATTAATTATCACACAAGAAAATCAATTAAAGAAACAACAGTCCAATAACTTTCAACTAATAATGAATATTTCTATAACAAGATTAATCACTGTCCAAAACAAATCAGTACCTGTCAGTAAGCCAATCAATAAGTTAATAATAAGTGACCAATAATCTGTTTGATGACTAAATAAGAAATGTCTAATAAACTCAATAATAAACTAGAAACCTACTAAGCACAACCACTGACATGGTTTTCATCACACTAAAACGAATCACTATTGTATAGCACTGTGTATACTACCATGGAAAGAAGAATGCCTACTGTCACAGAAAGAATTATCACAAGTCATTCTGAATTGAAATTGACTCACTGCTGACAAGCACAGCTCTGTCATATCAGTCTGTTCCATTTTCAGAGAGTCCTTACTCTAGATACTTCTATCAAAATTTATAAACTGTAATCAAGAATAACCTCGAATTTCCCAGAAGCCCATTTGACATAGAGTAAAAGAGAAGGTTGTGACAAAGGTTTAGAAACAACAAGTGCTATCCCATTATCAACCGGAAATAGCTGTCAAAGCTCAAAGGTCGCTTTCCTCTCCCTTTGCGTTTCCTCACAGTGCAGTTCAATTAATAGATTTTTAAATTTTGTTTCAGCCTCAGATGATATGGAAATACTTGCAACACTAGACCTTGATTCAAAGTTTCCCACAGAAGTGATAGCATCCTCACTGCCTTTGCATCAGTTGAACTCACCAACAGCAGTTGTTAAATCTCAGCCTCAATCAACACAGTCTGCAAGACAGCACTGACTTTCATCAACTCCAAAGCAAACGATTTTATTTCTAAAAACACCAGGCAAGCAATCTCAAACAGTCCAATCAATTGAAGCCAACCAATTTTAATCAATCTGATGTTAAATAAACAATTTCAATTGAATTTGAATTATTCTATCAACAAATATGAATGAGAGAAGCAAAATTTAATCAACTATATTTTGAGTTTTATAATATTTACAATAAAATTCTATTTAGTTCGCCTTTCAATAGAATTTAGTTTCATAATACCGCCAATAAGATTTAATTCAAGAATTTTAATAAAATTTAGTTATTCAAAACCTTTAATAAAATTAAATACTTAAAATCCAATCAGATTTAGTTCAAGACTTCTAATACAATCATGTTCAGTTCTTGATAGTTTCTTGAATCATTCATCTGTTATCAACTCAACAGGGGACGTGAGGCTTGTTTCACACACACCCAGCAGTTGGGTAACTGGTGTCATTCACCTAGTGTAATTACATTGTATGATATTCCAATGCTCAGTATAATACACCGCTCCTATGTCTCTACAACCGGTAAACAAGACCCACTACCTGAGTGACGGGTATGTGTGAAACAAGCCTCAGGGCCACTGCGGAATCAGTAGCTACTGGATGATTTACTGGAAGACTTGAGAAACCGGGCATTGAACTTTCAATAAAAGTAATAATCATTTCAATAAATTCAAGATTTTCAATGAAATTTAGGCCCATATTTATGATTGTGACGTATGTTGATCCAAGCACAACTCATCTAAGTTTGACTTGGAAAGGCTCTATAACATTGAACATGGTCACAAGCTAACCTAAAATTGTATTGAACATGGTCACAAGCTAACCTAAAATTGTGTCATATTATCAGGCACTAATAAACATAAAAAACGTGCATGAAAAGATAAAGATACTGCACTGCATGTAAATTTACAGTTACTGTTACATAATAATAATAATTACCATGCCAACATCTTTCAAATCATTATTTTCTGTTTTCTGAATTTGCAAAATGAGCATTCAAGACAATGTAGTGAATGCTATCTGCCAGCAGACCTAAGAGCTCCATCCATTCTATTTCATAGAAAGAGAATTCTATCCTAGTGCCAAAAATAATGTATAGGTTAGAACTAGATTTATATAAGTTAAAATAAGTAGAAATAATTTCAATAAGTCAAATATACAGTGAATTACATTGCAATGGTGCAAAATTGAATATGATGATTTTATTTAATTATTATGAGCCAATACCTTACTAAAAAATGAAGCGAAAATATGATGCAACATAACAATCTAAGAACGGCTTCAAGTCAGCTCTGTATCTAGCTTGGCTAAGAACGGATTTGAGACACCAATTATAAGCACAACTTGACTTTTAAGTTGAGAAGATGTTTGAGTGAGGTTCATGAATACAAACTTTAGTCTAAACTTTACTTATATTAGGTGAGTTTACTAGCTGAAAAGTGAGGTTATAAGCTGACCCAGTTGTCCATGTAACATTATATAGTGTAAATTAGAGTTGTTTAATGTAAACTATTAATGTTAGATTATTTATCAGGAGTCAGATCTTTGTTATGGGAGCTGGGTTGGCACTGTGTTGCTCGCTTTCTTTCATGTCATGAACCTGTAAGTGTAAGTACAACTTATTGCTGCTAAGTCTGACTAACTTATCCAAGTCGATCTTTGATAAGTCACGTTCATAAATACGGGCCTTAGTTTTGTAATACTTTTAATTAAATTAGTTAATTTAAAATCTCCAATAAAGTGTAGAAAATACACATTCAATAACATTTAGTTCAAGATTTTAAATATGAATTAATTTTAAATATGAATTAATTTTAATTAAATTACAATTATTTTATTATCAAAAATATGAACAGGAGAAGCGAGTTTTAATCAATTGAATTTCAGTTTTATAATATTTCCAATAAAGGTTTATTTTTGAAAGGCTCCAAATCAAATTCAGTTCAAGTCTTTCAATAAAATTTACTTTCATAATACTTCAATAAAATTTAATTCTTCAAAAATTTAATAAAATTTAGTTCTTCAAAAGCTTTAATAAAATGTAGATCTACAAAATCCAATAAAAATTAGTTTAAGACTTCTAATACAATAAAGTTCTCAAATCAATCTTCAGCTATTGATTCAATATCCATTTTCGTAAATTATTTTGTGAAATATGAATGCTTGAGGTAGATGTTCTATTTTCTCTAGAAAGACTAAATAGTTTTTTTACATATTTGGAATTTATATAAGAGCAAATAATTTGGAACAGTTTTAAAACTTACGAGCTTATAATACATTGTTAATACTTTGATAAAAAACTTGGATTTGAGATTTTCATACCACCACAACACAACCATCTGCTGCCGCTAAAATGGCTGCTAATCTCTTGAAACAAATGTATGGGTATCTGTGGTTGGGATTAATTCCTACTCAAAATATTGAACTGAATGCTATTGAATGCCTATTTTCTAGACTTTATTGGAGGTTTTGAAGAACCTAATTTCATAGAAAGTATAATAAAACTATTCTTGAAAACTCAACTTGTTAACAAGTTAAAACTTAACTTGAAAATCTTGAATTTATTGAAATGATTTTTACTTTTATTGAAAGTCCAATGTCTGGTTTCTCAGTCTTTCAGTAAATCATCCAGTAGCAACCGATCCCGCAGAGGTCCTAAGGCTTGTTTGACACATACCCAGCAGTCAAGGTAACTGGTGTCATTCACCCAGTGTAATTACATTGTATCATATTCCAATGCTCAATATAATACACCGCTCCTATGTCTCTACAACTGATAAACAACACCTGCTACCTGAGTGACGGGTATGTGTGAAACTAGCCTTAGGGCCGCTACAGAATCGGTAGCTACTGGATAATTTACTGAAAGACTGGGAAACCAGACATTAGACTTTCAATCAATGTAATAATCATTTCAATAAATTCAAGATTTTAAATCAAATTTAGTTATTTAATACTTATAATGAAATTAGGTTATTTAAAATCTCCAATAAATTCTAGACAATAAGCATTCAATAATATTTAGTTCAATATTTAAAATAGGAATAATCCCAACCACAGATACCCATACATTTGTTTCAAGAGATTAGCCATTTTTGCGGCAGCAGTTGGTGGTGGTGTGGTGGTATGAAAATCTCAAAACCGAAGTTTTAATCAAAGTATTAACAACGTAATTATGAGCTATCAAGTTCCAAAAACTGTTCCAAATTATTTGCTCTAATATAAATTCCAAATATGTAGAAAAATTATATAGTCTTTCTAGAGAAAATGGAAAATCTACCTCAAGTGTTCATATTTCACAAATTAATTTATGAAGTTTTTTTCAAGCAATAGGTAAGACTTATTTTGATAGGTATCAAGGTAAAAGACACTCTCTAACTCCAGAAAATAAGAAAATGGCAGTCCTAAAGAAAAAAACAACCACACCAACGCTTTCACAACCTCACCAACAATAAAACACAACCTCACTGACGCTTTCATGAAAGCATTGAAAATCAATAATGTTGGTTACGAATCGTGTAGCCATAATGACACAGAAGCGCTTGTCTTTGATTAGATAAGACTCTGGTTGGCTGCTCCTTCAGTCACGAATCTCATTTTTTTCAGCCTTCTATATTTTATGTCATCATTCACATCATTACCCACGTACAAGTCTCAAGTCTCATTTGGGCATAATCTGTGGAGAATATTTTGATAAGAAGTATTTGACTTGCAATTGCATAGTAATCAAAATTTAAACTTACCTGATTCCTAAAAAATAAATTTGAGCTACAAAAAACTGCTACATACTGTTACAGGTTCTATCACTGAAATAATGAAAGTAACATACTTGAAAGTACACAACACTTGAAAGTTACTTTATTTCTCATAATTAACTCCCAACAGACACTAATCATAAATTATCACACAAGAAAATCAATAAAAGAAACAACAGTCCAATAACTTTCAACTAATAATGAATATTTCTATAACAAGATTAATCACTGTCCAAAACAAATCAGTACCTGTCAGTAAGCCAATCAATAAGTTAATAATAAGTGACCAATAATCTGTTCGATGACTAAATAAGAAATGTCTAATAAACTCAATAATAAACTAAAAATCTACTAAGCACAACCACTGACATGGTTTTTATCACACTAAAACCAATCACAATTGTATAGCACTGTGTATACTGCCATGGAAAGAAGTACGCCTACTGTCACAGAAAGAATTATCACAAGTCATTCTGAATTGAAACTGACTCACTGCAGACAAGCACAGCTCTGTCATATCAGTCTGTTCCATTTTCAGAGAATCCTTACTCTAGATATTTCTATCAAAATTTATAAACTGTAATCAAGAATAACCTCGAATTTCCCAGAAGCCCGTTTGACATAGAGTAAAAGAGAAGGTGTGACAAAGGTTTAGAAACAACAAGTGCTATCCCATTATCAACCGGAAATAGCTGTCAAAGCTTGAAGGTCGCTTTCCTCTCCCTTTGCGTTTCCTCACAGTGCAGTTCAATTAATAGATTTTTAAATTTTGTTTCAGCCTCAGATGATATGGAAATACTTGCAACACTAGACCTTGATTCAAAGTTTCCCACAGAAGTCATAGCATCCTCACTGCCTTTGCATCAGTTGAACTCACCAACAGCAGTTGTTAAATCTCAGCCTCAATCAACACAGTCTGCAAGACAGCACAGACTTTCATCAACTCCAAAACAAACGATTTTATTTCTAAAAACACCAGGCAAGCAATCTCAAACATTCCAATCAATTGAAGCCAATCAATTTTAATCAATCTGATGTTAAATAAACAATTTCAATTGAATTTGATTTATTCTATCAACAAATATGAATGAGAGAAGCAAAATTTAATCAACTATATTTTGAGTTTTATAATATTTACAATAAAATTCTATTTAGTTCGCCTTTCAATAGAATTTAGTTTCATAATATTGCCAATAAAATTTAATTCAAAAATTTTAATAAAATTTAGTTATTCAAAACCTTTAATAAAATTTAATACTTAAAATCCAATCAGATTTAGTTCAAGACTTCTAATACAATCAAGTTCAGTTCTCAATAGTTTCTCGAATCATTCATTAGCTCTCAATTCAACAGGGGACATGAGGCTTGTTTCACACACACCCAGCAGTTGGGTAACCGGTGTCATACAACTTGTGTAAATACATTGTATCATATTCCAATGCTCAATATAATACACCGCTCCTATGTCTCTACAACCGGTAAACAAAACCCACTACCTGAGTGACAGGTATGTGTGAAACAAGCCTCAGGGCCACTGCGGAATCAGTAGCTACTGGATGATTTACTGGAAGACTTGAGAAACCGGGCATTGAACTTTCAATAAAAGTAATAATCATTTCAATAAATTCAAGATTTTCAATGAAATTTAGGCCCATATTTATGATCGTGACTTATGTTGATCCAAGCACAACTCATCCAAGTTTGACTTGGAAAGGCTCTATTACATTGAACATGGTCACAAGCTAACCTAAAATTGTGTCATATTATCAGGCACTAATAAACATAAAAAACGTGCATGAAAAGATAAAGATACTGCACTGCATGTAAATTTACAGTTACTGTTACATAATAATAATAATTACCATGCCAACAACTTTCAAATCATAATTTTCTGTTTTCTGAATTTGAAAAATGAGCATTCAAGACAATGTAGTGAATGCTATCTGCCAGCAGACCTAAGAGCTCCATCCGTTCTATTTCATAGAAAGAGAATTCTATCCTAGTGCCAAAAATAATGTATAGGTTAGAACTAGATTTATATAAGTTAAAATAAGTAGAAATAATTTCAATAAGTCAAATATACAGTGAATTACATTGCAATGGTGCAAAAATTGAATATGATGATTTTATTTAATTATTATGAGCCAATACCTTACTAAAATATGTAGCGAAAATATGATGCAACATAACAATCTAAGAACGGCTTCAAGTCAGCTCTGTATCTAGCTTGGCTAAAAACGGATTTGAGACACCAATTATAAGCACAACTTGACTTTTAAGTTAAGAATATATTTAAGTGAGGTTCATGGATACAAACTTTACTTATATTAGGTGAGTTTACTAGCTGAAAAGTGAGGTTATAAGCTGACCCAGTTGTCCATGTAACATTTATATAGTGTAAATTAGAGTTGTTTAATGTAAACTATTAATGTTAGATTATTTATCAGGAGTCAGATCTCTGTTATGGGAGCTGGGTTGTCACTTTGTTGCTCGCTTTCTTTCATGTCATGAACCTGTAAGTGTAAGTACAACTTAGTCTGACTAACTTATGCAAGTCGATCTTTGATAAGTCACGTTCATAAATACGGGCCTTAGTTTTGTAATACTTTTAATTAAATTAGTTAATTTAAAATCTCCAATAAAGTGTAGAAAATACACATTCAATAACATTTAGTTCAAGATTTTAAATATGAAATAATTTCAATTGAATTACAATTATTCTATCATCAAGAAATATGAATGGGAGAAGCGAATTTTAATCAATTAAATTTCAGATTCATAACGTTTCCAATAAAGGTTTATTTTTGAAAGGCTCCAAATCAAACTCAGTTCAAGTCTTTCTATAAAATTTAGTTTCATAATACTGTACTTCAATAAAATTTAATTCTTCAAAAAATTTAATAAAATGTAGTTCTTCAAAACCTTTTATAAAATGTAGTTTTTCAGAACCCAATAACATTTAGTTTAAGACTTCTAATCCAATAAAGTTCTCAATAGTATCTCAAATCAATCTTCAGCTATTGATTCAATATTCATTTTCATAAATTATTTTGTGAAATATGAATGCTCGAGGTAGATGTTCTATTTTCTCTAGAAAGACTGAATAATTTTTTTACATATTTGGAATTTATATAAGAGCAAATAATTTGAAACAGTTTTAAAACTTACGAGCTTATATTACATTGTTAATACTTTGATAAAAAACTTGGTTTTTAGATTTTCATACCACCACACCACAACCATCTGCTGCCGCTAAAATGGCTGCTAATCTCTTAAAACAAATGTATGGGTATCTGTGGTTGGGATTAATTCCTACTCAAAATATTGAACTGAATGTTATTGAATGCCAATTTTCTAGACTTTATTGGAGGTTTTGAAGAACGGAACCTAATTTCATAGAAAGTATAATAAAACTATTCTTGAAAACTCAACTTGTTAACAAGTTAAAACTTAACTTGAAAATCTTGAATTTATTGAAATGATTTTTACTTCTATTGAAAGTCTAATATCTGGTTTCTCAGTCTTTCAGTAAATCATCCAGTAGCAACCGATCCCGCAGTGGTCCTAAGGCTTGTTTGACACATACCCAGCAGTCAAGGTAACTGGTGTCATTCACCCAGTGTAATTACATTGTATCATATTCCAATGCTCAATATAATACACCGCACCTATGTCTCTACAACTGATAAACAACACCTGCTACCTGAGTGACGGGTATGTGTGAAACTAGCCTTAAGGCCGCTACAGAATCGGTAGCTACTGGATAATTTACTGAAAGACTGGGAAACCAGACATTAGACTTTCAATCAATGTAATAATCATTTCAATAAATTCAAGATTTTAAATCAAATTTAGTTATTTAATACTTATAATGAAATTAGGTTATTTAAAATCTCCAATAAATTCTAGACAATAAGCATTCAATAATATTTAGTTCAATATTTAAAATAGGAATTAATCCCAACCACAGATACCCATACATTTGTTTTAAGAGTTTAGCCATTTTAGCGGCAGCAGATGGTTGTGGTGTGGTGGTATGAAGATCTCAAAACCGAAGTTTTACTCAAAGTATTAACAATGTAATTATAAGCTCTAAGTTACAAATTATTTGTTCTAATATAAATTCCAAATATGTAGAAAAATTATATAGTCTTTCTAGAGAAAATGGAAAATCTACCTCAAGTGTTCATATTTCACAAATTAATTTATGCAGTTTTTTTCAAGCAATAGGTAAGACTTATTTTGATAGGTATCAAGGTAAAAGACACTCTCTAACTCCAGAAAATAAGAAAATGGCAGTCCTAAAGAAAAAACAACCTCACCAACGCTTTCACAACCTCACCAACAATAAAACACAACCTCACTGACGCTTTCATGAAAGCATTGAAAATCAATAATGTTGGTTACGAATCGTGCAGCCATAATGACACAGAAGCGCTTGTCTTTGATTAGATAAGACTCTGGTTGGCTGCTCCTTCAGTCACGAATCCCATTTTTTTCAGCCTTCTATATTTTATGTCATCATTCACATCATCACCCACGTACAAGTCTCAAGTATCATTTGGACATAATCTGTAGAATTTTTTTTGATTGGAAGTCCTTGACTTGCAATTGCATAGTTATCAAAATTTAAACTTACCTGATTCCTAAAAAATAAATTTGAGCTACAAAAAACTGCTACATACTGTTACAGGTTCTATCACTGAAATAATGAAAGTAACATACTTGAAAGTACACATCACTTGAAAGTAACTTTATTCACGCACTTAACTCCCAACAGACACTAATAATTAATTATCACACAAGAAAATCAATTAAAGAAACAACAGTCCAATAACTTTCAACTAATAATGAATATTTCTATAACAAGATTAATCACTGTCCAAAACAAATCAGTACCTGTCAGTAAGCCAATCAATAAGTTAATAATAAGTGACCAATAATCTGTTTGATGACTAAATAAGAAATGTCTAATAAACTCAATAATAAACTAGAAACCTACTAAGCACAACCACTGACATGGTTTTCATCACACTAAAACGAATCACTATTGTATAGCACTGTGTATACTACCATGGAAAGAAGAATGCCTACTGTCACAGAAAGAATTATCACAAGTCATTCTGAATTGAAATTGACTCACTGCTGACAAGCACAGCTCTGTCATATCAGTCTGTTCCATTTTCAGAGAGTCCTTACTCTAGGTATTTCCATCAAAATTTATAAACTGTAATCAAGAATAAGCTCGAATTTCCCAGAAGCCCATTTGACATAGAGTAAAAGAGAAGGTTGTGACAAAGGTTTAGAAACAACAAGTGCTATCCCATTATCAACCGGAAATAGCTGTCAAAGCTTGAAGGTCGCTTTCCTCTCCCTTTTTGTTTCCTCACAGTGCAGTTCAATTAATAGATTTTTAAATTTTGTTTCAGCCTCAGATGATATGGAAATACTTGCAACACTAGACCTTGATTCAAAGTTTCCCACAGAAGTCATAGCATCCTCACTGCCTTTGCATCAGTTAAAAAATGAAAAATGAAAAAAAATGAAATTTATTCATAACACTGACATACAAATCACTATGATACACAATGGACAAAGATAATACAACAACAATAAACTGACAATAATACAATTAAATCAAATCATCAAAGAGTATGTAAAAGAACTTAATAAACTATATATAAATTATGTATAACCTCTGTGTTATGATTGAAGGTACTCCTTAGCAGATCGCTGAGTTGGAGTTACCTACACTAGAAATTAAACTATAAAATGACATAAGCAAGAGACAGATGCTACAATAGAAATTTTTGAATAATTAAATTGTCTAACAAGTATCAATTAAATGAAAGGAGTATAAAGAACTAAAAAACTTACCAGCTCAAAGACTACATACAATAAAAGACATCAGAAATGAATCGAGAAGAAAATTAATAATAGAAAACTATAGGATCAATAGAAAGTTAACTAAAAGAATAAAAGAAGGAAGTTGAAATGTATTATTAAACATTCAGCAAAAGAACCTTTCCTCAATTTCATCAAAATCAAATGTAAATAAGAAAGTTTTTAGCCGTTTTAAAAATTTTGAAAATGAAGTTTCAGATGAGACGTGAGAAGGCAGCATGTTGAAAAAACTGGGTGCACTATAAACATAAAATCGTTTATAGGCCTCACATGAAGGATTCGTTAATGCAACGTAATTTCTCTGTCTTAATCTGTCTGACAAAACCAAGGCATTTCCAATTTTTTGGCCACTTTTCAAATAGAATATCCTTAACACTCTAAAAATATAAAGATGCCTCAATGGAAGTATATTCAAGGCTTGAAAGTATGGAAACGAATGAGTTCTCCTTTGAATTGAAGACATCAATCTTTTTAACTTTTTTTGTGCAACAAGAACTGAGTTTAAATTTGACTTATATGCACCACCCCAACAGCTCAACCCATACTGCAACTTACTATTTGCAATGGCAAAATAAACAGATCTCAAAACTGTATTAGGGCAAATATATTTCAGTAAGTAAAATTTTCTAAGCATCATATTTAAATGTTTCTTAAGTGATTCTATATGAATTTTCCAATTACAATTTTCATCCAGCTCCAATCCAAGATATTTTATGCTCTTTACCTGATCGATTTGCACACAATTTATACAGAGATAATTCTCATTGTAGAGACAGGCCTTACATTTGAAGAGGAGAGGATTCTGTAAGACAGGTTTTGGTCTTAATGAGAAGCGAATACATTTAGTTTTGGAACTTAGAGCCAATCTGTTAACAGTAAACCACACCTTGAGCCAGTCCAAATCATCCTGCATATTCAAAATCAAAGAATCAATATCACTATCAGAATATAACAGAGCTGTATCATCAGCAAAACAAGTGATTGTTCCCTTGAGGTTACTTGAACATAATTTATTTATATAAACTAGAAACAGAATTGGTCCCAATACAGAACCTTGTGGGACTCCACAAGGAACTGTTAAAAAAGAGCTTGTAACATCCTTAACACGTACACACTGACTTCTACCCACCAAGAAACTTTGGAACCAGTTCAAAGCAGTACCTCTTATACCAGCTTCCCATAATCTATTTAATAGTATGTTGTGGTCCACTGAGTCAAATGCCTTGGTTATGTCAATGAACAGGCCCATTACATAGAGGTTCTCATTTAGACTATTAAAAATACCTGAGCAAAAGGTTAACAAAGCATCTTCCATAGATTTTTTTTCAACAAACCCATATTGGTTTTTACTTAGAAAGTTATTAAAACTAAAAAAATTCAAGACTAGACTTAACTAGTTTTTCTATAATCTTAGAAAACACAGAAAGCAATGAGATCGGTCTATAGTTATTCAAATCCGAACAATCTCCTTTTTTAAATAATGGAATGACCATGGCCCTCTTCAAGCACTCTGGAAATTCACCACTTTGAAAACTTAAATTTATCAAATGAGTTAGTACTGGACTTATAAAATCACTAGCAAGTTTAATGGCATAAGCTGAAACCCCATCAATTCCGGCTGATTTATTTGTATTTAATTGGGAGATTACTCTTTTAACTTCGTCTTCACATGTAGGTAAGAAGAAAAAAATAGTTGAAGTTGAACTCACCAACAGCAGTTGTTAAATCTCAGCCTCAATCAACACAGTCTGCAAGACAGCACTGACTTTCATCAACTCCAAAGCAAACGATTTTCTTTCTAAAAACACCAGGCAAGCAATCTCAAACAGTCCAATCAATTGAAGCCAACCAATTTTAATCAATCTGATTTTAAATAAACAATTTCAATTGAATTTGAATTATTCTATCAACTAATATGAATGAGAGAAGCAAAATTTAATCAACTATATTTTGAGTTTTATAATATTTACAATAAAATTCTATTTTGTTCGCCTTTCAATAGAATATAGTTTCATAATATTGCCAATAAAATTTAATTGAAAAATTTTAATAAAATTTAGTTATTCAAAACCTTTAATAAAATTTAGTTATTCAAAACCTTTAATAAAATTTAATACTTAAAATCCAATCAGATTTAGTTCAAGACTTCTAATACAATCAAGTTTAGTTCTCAATAGTTTCTCGAATCATTCATTAGCTCTCAATTCAACAGGGGACGTGAGGCTTGTTTCACACACACCCAGCAGTTGGGTAACCGGTGTCATTCACCTTGTGTAAATACATTGTATCATATTCCAATGCTCAATATAATACACCGCTCCTATGTCTCTACAACCGGTAAACAAAACCCACTACCTGAGTGACGGGTATGTGTGAAACAAGCCTCAGGGCCGCTGCGGAATCAGTAGCTACTGGATGAGTACAACTTATTGCTGCTAAGTCTGACTAACTTATCCAAGTCGATCTTTGATAAGTCACGTTCATAAATACGGGCCTTAGTTTTGTAATACTTTTAATTAAATTAGTTAATTTAAAATCTCCAATAAAGTGTAGAAAATACACATTCAATAACATTTAGTTCAAGATTTTAAATATGAATTAATTTTAATTAAATTACAATTATTTTATTATCAAAAATAAGAACAGGAGAAGCGAGTTTTAATCAATTAAATTTCAGTTTTATAATATTTCCAATAAAGGTTTATTTTTGAAAGGCTCCAAATCAAATTCAGTTCAAGTCTTTCAATAAAATTTACTTTCATAATACTTCAATAAAATTTAATTCTTCAAAAATTTAATAAAATTTAGTTCTTCAAAAGCTTTGATAAAATGTAGTTCTACAAAATCCAATAAAAATTAGTTTAAGACTTCTAATACAATAAAGTTCTCAAATCAATCTTCAGCTATTGATTCAATATCCATTTTCGTATTTTATTATTTTGTGAAATATGAATGCTTGAGGTAGATGTTCTATTTTCTCTAGAAAGACTAAATAGTTTTTTTACATATTTGGAATTTATATAAGAGCAAATAATTTGAAACAGTTTTAAAACTTACGAGCTTATAATACATTGTTAATACTTTGATAAAAAACTTGGATTTGAGATTTTCATACCACCACAACACAACCATCTGCTGCCGCTAAAATGGCTGCTAATCTCTTGAAACAAATGTATGGGTATCTGTGGTTGGGATTAATTCCTACTCAAAATATTGAACTGAATGCTATTGAATGCCTATTTTCTAGACTTTATTGGAGGTTTTGAAGAACCTAATTTCATAGAAAGTATAATAAAACTATTCTTGAAAACTCAACTTGTTAACAAGTTAAAACTTAACTTGAAAATCTTGAATTTATTGAAATGATTTTTACTTCTATTGAAAGTCTAATGTCTGGTTTCTCAGTCTTTCAGTAAATCATCCAGTAGCAACCGATCCCGCAGTGGTCCTAAGGCTTGTTTGACACATACCCAGCAGTCAAGGTAACTGGTGTCATTCACCCAGTGTAATTACATTGTATCATATTCCAATGCTCAATATAATACACCGCTCCTATGTCTCTACAACTGATAAACAACACCTGCTACCTGAGTGACGGGTATGTGTGAAACTAGCCTTAGGGCCGCTACAGAATCGGTAGCTACTGGATAATTTACTGAAAGACTGGGAAACCAGACATTAGACTTTCAATCAATGTAATAATCATTTCAATAAATTCAAGATTTAAATCAAATTTAGTTATTTAATACTTATAATGAAATTAGGTTATTTAAAAACTCCAATAAATTCTAGACAATAAGCATTCAATAATATTTAGTTCAATATTTAAAATAGGAATTAATCCCAACCACAGATACCCATACATTTGTTTCAAGAGATTAGCCATTTTTGCGGCAGCAGTTGGTGGTGGTGTGGTGGTATGAAAATCTCAAAACCGAAGTTTTAATCAAAGTATTAACAACGTAATTATGAGCTATCAAGTTCCAAAAACTGTTCCAAATTATTTGCTCTAATATAAATTCCAAATATGTAGAAAAATTATATAGTCTTTCTAGAGAAAATGGAAAATCTACCTCAAGTGTTCATATTTCACAAATTAATTTATGAAGTTTTTTTCAAGCAATAGGTAAGACTTATTTTGATAGGTATCAAGGTAAAAGACACTCTCTAACTCCAGAAAATAAGAAAATGGCAGTCCTAAAGAAAAAAACAACCACACCAACGCTTTCACAAACTCACCAACAATAAAACACAACCTCACTGACGCTTTCATGAAAGCATTGAAAATCAATAATGTTGGTTACGAATCGTGTAGCCATAATGACACAGAAGCGCTTGTCTTTGATTAGATAAGACTCTGGTTGGCTGCTCCTTCAGTCACGAATCCCATTTTTTTCAGCCTTCTATATTTTATGTCATCATTACCCACGTACAAGTCTCAAGTATCATTTGGACATAATCTGTGGAGAATATTTTGATAAGAAGTATATGACTTACAATTGCATAGTAATCAAAATTTAAACTTACCTGATTCCTAAAAAATAAATTTGAGCTACAAAAAACTGCTACATACTGTTACAGTTTCTATCACTGAAATAATGAAAGTAACATACTTGAAAGTACACAACACTTGAAAGTAACTTTATTCACGCAATTAACTCCCAATAGACACTAATCATTAATTATCACACAAGAAAATCAATTAAAGAAACTACAGTCCAATAACTTTCAACTAATGATGAATATTTCTATAACAAGATGTACAAAACAAATCAGTACCTGTCAGTAAGCCAATCAATAAGTTAATAATAAGTGTCCAATAATCTGTCCAATGACTAAATAAGAAATGTCTAATAAACTCAATAATAAACTAGAAACCTACTAAGCACAACCACTGACATGGTTTTTATCACACTAAAACCAATCACAATTGTATAGCACTGTGTATACTGCCATGGAAAGAAGAACACCTACTGTCACAGAAAGAATTATCACAAGTCATTCTGAATTGAAACTGACTCACTGCTGACAAGCACAGCTCTGTCATATCAGTCTGTTCCATTTTCAGAGAGTCCTTACACTAGGTATTTCCATCAAAATTTATAAACTGTAATCAAGAATAAGCTCGACTTTCCCAGAAGCCCGTTTAACATAGATTAAAAGAGAAGGTTGTGACAAAGGTTTAGAAACAACAAGTGCTATCCCATTATCAACCGGAAATAGCTGTCAAAGCTCAAAGGTCGCTTTCCTCTCCCTTTTTGTTTCCTCACAGTGCAGTTTAATTAATAGATTTTTAAATTTTGTTTCAAGCTCAGATGATATGGAAATACTTGCAACACTAGACATTGATTCAAAGTTTCCCACAGAAGTCATAGCATCCTCACTGCCTTTGCATCAGTTGAACTCACCAACAGCAGTTGTTAAATCTCAGCCTCAATCAACACAGTCTGCAAGACAGCACTGACTTTCATCAATTTCAAAACAAACGATTTTATTTCTAAAAACACCAGGCAAGCAATCTCAAACAGTCCAATCAATTGAAGCCAACCAATTTTAATCAATCTGATGTTAAATAAACAATTTCAATTGAATTTGAATTATTCTATCAACAAATATGAATGAGAGAAGCAAAATTTAATCCACTATATTTTGAGTTTTATAATATTTACAATAAAATTCTATTTAGTTCGCCTTTCAATAGAATTAAGTTTCATAATACCGCCAATAAGATTTAATTCAAGAATTTTAATAAAATTTAGTTTTCAAAACCTTTAATAAAATTTAATTCTTAAAATCCAATCAGATTTAGTTCAAGACTTCTAATACAATCAAGTTCAGTTCTTGATAGTTTCTTGAATCATTCATTAGCTCTCAATTCAACAGGGGATGTGAGGCTTGTTTCACACACACCCAGCAGTTGGGTAAACGGTGTCATTCACCTAGTGTAATTACATTGTATCATATTCCAATGCTCAATATAATACACCGCTCCTATGTCTCTACAACCGGTAAACAAAACCCACTACCTGAGTGATGGGTAAGTGTGAAACAAGCCTCAGGGCCGCTGCGGAATCAGTAGCTACTGGATGATTTACTGGAAGACTGAGAAACCGGGGATTGAACTTTCAATAAAAGTAATAATCATTTCAATAAATTCAAGATTTTAAATGAAATTTAGGCCCATATTTATGATTGTGACTTATGTTGATCCAAGCACAACTCATCCAAGTTTGACTTGGAAAGGCTCTATTAAGTTGAACATGGTCACAAGCTAACCTAAAATTGTGTCATATTATCAGGCACTAATAAACATAAAAAAACGTGCATGAAAAGATAAGGATACTGCACTGCATGTAAATTTACAGTTACTGTTACATAATAATAATAATAATTACCATGCCAACAACTTTCAAATCATTATTTTCTGTTCTCTGAATTTGCAAAATGAGCATTCAAGACAATGTAGTGAATGCTATCTGCCAGCAGACCTAAGAGCTCCATCCATTCTATTTCATAGAAAGAGAATTCTATCCTAGTGCCAAAATTAATGTATAGGTTAGAACTAGATTTATATAAGGTAAAATAAGTAGAAATAATTTCAATAAGTCAAATATACAGTGAATTACATTTCAATGGTGCAAAAATTGAATATGATGATTTTATTTAATTATTATGAGCCAATACCTTACTAAAAAATGAAGCCAAAATATGATGCAACATAACAATCTAAGAATGGCTTCAAGTCAGCTCTGTACCTAGCTTGGCTAAAAGCGGATTTGAGACACCAATTATAAGCACAACTTGACTTTTAAGTTAAGAAGATGTTTGAGTGAGGTTCATGAATACAAACTTTACTCTAAACTTCACTTATATTGGGTGAGTTTACTAGCTGAAAAGTGAGGTTATAAGCTGACCCAGTTGTCCATGTAACATTTATATAGTGTAAATTAGAGTTGTTTAATGTAAACTATTAATGTTAGATTATTTATCAGGAGTCATATCTTTGTTATGGGAGCTGGGTTGGCACTTTGTTGCTCGCTTTCTTTCATGTCATGAACCTGTAAGTGTAAGTACAACTTATTGCCGCTAAGTCTGAATAACTTATCCAAGTCGATCTTTGATAAGTCACGTTCATAAATACGGGCCTTAGTTTTGTAATACTTTTAATTAAATTAGTTAATTTAAAATCTCCAATAAAGTGTAGAAAATACACATTCAATAACATTTAGTTCAAGATTTTAAATATGAAATAATTTCAATTGAATTACAATTATTCTATCATCAAGAAATATGAATGGGAGAAGCGAATTTTAATCAATTAAATTTCAGATTCATAACATTTCCAATAAAGGTTTATTTTTGAAAGGCTCCAAATCAAATTCAGTTCAAGTCTTTCAATAAAATTTACTTTCATAATACTTCAATAAAATTTAATTCTTCAAAAATTTAATAAAATTTAGTTCTTCAAAAGCTTTAATAAAATGTAGATCTACAAAATCCAATAAAAATTAGTTTAAGACTTCTAATACAATAAAGTTCTCAAATCAATCTTCAGCTATTGATTCAATATCCATTTTCGTAAATTATTTTGTGAAATATGAATGCTTGAGGTAGATGTTCTATTTTCTCTAGAAAGACTAAATAGTTTTTTTACATATTTGGAATTTATATAAGAGCAAATAATTTGGAACAGTTTTAAAACTTACGAGCTTATAATACATTGTTAATACTTTGATAAAAAACTTGGTTTTGAGATTTTCATACCACCACAACACAACCATCTGCTGCCGCTAAAATGGCTGCTAATCTCTTAAAACAAATGTATGGGTATCTGTGGTTGGGATTAATTCCTATTCAAAATATTGAACTGAATGTTATTGAATGCCTATTTTCTAGACTTTATTGGAGGTTTTGAAGAACCTAATTTCATAGAAAGTATAATAAAACTATTCTTGAAAACTCAACTTGTTAACAAGTTAAAACTTAACTTGAAAATCTTGAATTTATTGAAATGATTTTTACTTCTATTGAAAGTCTAATGTCTGGTTGCTCAGTCTTTCAGTAAATCATCCAGTAGCAACCGATTCCACAGTGGACCTAAGGCTTGTTTGACACATACAAACAGTCAGGTAACTGGTATCATTCACCTAGTGTAAATACATTGTATCATATTCCAATGCTCAATATAATACACCGCTCCTATGTCTCTACAACTGGTGAACAACACCTGCTACTTAAGTGATGGGTATGTGTGAAACTAGCCTTAGGGCCGCTGCAGAATCGGTAGCTACTGGATAATTTACTGAAAGAGTGAGAAACCAGACATTAGACTTTCAATCAAAGTAATAATCTTTTCAATAAAATCCAAAATTTTAAATGAAAATTAGTTATTTAATACTTTTAATGAAATAAGGTTATTTGAAATCTCCAATAAATTCTAGAAAATAAGCATTCAATAATATTTAGTTCAATATTTAAAATAGGAATTAATCCCAACCACAGATACCCATACATTTGTTTTAAGAGTTTAGCCATTTTAGCGGCAGCAGATGGTTGTGGTGTGGTGGTATGAAGATCTCAAAACCGAAGATTTACTCAAAGTATTAACAATGTAATTATAAGCTCTAAGTTCCAAAAACTGTTTCAAATTATTTGCTCTAATATAAATTCCAAATATGTAGAAAAATAATATAGTCTTTCTAGAGAAAATGGAAAATCTACCTCAAGTGTTCATATTTCACAAATTAATTTATGAAGTTTTTTTCAAGCAATAGGTACAACTCATTTTGATAGGTAACAAGGTAAAAGACACTCTCTAACTCCAGAAAATAAGAAAATGGAAGTCCTAAAGAAAAAATCAACCTCACCAATGCTTTCACAACCTCACCAACAATAAAACACAACCTCACTGACACTTTCATGAAAGCATTGAAAATCAATAATGTTGGTTACGAATCGTGCAGCCATAATGACACAGAAGCGCTTGTCTTTGATTAGATAAGACTCTGGTTGGCTGCTCCTTCAGTCACGAATCCCATTTTTTTCAGCCTTCTATATTTTATGTCATCATTACCCACGTACAAGTCTCAAGTATCATTTGGACATAATCTGTGGAGAATATTTTGATAAGAAGTATTTGACTTGCAATTGCATAGTAATCAAAATTTAAACTTACCTGATTCCTAAAAAATAAATTTGAGCTACAAAAACTGCTACATACTGTTACAGGTTCTATCACTGAAATAATGAAAGTAACATACTTGAAAGTACACAACACTTGAAAGTAACTTTATTCACGCAATTAACTCCCAATAGACACTAATCATTAATTATCACACAAGAAAATCAATTAAAGAAACTACAGTCCAATAACTTTCAACTAATGATGAATATTTCTATAACAAGATGTACAAAACAAATCAGTACCTGTCAGTAAGCCAATCAATAAGTTAATAATAAGTGTCCAATAATCTGTTCGATGACTAAATAAGAAATGTCTAATAAACTCAATAATAAACTAGAAACCTACTAAGCACAACCACTGACATGGTTTTCATCACACTAAAACGAATCACAATTGTATAGCACTGTGTATACTGCCATGGAAAGAAGAACGCCTACTGTCACAGAAAGAATTATCACAAGTCATTCTGAATTGAAACTGACTCACTGCTGACAAGCACAGCTCTGTCATATCAGTCTGTTCCATTTTCAGAGAGTCCTTACTCTAGATATTTCCATCAAAATTTATAAACTGTAATCAAGAATAAGCTCGAATTTCCCAGAAGCCCGTTTGACATAGAGTAAAAGAGAAGGTTGTGACAAAGGTTTAGAAACAACAAGTGCTATCCCAACCGGAAATAGCTGTCAAAGCTTGAAGGTCGCTTTCCTCTCCCTTTTTGTTTCCTCACAGTGCAGTTCAATTAATAGATTTTTAAATTTTGTTTCAAGCTCAGATGATATAGAAATACTTGCAACACTAGACCTTGATTCAAAGTTTCCCACAGAAGTCATAGCATCCTCACTGCCTTTGCATCAGTTGAACTCACCAACAGCAGTTGTTAAATCTCAGCCTCAATCAACACAGTCTGCAAGACAGCACTGACTTTCATCAACTCCAAAGCAAACGATTTTATTTCTAAAAACACCAGGCAAGCAATCTCAAACAGTCCAATCAATTGAAGCCAACCAATTTTAATCAATCTGATGTTAAATAAACAATTTCAATTGAATTTGAATTATTCTATCAACAAATATGAATGAGAGAAGCGAAATTTAATCCACTATATTTTGAGTTTTGTAATATTTACAATAAAATTCTATTTAGTTCGCCTTTCAATAGAATTTAGTTTCATAATACCGCCAATAAGATTTAATTCAAGAATTTTAATAAAATTTAGTTTTTAAAACCTTTAATAAAATTAAATACTTAAAATCCAATCAGATTTAGTTCAAGACTTCTAATACAATCAAGTTCAGTTCTTGATAGTTTCTTGAATCATTCATCTGTTATCAACTCAACAGGGGACGTGAGGCTTGTTTCACACACACCCAGCAGTTGGGTAACTGGTGTCATTCACCTAGTGTAATTACATTGTATCATATTCCAATGCTCAGTATAATACACCGCTCCTATGTCTCTACAACCGGTAAACATAACCCACTACCTGAGTGACGGGTATGTGTGAAACAAGCCTCAGGGCCACTGCGGAATCAGTAGCTACTGGATGATTTACTGGAAGACTTGAGAAACCGGGCATTGAACTTTCAATAAAAGTAATAATCATTTCAATAAATTCAAGATTTTCAATGAAATTTAGGCCCATATTTATGATTGTGACGTATGTTGATCCAAGCACAACTCATCTAAGTTTGACTTGGAAAGGCTCTATTACATTGAACATGGTCACAAGCTTACCTAAAATTGTGTCATATTATCAGGCACTAATAAACAAAATAACGTGCATGAAAAGATAAAGATACTGCACTGCATGTAAATTTACAGTTACTGTTACATAATAATAATAATTACCATGCCAACAACTTTCAAATCATTGTTTTCTGAATTTGCAAAATGAGCATTCAAGACAATGTAGTGAATGCTATCTGCCAGCAGACCTAAGAGCTCCATCCATTCTATTTCATAGAAAGAGAATTCTATCCTAGTGCCAAAAATAATGTATAGGTTAGAACTAGATTTATATATGTTAAAATAAGTAGAAATAATTTCAATAAGTCAAATATACAGTGAATTACATTGCAATGGTGCAAAAATTGAATAGGATGATTTTATTTAATTATTATGAGCCAATACCTTACTAAAAAATGAATCCAAAATATGATGCAACATAACAATCTAAGAACGGCTTCAAGTCAGCTCTGTACCTAGCTTGGCTAAGAACGGATTTGTGACAACAATTATAAGCACAACTTGACTTTTAAGTTAAGAAGATGTTTGAGTAAGGTTCATGAATACAAACTTTAGTCTAAACTTTACTCATATTAGGTGAGTTTACTAGCTGAAAAGTGAGGTTATAAGCTGACCCAGTTGTCCATGTAACATTTATATAGTGTAAATTAGAGTTGTTTAATGTAAACTATTAATGTTAGATTATTTATCAGGAGTCAGATCTTTGTTATTGGAGCTGGGTTGGTACTTTGTTGCTCGCTTTCTTTCATGTCATGAACCTGTAAGTGTAAGTACAACTTATTGCTGCTACGTCTGACTAACTTATCCAAGTCGATCTTTGATAAGTCATGTTCATAAATACGGGCCTTAGTTTTGTAATACTTTTAATTAAATTAGGTAATTTAAAATCTCCAATAAAGTGTAGAAAATACACATTCAATAACATTTAGTTCAAGATTTTAAATATGAATTAATTTTAATTAAATTACAATTATTTTATTACCGAAAATATGAACAGGAGAAGCGAGTTTTAATCAATTAAATTTCGGTTTTATAATATTTCCAATAAAGGTTTATTTTTGAAAGGCTCCAAATAATTTAGTTCAAGTCTTTCAATAAAATTTAGTTCTTCAAAAGCTTTAATAAAATGTAGTTCTACAAAATCCAATAAAAATTAGTTTAAGACTTCTAATACAATAAAGTTCTCAAATCAATTTTCAGCTATTGATTCAATATCCATTTTCGTAAATTATTTTGTGAAATATGAATGCTTGAGGTAGATGTTCTATTTTCTCTAGAAAGACTAAATAATTTTTTTTATATATTTGGAATTTATATAAGAGCAAATAATTTGAAACAGTTTTAAAACTTACGAGCTTATAATACATTGTTAATACTTTGATAAAAAACTTGGTTTTGAGATTTTCATACCACCACAACACAACCATCTGCTGCCGCTAAAATGGCTGCTAATCTCTTGAAACAAATGTATGGGTATCTGTGGTTGGGATTAATTCCTACTCAAAATATTGAACTGAATGCTATTGAATGCCTATTTTCTAGACTTTATTGGAGGTTTTGAAGAACCTAATTTCATAGAAAGTATAATAAAACTATTCTTGAAAACTCAACTTGTTAACAAGTTAAAACTTAACTTGAAAATCTTGAATTTATTGAAATGATTTTTACTTCAATTGAAAGTCTAATGTCTGGTTTCTCAGTCTTTCAGTAAATCATCCAGTAGCAATCGATCCCGCAGTGGTCCTAAGGCTTGTTTGACACATACCCAGCAGTCAAGGTAACCGGTGTCATACACCCAGTGTAATTACATTGTATCATATTCCAATGCTCAATATAATACACCGCTCCTATGTCTCTACAACTGATAAACAACACCTGCTACCTGAGTGACGGGTATGTGTGAAACTAGCCTTAGGGCCGCTACAGAATCGGTAGCTACTGGATAATTTACTGAAAGACTGAGAAACCAGACATTAGACTTTCAATCAAAGTAATAATCATTTCAATAAATTCAAGATTTTAAATCAAATTTAGTTATTTAATACTTATAATGAAATTAGGTTATTTAAAATCTCCAATAAATTCTAGACAATAAGCATTCAATAATATTTAGTTCAATATTTAAAATAGGAATAATCCCAACCACAGATACCCATACATTTGTTTCAAGAGATGAGCCATTTTTGCGGCAGCAGTTGGTGGTGGTGTGGTGGTATGAAAATCTCAAAACCGAAGTTTTAATCAAAGTATTAACAACGTAATTATGAGCTATCAAGTTCCAAAAACTGTTCCAAATTATTTGCTCTAATATAAATTCCAAATATGTAGAAAAATTATATAGTCTTTCTAGAGAAATTGGAAAATCTACCTCAAGTGTTCATATTTCACAAATTAATTTATGAAGTTTTTTTCAAGCAATAGGTAAGACTTATTTTGATAGGTACAAGGTAAAAGACACTCTCTAACTCCAGAAAATAAGAAAATGGCAGTCCTAAAGAAAAAAACAACCTCACCAACGCTTTCACAACCTCACCAACAATAAAACACAACCTCACTGACGCTTTCATGAAAGCATTGAAAATCAATAATGTTGGTTACGAATCGTGTAGCCATAATGACACAGAAGCGCTTGTCTTTGATTAGATAAGACCCTGGTTGGCTGCTCCTTCAGTCACGAATCCCATTTTTTTCAGCCTTCTATATTTTATGTCATCATTACCCACGTACAAGTCTCAAGTATCATTTGGACATAATCTGTGGAGAATATTTTGATAAGAAGTATTTGACTTGCAATTGCATAGTAATCAAAATTTAAACTTACCTGATTCCTAAAAAATAAATTTGAGCTACAAAAAACTGCTACATACTATTACAGGTTCTATCACTGAAATAATGAAAGTAACATACTTGAAAGTAACTTTATTCACGCAATTAACTCCCAATAGACACTAATCATTAATTATCACACAAGAAAATCAATTAAAGAAACTACAGTCCAATAACTTTCAACTAATGATGAATATTTCTATAACAAGATGTACAAAACAAATCAGTACCTGTCAGTAAGCCAATCAATAAGTTAATAATTAGTGTCCAATAATCTGTCCAATGACTAAATAAGAAATGTCTGATAAACTGTTAATAAACTCAATAATAAACTAAAAATCTACTAAGCACAACCACTGACATGGTTTTCATCACACTAAAACGAATCACTATTGTATAGCACTGTGTATACTGCCATGGAAAGAAGAACGCCTACTGTCACAGAAAGAATTATCACAAGTCATTCTGAATTGAAACTGACTCACTGCTAACAAGCACAGCTCTGTCATATCAGTCTGTTCCATTTTCAGAGAGTCCTTACTCTAGATATTTCTATCAAAATTTATAAACTGTAATCAAGAATAAGCTCGAATTTCCCAGAAGCCCGTTTGACATAGAGTAAAAGAGAAGGTTGTGACAAAGGTTTAGAAACAACAAGTGCTATCCCATTATCAACCGGAAATAGCTGTCAAAGCTTGAAGGTCACTTTCCTCTCCCTTTTTGTTTCCTCACAGTGCAGTTCAATAGATTTTTAAATTTTGTTTCAGCCTCAGATGATATGGAAATATTTGCAACACTAGACCTTGATTCAAAGTTTCCCACAGAAGTGATAGCATCCTCACTGCCTTTGCATCAGTTGAACTCACCAACAGCAGTTATTAAATCTCAGCCTCAATCAACACAGTCTGCAAGACAGCACTGACTTTCATCAACTCCAAAACAAACGATTTTATTTCTAAAAACACCAGGCTAGCAATCACAAACATTCCAATCAATTGAAGCCAACCAATTTTAATCAATCTGATGTTAAATAAACAATTTCAATTGAATTTGAATTATTCTATCAACAAATATGAATGAGAGAAGCAAAATTTAATCAACTATATTTTGAGTTTTATAATATTTACAATAAAATTCTATTTAGTTCGCCTTTCAATAGAATTTAGTTTCATAATACCGCCAATAAGATTTAATTCAAGAATTTTAATAAAATTTAGTTATTCAAAACCTTTAATAAAATTAAATACTTGAAATCCAATCAGATTTAGTTCAAGACTTCTAATACAATCAAGTTCAGTTCTTGATAGTTTCTTGAATCATTCATCTGTTATCTACTCAACAGGGGACTTGAGGCTTGTTTCACACACACCCAGCAGTTGGGTAACCGGTGTCATTCACCTTGTGTAAATACATTGTATCATATTCCAATGCTCAATATAATACACCGCTCCTATGTCTCTACAACCGGTAAACAAAACCCACTACCTGAGTGACGGGTATGTGTGAAACAAGCCTCAGGGCCGCTGCGGAATCAGTAGCTACTGGATGAGTACAACTTATTGCTGCTAAGTCTGACTAACTTATCCAAGTCGATATTTGATAAGTCACGTTCATAAATACGGGCCTTAGTTTTGTAATACTTTTAATTAAATTAGTTAATTTAAAATCTCCAATAAAGTGTAGAAAATACACATTCAATAACATTTAGTTCAAGATTTTAAATATGAATTAATTTTAATTGAATTACAATTATTTTATTATCAAAAATATGAACAGGAGAAGCGAGTTTTAATGAATTAAATTTCAGTTTTATAATATTTCCAATAAAGGTTTATTTTTGAAAGGCTCCAAATCAAATTCAGTTCAAGTCTTTCAATAAAATTTACTTTCATAATACTTCAATAAAATTTAATTCTTCAAAAATTTAATAAAATTTAGTTTTTTCAAAAGCTTTAATAAAATGTAGTTCTTCAAAATCCAATAAAAATTAGATTAAGACTTCTAATACAATAAAGTTCTCAAATCAATCTTCAGCTATTGATTCAATATCCATTTTCGTAAATTATTTTGTGAAATATGAATGCTTGAGGTAGATGTTCTATTTTCTCTAGAAAGACTAAATATTTTTTTTCCGCCACACTAGGACGTAATGAGCTGTTTTTCGTGCGTCATATGGAGGCCGAAAGTGTTTGATTTCCGATGAGGTCTGTAAACGTTTACCGCCCTAGGGCGGAAAAGAAAATGACCTTGAATGACAGCTGATCGTGTCTGGATACAGCAGTCATGGTAGCAAAAATGAATCCTTCCAACTTTTATGTAAAACAAAAAGATTTAAACCATCAATTAATGTTTATTTTTTATAATTTAATATGTACGTAGTATTTAAAATGTCAAAAATGATCACTTTTTATAACTTAATATGTAATATTTTGTAGTTTTGATATCAAACAATAGAACCTATTTATTCAACCTACAGAGCTCTGGGTGGGAATTTTGTGAACTACTACAACTGTTGCTAACCTCTCTTGGTTGGTTAGGTTTTTTGTTTTTAGGAATTTTGTCTACTACTGCAACTGTTGGTAAAGGTTACTGTTGGTATAGAAAGGTTAGTTGGTTAGGTTTTTGGTTTTTTATGCAGGTTTTGAATCAGGAACAGGAATAACAACAAAAAACCTAACCAACTAACCTTTTGGTGTACAGTTGTAGTAGTTGACAAAATGCCCACCCAGAGTGCTGTAGGTTGGATAAAGAGTTGATAGCCGTTCCTTGTATTCTTGCAAGTACCATAGCCTTAAAATTTCGCTTACAAAATTTCCAACTTAACATTGTTGTTTTTTTTTTGTGGTGTGGCAAAAAATAGCGTTTGCAACACGGGCAAAAATGTTTTGCCGGCTCTCAAACGCTTCAAGTTCTCGACTTCATCTCGAACTTGAAAATCGCGATCTCGAGCCGGCAAACACACATTCACATTTTCGGCCCTAGGTGCGAAATATACTATTACATATTTGGAATTTATATAAGAGCAAATAATTTGAAACAGTTTTAAAACTTACGAGCTTATAATACATTGTTAATACTTTGATAAAAAACTTGGTTTTGAGATTTTCATACCACCACAACACAACCATCTGCTGCCGCTAAAATGGCTGCTAATCTCTTAAGACAAATGTATGGGTATCTGTGGTTGGGATTAATTCCTATTCAAAATATTGAACTGAATGTTATTGAATGCCTATTTTCTAGAATTTATTGGAGGTTTTGAAGAACCTAATTTCATATAAAGTATAATAAAACTATTCTTGAAAACTCAACTTGCTAACAAGTTAAAACTTAACTTGAAAATCTTGAATTTATTGAAATGATTTTTACTTTTATTGAAAGTCTAATGTCTAGTTTCTCAGTCTTTCAGTAAATCATCCAGTAGCAACCGATCCCGCAGTGGTCCTAAGGCTTGTTTGACACATACCCAGCAGTCAAGGTAACTGGTGTCATTCACCCAGTGTAATTACATTGTATCATATTCCAATGCTCAATATAATACACCGCTCCTATGTCTCTACAACTGATAAACAACACCTGCTACCTGAGTGTCGGGTATGTGTGAAACTAGCCTTAGGGCCGCTACAGAATCGGTAGCTACTGGATAATTTACTGAAAGACTGGGAAACCGGACATTAGACTTTCAATCAATGTAATAATCATTTCAATAAATTCAAGATTTCAAATCAAATTTAGTTATTTAATACTTATAATGAAATTAGGTTATTTAAAATCTCCAATAAATTCTAGACAATAAGCATTCAATAATATTTAGTTCAATATTTAAAATAGGAATTAATCCCAACCACAGATACCCATACATTTGTTTCAAGAGATTAGCCATTTTTGCGGCAGCAGTTGGTGGTGGTGTGGTGGTATGAAAATCTCAAAACCGAAGTTTTAATCAAAGTATTAACAACGTAATTATGAGCTATCAAGTTCCAAAAACTGTTCCAAATTATTTGCTCTAATATAAATTCCAAATATGTAGAAAAATTATATAGTCTTTCTAGAGAAAATGGAAAATCTACCTCAAGTGTTCATATTTCACAAATTAATTTATGAAGTTTTTTTCAAGCAATAGGTAAGACTTATTTTGATAGGTATCAAGGTAAAAGACACTCTCTAACTCCAGAAAATAAGAAAATGGAAGTCCTAAAGAAAAAAAACAACCTCACCAACGCTTTCACAACCTCACCAACAATAAAACACAACCTCACTGACGCTTTCATGAAAGCATTGAAAATCAATAATGTTGGTTACGAATCGTGTAGCCATAATGACACAGAAGGGCTTGTCTCTGATTAGATAAGACTCTGGTTGGCTGCTGCTCCTTCAGTAACGAGTTCCAATTTTGTTCAACCTTTTTTATTTTATGTCATCATTCACCTCATTACCCACGTACAAGTCTCAAGTCTCATTTGGGCATAATCTGTGGAAATGTTTTTGATAAGAAGTCCTTGACTTGCAATTGAACAAACGTGATTCCTAAAAAATAAATTTGAGCTACAGGTTCTATCACTAAAATAATTAAAGTAATGAAACTCAATAGTTTCTCGAATCATTCATTAGCTAACGATTTAACATTCTATTTAGTTCTTCTTTCAATAAAATTTAGTTTCATAATACTTTCAATAAAATTCAGTTATCCAGCACCGTTAATAAAATTTAATTCTTAAAATTCTATAAATTTAGTTCATGACTTCCAATACAATCAAGTTCAGTTCTCAATAGTTTCTCGAATCATTCATTAGCTATCAATTCAACAGGGGACATGAGGCTTGTTTCACACACACCCAGCAGTTGGGTAACCGGTGTCATTCACCCAGTGTAATTACATTGTATCATATTCCAATGCTCAATATAATACACCGCTCCTATGTCTCTACAACCGGTAAACAAAACCCACTACCCAAATGATGGGTATGTGTGAAACAAGCCTCAGGGCCGCTGCAGAATCAGTAGCTACTGGATGATTTACTGAAAGACTGAGAAACCGGGCATTAGACTTTCAATAAAAGAATAATAAATTCAAGATTTTCAATAAAATTTAGTTTTGTAATACTTTCAATGAAATTAGGTTATTTAAAATCTCCAATAAATTCTAGAAAATACGCATTCAATGACATTTAGTTCAAGAAGTTTGTTAGGTTTTGAATATGAATCAATTCCATTTAAATAATAATTATTCTATCATAAAAAAATATGAATGGGAGAAGCCAATTTTAATCAATTAAATTTCAGTTTAATAATATTTCCAATAAAGGTTTATTCTTGAAAGGCTCCTAATCAAATTCAGTTCAAGTCTTTCAATAAAATTTAGTTTCATAATACTTCAATAAAATTTAATTCTTCAAAAATTTTAATAAAATTTAGTTCTTCAAAACCTTTTAAATTTAGTTCTTCAAAATCCAATAAAATTTAATTTAAGACTTTAATTCAATTAATTCTCAATAGTTTCTCAAATCATTCATTAGCTTTCGATTCAATATCCATTTTTGTAAATTATTTTGTGAAATATGAACGCTTGAGGTAGATTTTCCATTTTCTCTATAAAGACTACCTAGTTACTTGAATAACAGCTTTGAATGAGTAGAGTAGTTTAGTGAGAGGGAAGCTGTGTCTTTCGGCGGGTGCCCTACTCGACCAAAACGTAATCGGCTAGTTTGTTTTGGTTGGTCAACTGGTATGGTCGAGCAACTGCCGAGTAGGGTAACTGGTAAGTGGTAACCAATCGTGTCTCTCACGTTTCACCGAACAAGTTTGCCGTTAGTAGAGAGGAAGTAGAACAAAATGTTTGGAAGGTCGGTTATCGACCAGCGACGCGCGCAGGCGCAGCATTCCTCGTTTTGTTTGGAGAGAATGTTTGCCCATATTACATGGAGACGGAACTGGCAAACGTTTGTTTTGTAGTTTCGCTTTAGCCGTACAGGCTGCAACTCGTGTTTTTTGTTCAGCACTCCTGATATTTTTCATCATAGGTGAGTGATATGTGATTCTACTAAATTATAAGTAAAATCTTACTTGTTTGTTGTTGTTGTTATTTCATTTTTCTTATGCAAAATGGACATTCAAACTGTGAATTGATAATACAATACTTTTCAGTGAATAATATCAACACCTACTAGGTACTTAAAACAATAGTGCGAAATAACCATCACACACAGTAAGAATGAGTTATCATTCACTATAAAGTATTGTAGAGCTCAATTGATTCAGCATTTTATCTATTTTTGTGTAGCCTAGTAGTAGGTTATAGGTTATATATTTATAAATTAAATGTAGGTAGCCGAAAATACAATAAGTGTTAGAGTGGAACTGCACAGGACAAGTTTTTTTGAACTGAATCCCAATTACATCAGTAAAAAAGTATTTTTAATGTTAGAAATGCTCAATCACTCAATTTGTTCAAGAGTAGAATAAAGGAATGGCTAATAGAAAACTGCTTTTATAGTTGGCAAAGCCTTTTTGAACATTGAAGTTAGTTGCTAATGATATCCGTATTCTGTAATATTGTATTGTTTGTTTTAGTGAGTTGTATTAGGCCTAATATAGGTATTGACTGCGATCATTTAATGTAGTTGTATGTTAATTAATGAAATGTATCGATTATTTTAATGTTGTATGACAATAAAATTGTTGATGTTATATTTATTATAACACTTAACAAATATATTTAAAAAAGTGCAAAATTAATTACAAGAATAAAATTCATTAAAAAGCAATGATTATAAAAATTAATCTTGGATTTTTTCTTTCCATTGATTTAAAAATAGAAATTAGATGTTCATATAATTTTAGTCATATATGTGGAAAGAGAGAGATATACTGAGATCTTCTGAGTCAGAAAATTAAAAATAACATTCATCACTAATTAACTGACTTCCAAAACAGAAGGAGGTTCTCAATTCAACATGTTTTTTATGTATATATATTTGTATATTATCTTCTATATACTGTATATAAAAGGCGATGTGTATGTATGTATGTATGTATGTTCCCAGTGAACTCCGATATTTCTGAACCAATTTTTATAAAATGTTCAAGCACAATGTAGAATAGTCCCGAGATGGTTCCTGTCAAGTTTGGGAGTACAAAAGTCCTCACTGAAGGAGAAATCTATCCTTACAGGAACAGCTGATAGAAGTCAACAGTTTTTAAACATATGATGGCCCTTAGCGGCGTTATTTACGCTGTATGCAAACTTACAGGCGTACCGTGTAGTTGGAGCATGACTAGTCATGACTAGAGAATCAAAGCTCACCTTATGTTTCATCCATTATTTCTTTGGTGAAAAAAATCTAATTTCAATGTAACTAAACAAAAATTAACATTTTCGGAAAGCTAGGAAGATGCGGTTGTGTTAGGCTCTTGGTAATTCGCCGGGATCCCGCTGTAACACACGGGTGAAACGCTAGTTTAGAAGTTAGTTTGAAGTGACTGACAATTGAATAAACTGACAAACATAACATAAACAGAATTTATTAATTTCGAATTCCTTCAATTGCCATTAGTTCATACTGAAGATTTCCGCAATGGCGGATATTGACAACAGTATTGAATAGCTGATGGAAATCGATGAATGCTACTGTACAAAAATATCAGTAACCACCGGGAATCGAACCACGGACCTCCCAATTGCCGGTTGAGCGCCTTAACCAGTAGCATTCATTTTCTCCATGGTCTAGTGGTTAAGGCGCTCAACCGGCAATTGAGAGGTCCGTGGTTCGATTCCCGGTGGTGACTGATTTTTGTACAGTAGCATTCATAGATTTCCATCAGCTATTCAATACTGTTGTCAATATCCGCCATTGTGGAAGTCTTCAGTATAAACTAATAGCAATTAAAGAAATTCGCAATTAATAAATTTTGTTTATGTTATATTTGTCAGTTTATTCAATTGTCAGTCACTTCAAACTAACTTGTGAGATACGAGCCGATATGGCCAAGTTGAAAATGAATGCTGCTGTGCAAAAAAGTCTCCATGGTCTAGTGGTTAACGCGCCCGACCGGCAATTGGGAGGTCCGTGGTTCGATTCCCGGTGGTGACTGATTTTTGTACAGTAGCATTCATCGATTTCCATCAGCTATTCAATACTGTTTTGTCAATATCCGCCATTGTGGAAGTCTTCAGTATAAACTAATAGCAATTAAAGAAATTCGAAATTAATAAATTCTGCTAGTTTAGAATTTTGAATGAAAATTTTGTATTATAAGTTGGTTGTTTTATTCCTTTCAGATTCTGATTCATTACCACACTCGAGCTCCTCGGATATTTGGAAAAACTATTCAAGAGTCTAAAACACAGTTGCTGTTTTCCTATTGAAATGGAGACCTGGCCTCGTGAAAAAATCATCAAACTCATCAGACTTTACGAGTCACAAAGTCTGTTGTGGGATAAGTGTGACAAAGGGTACAGAGATCGGCTTAACAGGAAAGAGGCATACGAACACATAGCAAGAGAGTTGGAAATTGCGGATCCGGAAGAGGTGAAAAGGAAAATGGATAGCCTGTTGATTCAGTTTAGGAGAGAGATGAGGAAACTGGCAAATGGAGATGGGAAAACGATTTGGTGGGGATTGCAATATTTTCAGTTTCTCATAGAAAGAGATTCATTGGGAACATCAATGAACGGATCATCGCTGAATGATCTATCAGCAGCAGTGATTGGAAGGGTTGGAAACGGATTGGACTACGTGGAAACGACGAGCCAAAACGAAGAAATAGAAGAAAATATTTCGGTAACTCCTACAATAACAGAAACAATTGAAAAGACTACAACTTCAACGAGAAATATTGATTACGCCAATTTTTCTGGGACCTCATTTTTCGGTGGAAATATACAAGGCAAACGACGTAGGAGGGAACAAGTTGAAGATACACTTACGATTTTAACAAACTGTATCAAAGAGATTCGACAAGAAAATAAAAAGGATGAGCATACGCTTTATGGTGAAAATGTAGCCAATAGACTGAGAAATATCAAAGATCCGAAGAGACTATGCATGCTAAGAAATAGAATTGATAATATTATTTTCGAAAGTGAAATGGAAGAACACCAGGGCCACGAAATCTTTATAAAACCTGAATTTGTGAGTGATGCCTCGTCAGAAAGTCAATAAACCTGAAAACTGTTTTAATAAATGACTGAAGTTATCACCTGCAGAATTAATGAATAATAAGACGAAATTGTCACAACCACATTTATTAAAACTTCGAAAAACTCGAGTTTGATAATGGTGTAACAACCGAAACTAGTTTCTCGAAGTTTTAATAAATGTGGTTGTGACAATTTCGTCTTATTATTCATTATGGATACCTTCCACAATATCACCTTCACCATTACTAAGAAAAAACCTGCAGAATTCATCTCTTTTCTTATAGAGATATAAGTAAACAGTTAGATAAACCGATTTTTTTTGAGGATGAAGCCCACATAGGTATTGGACCTGTGCGTGGGTAATTAGTTGGATGATGGTGATTGATGAATCAATTTTAGTTGGGTTCCGAACCACTGGGAACTGATTTTACAGCAGAGACCAGTGTATTTTTGCTGGCCAATCTAATCGGTCACCGTTACAAACAGGACCCAGACGCAGCTTAACTCTATCCGATTGATCAGACACCTGCTACGGCTCACGGCTAACACTTCCCTGAATATAAGTAAACAAAAGCAGTATCCTGTTTCATTTACCCAGTGAAATGCATAATATGGGTACGAATTTATATCCAAAAACTTAATATTTTATTGATTACGTTATATGCATAAACGAGTGACATAAACCAAAATCTTGACTTACCGGTACATGGCTATAATACACGAAACTGAGCAGATTAGAATTTTTTTTTTTTGAGGATGAAGCCCACATAGGTCTTGGACCTGTGCGTGGGTAATTAGTTGGATGATGGTGATTGATGAATCAATTTTAGGTGGGTTCCGAACCACTGGGAACTGGTTTTACAGCAGAGACCAGTGTCTTTTTGCTGGCCAATCTAATCGGTCACCGTTACAAACAGGACCAACGAGAACAGTGAGTCAGTAGTAGGTTATTCGAACAAAAAACTAGTTACATTGATAATTTTTTATGGTGTATAAGAGTTCCTTTTTTATTTATTTCAAACAACAAGTCTTTATTTGTAACTAGTGTATATAGTATTGGTAATAACTTGTAAGGTATATGACTCAGTTTTACTTGTTGTTTTACACAGTCTATAAGTTGACTTTGTTTTTATTATATTGAATATTGAAATATGACTTTGATCATGACGTAGCCTGCATTACTAATAATTGTATATTAGCTGCAAATAAATGAATTATGAACTATTGGACTGAACTGTTAATGGCTGATGTCTTCAAAACTTCAAGACCACAGCATCTACAAAAAAAAACTTTTGTCTGATTTAATGCTTGCTCAAGACACGGAAAGTAACTCCTATCAAAGTTACAATAAATTTGTATTTTTATTTGTTGCCTAATTTTAATTTTATGCTCTCTGCTAAAGCCAACAAATTTCCTATTGTTACTGTGCACTTACCAAGAAATATGGTGGAAATTTGGAATTTAGTATTTTATAACAAAACTTATATTTTAAACAGATAACTATTAACATTATTATATAGCCTGATAATAAAACCTTTCAAAAATTGAAAACAATAATAATTATTGATGCGATTCAATAATTATTATTACTGGGGCTACAAAGGAAAACGGCATAATTGTGAAAGGATCACTTTCTTTTATAGTAAAATAACTGAATTGAAACTTTCACATATTGGAACAATCCAATTATTCATGCGATTGAATTATTATCCAGAATCTTTGAAATACGGTAATAACTTGTAATATAGTAAAATAACTGAATTGAAACTTTCACATATTGGAAAAATCCAATTATTCATGCGATTGAATTATTATCCAGAATCTTTGAAATACGGTAATAACTTGTAATATAGTAAAATAACTGAATTGAAACTTTCACATATTGGAACAATCCAATTATTCATGCGATTGAATTATTATCCAGAATCTTTGGAATACGGTAATAACTTGTAATATAGTAAAATAACTGAATTGAAACTTTCACATATTGGAAAAATCCAATTATTCATGCGATTGAATTATTATCCAGAATCTTTGAAATACGGCAATAACTTGTAATATAGTAAAATAACTGAATTGAAACTTTCACATATTGGAAAAATCCAATTATTCATGCGATTGAATTATTATCCAGAATCTTTGAAATACGGTAATAACTTGTAATATAGTAAAATAACTGAATTGAAACTTTCACATATTGGAACAATCCAATTATTCATGCGATTGAATTAATATCCAGAATCTTTGAAATACGGTAACTTCCCTTATTCGAAATTCTATCAATGTAGAATTCAATTCAATATAAGAAGCTTTCAACACGTTCTACAACAACAAAGACATGCTTTGTAAAGGTTTTCCGAGGAGAGATAGTGGGCCATAGATTACGAACAATCGAACCAGCCCTAACCTGGCTTAAGCCGCATGTAGATGAGCCTTGATCGGCCATCTATAATAATTGATTCCTTTTCAACAACTACGATACTGTACTATTTTTTAAGCTAGTGAGCACCCTCTTTTTATCTATTACAATCGCACACAGGGTGGTTCCATTTCCGAACGATCCAGGACTTTTTCCAGACTAAAAAAAGAGTGGAAATACGGATAATCCTCAGCTTTTAAACTTGTTCACTACACTTCCACAAAACTTATTCAAAAATGTAATCGATAGTTTCCAAAGTGACACCTTTCCTTGACCTCCGTGAAACCCTCATCACTCCTGTCCTTTGTATCAAAATACCACTCTACTTTTAAAAGAGGGTCATCACAAAGTAGAACTACATCCATTCTGTTGCGAAATAGAATAAGATTAAAATTCATGAGGCAATCACTAGACTTTGGTAAAAAAGATGAGTTGCTTCCGGTTCAAATTAATTTGATTTCAATAACCTATTTACCATGCAACTATCATAATGAAGAATTTGTTTTGAAGTTTTTAATTTTTTAATTCTCAATTCTATAAGAAAATAGTATTCCTGGATTTCTTGTTCCATGACGAACTGCGTTGTTAATATTAACTTTTCAAGTGAATTCAACGACTTGCAGTCAAATTTTTATTAAGAATAAGTAGAATTTCACTTACTTCTGTAGGCCGAACGTTTTCGAGTTGTTAAAACCCATCTTCAAGGCCTTGACCTTCAAGGGTTTCAACAACCCGAAAACGTTTGGCCTACAAAGTAAGTGAAATGCTACTTACTTTAATAAAAATTTGACTGCAAGTCGTTGAATTCACTAAAAAAGTTGAAAGAAAATTGTATTGGAAACTTTTTTGTTATGGATTAACAACATGAACAAATAGTTTTTACAAGTTAGATAAAGGCTACTTACTAAAAAAAGTTTGGTTGTAGGCCCATTGAAGAAAAAACGGTTTTGTTCAATAGTATTCATAGAATTTTTGCAAAATTATTCAGTAGTTATTTTATTTAGCCTTATTTTGGTGCCTAATAAGCTAATGAAATGTTGTTCATTGCACTGAAAGATATTTTTGAGAAATGTAGGCGCTCAAGTAGCCATCCTTGATTTTTAGGGCAAGTTAAATCACCAATTACTTTGAGAAAAAACTGCACTTCATAAAAATATTACTAAGAAATATCCAACATTCAGTTGACATATAAACTACAATCTCGAAATAGAATAGCAAACGTTTTCAATCAAAACAAACCACTGATAATTCTTCGGGTGCTTACACAGTGGAGCATCCAATAATGAATGATAAGACGAAATTGTCACAACCACATTTATTAAAACTTTGAGAAACTAGTTTCGGTTGTTACACCATTATCTCAATCAAACTAAAAACTAAAGTACAGAGAAGCTTAATATATACTGAACATGAAATGATGCTATTGGCTAAGCAGGAAAGAAGCTGACCTTCATCGGACGATGTGATTGGCTGTCAAGTCACGCCCCCTGGTGGGAGGAGTAACAAGCAAAAATACGAGTCAAATCGACAACTAAACACTGTGAACATCACGAGAGCAACAAAGAAGAAAAATCCGTAATAGGGCTAAAATTTAATCAAATTAAAACTAAAAAATTAGAAGTTCACTTAAATGCAGTCAAGGTCAACTGAGAAATACACGCAAGAACTGTTTTTTAAATGTAGGCTGGAATTATGATGAAACCAAGTTAGTTACATTGAATTGGTTAAAATAAATTTGGTCATTTAAACTAGTATTGGAATCGTTTTTTACCAACCTAGTTATCTCCAAAGCTTCTAAAATGTTAATTTGTCTGCCTTTGCCAATCAAATGCAGAAATTCAACATTTTCTTCCACCTTGAACTTGTGTCCATTATTAATGAGATGTTCTGCAAAATTTGAATCTCCTTTTTGGGTTTTCCAATCCCTGATATGTTCATTTACTCTACATCTGAAACTTCTACCAGTCTGACCCACATAACAAGCATTACAATCACCGCAATTCAATTTATAAACCCCACTTTTATCCCAGATATCAATTTTGTCTTTACTACACCCAAATAAACTCTTTATAATAGGTTTGGTTTGAAAAGCTACATCAAAACCGTTCTTTTTCAATTCTTTTCCTAATTTATCATAAACTGGGCCAAGGTAAGGAACCGTTATCCATGACCTTTCCCCAGTATCAGTTACAGCAATGCTAGCACTGATTGCTAGTCTCCTACTTATTTTATTTAACATTTTATGGACAATGATTTCCTCATATTCATTTGTAACAGCTATCTATATCTAGTCGATGATGATCATCGTCGCAAAATCAAGCACATCCTGTGGAATGGTGTATGACAGACTGGTACTGGAGCACCACCATTCCACACATATCACCGAGCACTGGATGCTCCACTGTGTAAGCACCCTTAGTAAAGAGATGATTCCCTGTCAAGAAGAATAAACATCACATTATGGGTTGAGTGGAAGAGAGAGAGAGAGAGCCAAAGTCCTAACTCCATCCTTAATAGAGGCAATTTATCAGCAATCGATAATATTGTTAAAAAATTGCTCTTAGTGCAATAAATGAAATTTCAATGACACAAGAAACTTTTCTAATATTTATGACCATTACGATACTGCAGTTCCTACATAAAAGTCAGTCTCAATTGGTCACTTGTGACGCCTCAATAAGAAATCAACCTGAGAAGCTAAAAATCCTTACGAACGGTAGACACTTATTGCCATAGAGCACTCTCATACATCAATCTAGATTCTTGCTTCACGAGTGCTCACTCGACTACAGAGCCTAGGCTGCTCTAAGATAGCGCTCTCACAATAAGTGCCTATCCGATTGGACGTACTTCGAGGATTAATCCACCATTGACAGCCTCTAGTCAATAGTCTAAATATTCATTCTTAAATTTACTTATAAGTATTACCCTACTGAATTCTAGAACCAATTCTAGTACCAGACAGATAACATTCCACCTTGGTACAAGTATTGCAGCAACTTCACAAACACTTGATACTGACAAATCCCTCAAATATGTGAGCTCATGATACTCCAAATCCTCTCTCACATAAATAGCTGTACCACCTCGAAGTCCTGATGGTCTACAGTAAGCACTAGCCAATTTGAAGCCAGAAATACCAATATCAACAATTATTTCACACGCATTTAACCAGTGCTCACAAATCCCCATAATTGCAATATTAAATTTATCAATCAAGAACATCAATTCATCAGTCTTATTAATCATACCTTCGACGTTCCAGTGGAGTACAGCAACATCAGTTTCTAGCCTAGTCTGGTCATCTGTAGAGAAGCTATTATTTACTAGGTATCTGCTTCCACCGAAAGATCCTTCAAGTTTGAATTACCTTTACTATTCGGCTTCGAGTTATAAAATTTCGCTACGTAAGTATTCTCAGGCCAGAATTCCGCCGTAAACACCCTTCCAAATGTACTTGAAGGAACCCCAACCTTGAACGAAGAGTATGAATCTGGATGATTCGATGTTAGTTTCTCTACAACAGAGTCACCTATTTCTTGATCATTTAAAAACTTTGATATATTTTCGCATGCAGTTTCAGGTGTAAACCTTGAAACAAAAAGAAACATTCTTCATTTGGCAATAAATGATTTGATTGATTGATTTGAAACACTGACGATGAATGAATTAGCGTGTGAAATTCGGGTACAAGAGACAATTCAATTGGGGCGTAGAGTGAGGGATCCACAAACAATACAAACCCGGAACTATTCTTCCTTAATCAAGTTTATAAGATAAGAACTCTTCGTGGCTATTAAATTGTTGATAATCACATGAAAAATCATAGATTATAATGAGAAAAGACCACCTAAAACTCAATCAATCACTCATGAAAAATAGTATACGAGAAAAATGATGAAATAAAGTAAATGAGATGAAAAACTAAAGAATGAAATGAAAAATAAAATAAAATGAAAAATAAAATAAAATGAAATCTATAATATCAATTTAAAACATTCAATTTTTAAAATTTCCCAGTGATAATGAGGACTCCTGATTCCTTCCTGTAACATAAATGGGGCGATTTTTATGGTTTTGAAATTTCTCTTCTGGCTTTATCAAGCATCCACAACCCATGCTCGTGCTCATGCCACACACTACTAAAACAAGAGGCGTGAATAAAAGAAATAAAAAAACGAATGTAATCAAAGCAAAATAATGAGAATGATTAATAAAAAAATTCTGTATTACACACAACACACACCAAGCCATAGAACCACAAACACACAAAAAATTGTGACAGCTAAAGCCGCGTCTCCACCAATCGAACATGTCTGCCGAACATTGTTGGCGAACACAAAAAATGGAGAAACATATGGGTCACCGAACATGTTCGTGAGTTCAATTGACATGTTCGGACTGTGAGCGAACAGTTACGACCAACAACTGGTTCCCGCCACTAACCCCACCAGGCCAACACACCGATCATAATGTTCGAGAAGGCGTCCGTATCAAACCAACATCAAACAATGTTCGGCGACATCAGATAATTCCAGCGAACACTGTTCGGTTGGTGGAGACGTGGCTTAAGAGAAACAATCTAATATTTAAACGTCTTTATGCTGTTATCTGTCGACAAATCTCTAGTGCTAGAGAGGAAGAGATTGAAGGAGGAGGCGAAGAAGAAGGAGGAGGCGAAGAAGAATGAGGAGAAAATGAAGAAAAAATAAGTAGTATTAGTTGTAGAAAAAAGGGTAGTAGTACAATAAGTAGTAGTATCAAAAGGCAGAAGAAGAAGAAGTATAAAAAAAGGTGGGAAAAAAGAAGAAATAATATAGAGAGAATATATAGAAAAAGAAGAACAGTAAAGAGAGGAAAGAAGGAGGAGATGGCAAAGAAGATACTCTGATACAACTGAATAGCTACCTGCAAGACAATATTACTTGTGGAAAGGAGCACAGAAGATCTATAGAAAACGAAGATGTCAACGAATCCCTACGAAATAAAGATATGAAATGCAAAAGAGCACTCTAGGAGAGCAATCTACTTCAAGAGCTGATCTATAATACAAACGTCTCCATGCTGTTCTCTGTTAATAGAACGACGCAGACACAAGTGAAATAAAATTAGTGACCAGATAAGAGAGAGGAAACAGCTATCAAAAGCAGTACAGAATAGAAAACGACGCAGAAATAAGAGATCGGTTTCAAGATTGAGTTGGCTAATACCCAAGTTCGGTAAGCAAACTACCACACATTCTATTTACACAGTACAAGACATTATTCACAATAAGCGGTGAGTAGAAGAGTATGCAATAGGGCATCATACTGAGGAGTTATAACTATTGAAAGAAACACAATGCAGCATCAAGGTTTGAGTAGGCTTACTGCAAATTGGCCAAGACAATGGGTGGTGTGAATAAAGTATGAATAGGATGAATAAAAGATTGAATAAAAATCAAGTATGAATTGAGTGTAATAATAAAACAAATTTTAAAACAAAAAAAAAAAAGAAACCGACTTCAATGAAATGATACTCAAACATTAAATACTCACGTACTAAAAGTTTAAAATAAAGTATATAATTCAGAAAATTTTAAATTTAATACATGTAATCTTTTGAAGTCGGCGCCAAATATTTTATAAAATTGATAAGAAATTCTATCTAATATCAAAATTAACACTGTATCTCAATTAAGTAGCCTATATGATTTACACTCACTTTTACTGAAATACAGTGTCATTTTTTATATTAGATTGTCCAAGTATTTTGTCACGGAAAACATCACAGAGTAATTCTGTTACCGGTATACTTTAAAAGTTTATTGGAAATTCAAAAGATTACTTGTATGAAATTTAAAATTTTCTCAGTTAAGTTATATACTTTGTTTTAAACTTTTAGTACGTGAGTATTTAATGTTTGAGAATCATTTCATTGAAGTCAGTTTCTTTTCTTGTTTTAAAATTTGTTTTATTTTAAGCTTTTTAGTTGACTTTTCAAACTTTGAAAACATGAGAAATTTATGTAACATTATGAAATATTTATCAAATTAGCAAGCCAATATAACATCCAAACTTAAGTAACTAAAAATCCACCTATAAGAAAAGATAAACTAAGGAAAATTCTACTTATTGTAGAATATTGTACTTAGGAAAATTATAATAGCGAAAGGCTTCTTAAAAGTGAAATGGCTTTCGATTCATTTTGATGTGGTCCCTCTCAGAATATACCTACTCTGAAATAGTAGGCCTATTATTACGTTGCAAGTGATAGCCGCGAGGCGTAGCAGGTATCTGTTCAATGAGATAGAGATAAACTGCGTTCTCCTAGGCACTCTTTGTAAGGGTGACCGATTAGATTGGTCAGCAAAAAGACACTGTTCTCTGCTGTAAAATCACTTCCCGGTGGTTCGGAACCCATCTAAAACTGTAGGTCCAACTCATCAAACAGCATTATCCAACTCATTACCCACGCACAGGTTTCAGCCTATGTGGGCTTCATCCTCAGAAAAAAAATATATTCTACTAATGAATAGTAGAAAATGAATCAAAAGCCATTTTTCGGACGAGTTTAGGCTGATTCACACATATAGGACTGGACTACGACTGGACTACGACTGTGTCGTTTTGAATGGATTCGCCTAAACAGTCTTTCCATTTGAAATATACAGAGACGGTCGGAGGTAATTCACACATATAGGACTGTACAACGACCGGACTACGATTGTACTGCCGTAGATTACTTTCAGAGCGATCTTTCAAGGACACGGTCCTACACAGTCTGCGTCCGGCCTGAACACAATCCTATATGTGTGAATCAACGTAGGACTGTGCGCCGACTGTACTGTTAGGATCGAGTGTTTCCATTATCTCCAAAATTAGAGATAGAAGAATTGTGATTTCAGATTCGGATTCAGCTCCCTAAAATTAATAATTTGCCTCGCGTGTACTCAAAAATAAGCAAAATTGAGGAAGTTGTTTTTATTGATATCAAGTCATCCTATACAGTTGTCTAGTTAGTTCAACTTAGTTTCATCTAGAATGGCAGTTCCTATCACTTCCACAAGTTACTATTATTTCTTGAAAGAAAAAAAGTTCTACAAGAAAAAAATATTTCAAGTAGCCTATAGTATCAATTTTTTGACTTTAGAAATTTCCATCTAGAGTTATAATTAAACATGACATGGAACTGATTCTTGCTTATAAGAGCCAACTCAAGCATTCCATTCAGTAGAAACACAAGAAATATGTTGAAAGTTATTTTTGAATTATTATTATTTTGAATTATTATTATTTTGAATTATAATTTTCAAAGTTAATTTTGAATTTAATAATTATGATCAAAAACTACCTATTCAACCTATTATTGACAATATTATCGAACTGATAACATCTACTCTAATGTATGCATTCACTCTGTACAACCCATTGGGAAACTTTTACTATAACACTATACTTAGGCTATCCATTCGTCCGGGATTTTTCCGGACAGTCCGGGTTTCGAGCTCGCGTCCGGGAAATGTCCGGGGTTTTCAATGTCAAAGCTAATCTCTCTTCTGGTGAAACTGGCCGCCTCCACCTTGAGTAGTGTTTCGTCAATTCATTCTGAAGTATTTTCAACAGGTTCTCAAACTTTGTTATACTCATACGAAAATACTTGAAAAATTTAACCTGGTCACTTTTAAGACATGAAAATATTGTATGGAATTCTCCTTCTTCATCTCTTGCTCTCCACAACTGATGCACTCAATATTTTCGTCTCTTCCTAGCTTCTTCTTCTTCTTGCAAAACAAGTAATGCTCCGCAAGCAATAATAACATCCTCCTCGTCTGAATCCATCTTTGCAAGTGAAGACTGAAGTGAAATCCACTGGAATGACGTAACTGCAGAAATAAACGACAACAGTACAGTCGTAGTACAGTCCTACATGTGTGAATGATAGCGACCCATCACAGTCAGCGTACGGTCGTAGTCCAGTCCTATATGTGTGAATCAGCCTTTTACGTACGATATTTTTCGTGATACTAGTCCAAAATATAAAAAACATAAACTTTGAGCTAGTACAAGCATCATCAAACATAACCCCAAAATCCAACACAGCAGTGAAACTAAAAATACTTCGGAGATCAACTGTTTTTCCAAATTCTCAGTAAAGTGACGAGTTTGAAGAGAAATTAATAACTTTGAATATTGTTCAATTCTTTTTTTGAAATTAACGATTTAAAAATCTTTCATTTAAAAAAAAATTCATCGAATTCGGTTCAATATTGTTCGAATGATTGATGTAAAAAAAAAAAACAGGTGGAATATAGAACCTTGTTCTTTTTTGAAGTCGGTTGAAAATAAAAAGTAGTGGACTTTGTTGAGTGACTGGAGTCGACTGTCGATCTGCTGAGTCGACGGGAGTCTGATCGAAGGCGTGAGAAACAGCTGTGATTGACTCGAATTTTTAATCACATCAAATAAAAAGAATCCCAAGTGCCCCGTCAAAAATATGAGTTACTCAGCTGACTCAACTTTATTCGCACCACCAAGCAAGATTTGCAAAGTAAATTAAAGAAATTGTAAGTATTTGACTAACCTGGAGAAATTTGTTCATTGGTGATTCAGGAGTATGAGACATTCCACCACTGGAGACATGGACTGAGATATTCCTCCGCTATCATTCAACTGCCAGCTTTCCAGCTCATCCAATTTTAAGATGTAGAAGAAGAAGATGGATGGAGAGGAGTGCGATCAAGATTTGAATACACTGAAAAAGAACAAAATTCTGGTAATAAAAAAAAGGGATAAGAATAAAAAGACTATTAAATTCAATTTGCAAATAGGTTATTACACATTCTAGAAATTCAGATTCAATTGAATCGGGCAACCCGCTAGTAAAAATAGATGAAACAAACAAAAAATATACTGACAGCATAGAACAAGCACAAGGAAGAACCTATGCGATCACTGTCAAGAATTCCAGAGAATATAATTGAAAAATAGCTACAATGGAGAAAATTTAAAAAAAAAAACACAAGCATATTTCACAAAATTCAGACCTACCAACCACTGAACACAATTTATGAAACAAGTTTTCTTAAAATTATAGAATAACTATTTTCTAAATTCACAGCATGCACTTCTAAAACAGTGCGCATTGGTCTGGTACTGCGTTTTCTAATTTCGAAAAATAAATAGCTGATTATTATCTATAACATCAGCTACATTATCTATAATAATAAAAGTACGATAATAACTTACATACAGCTACAAGCAGCAGGTATCACGCCTCAAAACTTTGAAGAAATTATGCCGCACCTCAAGGTTGATATCCTTGTCGACTTCAAACAGTTTGCCACCAACCTGAAAATTACACAGAAATCGAAAAATTCTTACAAATAACCAAGGAAAAGAACGTAAAACTCTTGCATTCTAACCTGACCATACAATCGCCAATTCGCGATATAAAAAAAATAAAGAATTACATACAACATAACAGTAGTAGCTTAAATGAATACCTAACTCCAGTTTGTATCAAATTTCCCATAAACTGTAACAAAAGCTAAATGCATGGTAAAGATGGCAAAGCGCCAATCGCGCAGCATCAAACATTTCAAAAACATTAAAAATGTAATAAAATACCGCAATTTGATTCTAAAACACTTTAAAAGAATGACCTTCTATTAGACTAAAGCTGATTAAATAGTTCTGGAGTTTGCAATACCGGTATTCAAGAGCTAATAAGAATCGCGGCAGCCTGATGTGCCGCAAAGACGTTCAGAGGAACATTTCATGAGAAAAGTAGAATTCCGCATACTAAATACATTAAAACTCATTTCCTAGAATAGTAATGACCAGAAATAAGGGAGAAAGTGCACTATATGGGCTTCTAACCAAACCTAACCTAACCTGGCTAGATGTGACTGAACCACCTCATACCTTTATTATTTTGATGCATAAGTGCCATTTGATGAAAAGTGTGGATACTCAATAATTACCTTAAAATTTAACGTTTTATTATTATTAAAACTTTTTCATCCAATTAGGCTAATGAATATCATAGTATTAATGAATAGCCTAATACTAATAGTGTTTACATAATCATAATCGTCCAAGTTATTCAATTTAAACACTTTTGACAGTAAAAATGACGTGATTAAGTGAATTACCGGTATGTCTTTATCCGACTAGATATCCATCTGAAAATGAGTATAATCTTAGTATGTAACTTCTCCCGTGTTCAAATAATCGTAAACGTCCAAGTTATTCAATTGACAACAAGTTATTGACAGAAGCCCATATAGTGCACCACAGCCGAAATAAGACTATACACTAATTAAAGCCTGCAAGTCGCGAAACTATCAGTTTTTTTTGTTTTTTTGTTTAGCCAGTGTCAAGTAGCAGTGTTGAATAACGTTGGATAAATAGTAAACTACAATAAATGGGGAAATAAGTGAAAAAGTGAATAATAAGCGTAGTTTCGTCAAATTCACTGTAGCCTACAGTATTCACATTTCCAAAAAAAAACAATCAACAGGCAAGAAAATAGTTTAAAACAAAAAATGCATGGAAAATAGCTTGAAAAGAGTTAAAATCAAATTCAAAACAACAAAATATGAGCATTTTGATACTGTATAACTTCATCGAAATTTCTATACAAAACATAACTAACCTCTTCTGTAAGCTTGGTCCAACATAATGACGAAATTGTATAATTTCAAACAAGTTTAACTTAGTTAATTCTATTAGAAAAGTAAGCTTCAAGAGTCATAAATAAATTTATAATAAGCAAAGATAATCAGCAAATTTTATCGAAAATAATACATTGTATATCCTACCAGATTCATGATTCCAAGTGCCAACTTTATACGCTCGATTACAAAACAATAACCGTAAAAAGATTATTTCAATGCACAAAAACTATGAAACCAATTACGAGGAACAGATTTCATATATTTTTAACGTTATCACAATAAATTGACACTAGAAACTTAAATAACAAAGACAAACACAGACTTTACCGTCAACTGCAAAATGGCGGCCAATGAAAATATCAATTTCGTAATTCCAATTCCACGTAGTTTATCGCGTCGATCTAGAAAACATCGATATTGTACGACGTCGATATATCGATACTAGGCAATCGAAAGATGTTTATGTTACCAAAAATTATTAATATTAAATCATGAAATTTAATGGAAAATTCAATAAAAATAGAAAAATTATTATGATATATTAAATAATTATTCTATCATGTGAAAACAACCTAGAGATTTCATAATTCCATTGACAAAAAAAGAGCCTATTATTCAGGAAACAAAAAGTGCGAGACAGTAGTTTTAAATTATTCAAAAGCTCAATAAAAAACTGAATTTCTTCAAGTTTACCCAACCAAAAACTATTTATCAATTGTTTTATGGACAAATTTCCAAAACCAGGTCTCTTATTCAACAAAACATACCAATAATGTATATTCTTGTTAATGTTATATTCTTTGCAGACAATGTTTACCTTTCACATCTTGAGCTTTTTATCAATTTATTTACAGGTCTACACAGTGGCGTAACGTACACCCCTGCAAACCTCGCGGCGCGGGGGGCCCGGGCTATAAGGGGGCCCTGAATGAAAATGTTTTTTCAAGAAATGGCCCGCGCCCAGATTGAAGAAATAGAAATAAAACAAACACTGTAGGAAGAAAGAATGAATAGGCTAAATTTAATATTGCCAGGTCAATGTTTATTGTTTACTTTATCAATTCGCAGATAGTTTTAGTGAAGGAATTCAGAAGCAGGATGTGACTTCAGGAATGGAGACATACCGAGGACAAAATACTCTTCAAACAAACCTATCTAGACTCTGTGATGTTTTCCATGACAAAATACTTAATGAACAATCAAATATTAAAACTGACACTGTATTTCACTTTTAAATAATGTTTTACTCACATATATTTGAGATGCTTGAGGAATGCATTTCACTTCTGAAAAGAAGCTTCGTCAGCCTGCCGCCAGGGGTCATGCTTTGTTGAGGTTAGGATTAGCAGCCATTACTTAGATAAAAATTGCGTTTGATTTGAATTGTGTTTGGTGATTGAGTACGTTGGTTCTATCTTGTTTATGGTGTTTGAATATTTCATATTGCTCCAGTGTATTTAGTTTGTGGCTTTTTTTGGTATACGGTATGTGTTGAATTTCGAAGTCAGTTTGGATGTTATTGTGTGATGTTATTGTGTTGATTAAGTGATCTGCAAATGTTGAGCCAGTGTTGGAATGTAGTGCTTCGATGTGTTCTTTGTATCTTGTGTTGAATGATCTGCCTGTTTGTCCTATGTAGTACTTGGGGCATGTGTTGCATTTGAGCTTATATATTCCTGGTTTGTTGAATTTGTGAATTGTGCTGCTTGTTAGGTGAGCTGGTTTTGTTGGATCTGGTGTTTCAGGTTGTTTGTTGTTCTGAAGACTGTGTTAAATCTGGATTTTTGTAAGATGTAAGCTATTTTGTGAGACTTTTTGTTGAAATATGTGAGTGTGATAAATCTGTTTTGGTTTGCAGGTTTTGGATTTTTCTTTTTCCAAAGTGAAAAAACAGTGAAGGAGTGAAAAAAACAAAACACTCAAACAAAATAATTTACTGGCACCGCTACGTTGATGACATTATTATTGTTATTATTATTATTATTGTCTACAATGGAAACCAAAGACAGTGTGAACAACTCCTAACACAATTGAACAAAACCCATAAAAACTTACAATTCACAGCTGAATATGAAACAGACTACACCTTAAACTTCTTAGACCTCACTATCATAAAACTAAATAATATGCACAAATTCAAAATCTACAGGAAACCAACTCTCACAGTGTGATGATGTTTAACATATGATATATTAGTTTGTGACTTCCAGCTGTAGCTATTTAGTACCTATTGGAACAGTCATTAATTTATCTTGTTATATAGTTTGTCTCTCATCTTGTTAGTAGAATCATTCATTGTTCATTAAAGCCTTTAATTATCATTAAAAGGTTCACAATCATTTCAATTTAATGAACAATACATAATTTATTGATTCACTATACTCTAATGGACCGTCTCTTGAAACCCAAAGAACTCGATTTGGATCCTAATTCACTGACAGCAGCAGTGGAATGGGAACATTGGTATAGGACATTCATAAATTTTATATCAAGCATACAATCGACGGATGCTGAGAAACTGAAACTTTTGATCAACCTTGTCTCTCCAACAGTATATCAGCGGATAGGCCATTGTGGTACGTATTGTGATGCACTCACTTCTTTGCAAAAATTGTTTGTCAGACCTGTCAATGAAATTTTCGCTAGACATGAATTACAGGCCAAAAGACAACAACCAGACCAATAAATAGATCAATTTATAGAGGAATTATTGTTACAGAGTAAAAAATGTAAATTCAAGGCCGTTACTGCTGAGCAAAACCATAATGATTGTGTTAGAGATGCTTTCATCAGTGGCTTGCTTTCACCAAATATTCGACAACGCCTATTAGAATCCAAATCTTTGGATTTTAACGAAATTCTTGATCAAGCAAGAACTTTAGAATCAGCATATCAAAATTCGCTCAGTTTTAACTCTTCTTCTGTTTCACTTAACGCCGCATTACCAGTAGTACCACCCTCTACTGAATCGATTATGAGACCTGCTTCACCTGTTACTGCACAGATTGTAAATTCAGAAAATCCGAAACTTCAGAAACGATCCAAGTTATGTGATTACTGTGGCTATAACTTTCATATACGAAATAAGTGTCCAGCTCAAAATGCATTTTGTAAAAATTGTGGAATAAAAGGTCACTATGCAAAAATATGCAGATCCAAGCAGACCAACAAAAATAATTCTAATCACTGGGGCTCTAATAAAGTATCTGCTGTTGAAGTTTATAGTTTGTCACCTCCTGGACTCAGCAAAGCAACTGTACCTGCAATATTGAATAACTTCAAAGTAGCAGCATTGATTGACACTGGTAGCTCAAGCAGCTTTGTTAATAAACAACTGGTAAAAGATCTAAAATTAAGAATTTATCCTTCTAATGACGAAATTCGTATGGCCTCCACTTCTCACCGTTCATCAGTTGTTGGCCAGTGCTCGGTTAACCTCACAATTCTTGGTCATAAGTACAATAACATAATTCTTCTTGTTCTTCAAGATCTCTGCTGTGACGTTTTACTAGGACATGATATATTATCTAATCATTCAGGTCTCTATATGTCCTTTAATGGGTCAAAAGATCCACTCAAAGTGTGTGGTCTAACTGCTGCTCAAGTCAAACCTGCCTCATTGTTCCAACATATTTCTCAAGATGTTAAGCCAATAGCGATAAAATCTCGACGTCATAATCAATCTGACATGGAATTCATTAATCAAGAAATAGATAAACTCATAAAAGAAGATATTATTGAAACAAGTGACTCGCCCTGGAGAGCACAAGTACTTGTAACTTCCAACACCAACCATAAAAAACGTATGGTGATAGATTACTCTCAGACAATCAACAGATTTACCCTACTTGATGCGTATCCTCTGCCAAATCTGGAAGAACTAGTCGATAAAGTAGCTAGATATTCTGTCTTCAGTACAATCGACCTTAAAAGTGCCTATCATCAAATACCAATAAGGAGTTGTGATAAATTATATACAGCTTTTGAAGCAGTGGGTCAACTATATCAGTTCAAGCGAATTCCTTTTGGAGTGACAAATGGAGTAGCCGCCTTTCAAAGAGTAATTGATGATATAATTCGAAAAGAAGATATAAAAAGTACATTTGCATATCTTGATGATGTTACAATTTGTGGAACTACCATGGAAGAACATGATAGAAACTTAAATAAATTCATGAACATTGTACAAAAGTACAAATTGACTATTAATTTGGAAAAGAGCTCATTTGCAAAATCTGAAATCAACCTTCTTGGTTATATCATCAAAGACAAGACTATCAGACCTGACCCAAGCAGATTAGAATCATTACGATCATTTCCCCCTCCAGCAAATGCTGCGTCTATGAAAAGAGTTCTCGGAATGTTCTCACACTATTCAAAATTTATTCCCAACTTCTCTGATAAAATACATCCTTTAGTTCAAGCTAAATTTCCATTGACCACATCTGATATTTTAATGTTTGAAGCAATGAAACAATCTATCATTGATGCAATGGTGGTTGTCATTGATCCAGAAGCTCCATTTGTGGTGGAAACTGATGCATCAAATGTTGCTATTGCTGCTACATTATCACAATCGGGCAAACCAGTTGCTTTCTTCTCCCGCTCACTATCACAAACAGAACGACATCATCCAGCAATAGAAAAAGAAGCTTCTGCTATAGTTGAGGCTATCCGTAAGTGGCGCCACTTTCTTCTAATGTGACATTTTCAACTTATCACAGATCAAAGATCTGTTTCCTTTATATTTTCGAAAGACCACCAGAGTAAAATTAAAAATGAAAAAATTCAACGATGGCGCTTGGAACTTTCTTGCTTTTCATATGATATTACTTATCGTCCTGGTAAGGAAAATGTAATTGCTGATGCATAATCCCGAATGTGCGCAAATATAACAAATGGAAGAGAGAGACTCCAGAACTATCGTAAAACACTGTGCCATCCAGGAACAGCTCGATTCTATCATTGGATCAGAAGTAGAAATCTCCCATTCTCTCTTGATGAAGTGCGACAAACAGTAAATCAGTGTAGAGTGTGTGCAGAAATTAAACCAAGGTTTTATAAACATCAAGGAACTCTCATTAAAGCAACCTCACCGTTTGAACGCCTCAATTTGGATTTTAAAGGCCCAATACCATCTAAGACCAAAAATAACTATTTTTTGACTATAGTAGATGAATATTCGAGATTCCCTATAGCAATACCTTGCCCTGATATGACATCTACAACTGTTATTAAAGCTTTACAATCGATTTTCTTCATGTTTGGAACACCAGCATATATTCATTCAGACAGAGGATCATCATTTATGTCGCAAGAACTTAAAGATTATTTAGCAATCAATGTGATTGCATCCAGCCGAACAACGCCCTACAACCCAAGAGGCAATGGGCAAGCTGAAAGGTATAACGGCATAATATGGAAAACTGTTCAGTTAGCTTTAAAAACTAGAAATCTACCAATCACGCACTGGGAAGACAGTCTACAAGAATCACTCCACTCAATTAGATCTCTATTATGTACAACTACTAATGAAACTCCTCATGAAAGAATGTTCCATTTCATCAGACGTACTGGAAATGGTGGCTCTACTCCTTCTTGGCTTATCTCACCAGGACCTGTGCTACTCAAGAAACATGTAAGAGCATCAAAATATGATCCCTTGATTGAAGAAGTTGATTTACTTGAAGGAAATGGTGAATATGCTCATATAAAATTTCCAGATGGAAGAGAAACTACAGTGTCAACAAGAGACTTAGCACCAACTGTTCCTGTAGCTAGTTTAGAGGAACCCTCCACTGAACTTCAAGAATCAGAAGTCATACAAGATGCTGATGAACCTCAAGATATAGTGGATCAAGCTGAAGATCAAAAAGATCGAATTCAACCCTCTCAATCTCTGGAAGAAAATAATTGTACTCCCAATATATCTCAAAATGAACAACGGAGAAGCAGAAGAAACAAACGACTTCCTTCTTACCTTGCCGATTATGAACACTCACTTCATTCTCTTCTTAGGTGGAGTGAATGTGATGATGTTTAACATATGATATGTTAGTTTGTGACTTCCAGCTGTAGCTATTTAGTACCTATTGGAACAGTCATTAATTTATCTTGTAATATAGTTTGTCTCTCATCTTGTTAGTAGAATCATTCATTGTTCATTAAAGCCTTTAATTATGATTAAAAGGTTCACAATCATTTCAGCACAATTGTGGAATCAAACATAAAAGCAGTATATTGATGTTTAAAATGTAATAAATAACTATTAAATCATAAATTCACATTACCTTGATGAAGAAGTGGTAAGCAAGTTAAATAACCGCCAATAAGTACAAACCTAACCTTAAAGATTATGCTGGATTGTAATGGTTGAATCTACAAATTTTGAAGTTGATGTAACATGAGAAAATTAATACGAAGGAGAATCGAATAATGGTTGAAGCCGGGCTCTGAGGAGTGTATCACAGTAGAGTCATAGTGTGGCATTCATGCAGGAATGCTCCGTAACTGCCTCTGGTAGTTGATAACACTGGAAATCACACTTCAGCTTTATGAACAATGTTATTATAAGATTATAACCTCACCAAGCTGCGATCCTAACCAAAGTACCGGTATATTTACCACCAATTTTCATTGAAACGTGATTCATTATGGTATATAATGATGATTATCAACACCCAAGAGATAGTTGTAATTCAAAAATATGTTAAAATCTGTTTTAACCACTTTTTCAACACAAAGGCTGGATTGCAGAAACTGGCTGGATTGCAGAAACGGTGTCTAAACATTGTCTATGATCAGACACTGGCTAAACACCGAATCGGCTTGCAAGAACGATGTTTAGAGGAACCATTGTCTAAACGATGTCTATCTCCGTCAAGAAAGCCGCCATTTTTAGATACTCGCCAGTAGGTTGTTTAAATCGTATTTAACCTCATTTCTGGTTGTAGGTTGTAGGCTGTGTTGTGTGTTCTACATACATATATAGGGGTAGGGTCAAATTAATCTGTATTGACAGATACTTTGTATCGTTTCTGCAATCCATTATAAACCTTATCATCAACGGCAGGGATAATTGGATTTATAGATCCCTCAATTTATTTATATTTATGTGATTCATAATGTAATTTATATTAGTTGAAATATAAGTGAGACATATAAATCTAAACCAAGTAGTCGTCGCGTGTAACATCTATCTTCAAATATTCCTACTACAAATTATAATAGATAAACCTTTGCAGGTGGGCATACATAAGCATGTGCCTATAGAATAAAGTTGAAGAAAAACTAGTGAATAATACGAGTATACTCTAATTAGTGCGGTATTCGTAGTTGAGTCTTCTCTCCTTAGTAAACATAAGTCGCCCGTATGGCCCGTAGAGTATACTCTCGACTCAGAGAGTGAATTCAGTGAATAAACATAGTACGGTATGCTCTGCTCCAGTGTGGACTAGGAAAAATCTGAGTTTACTACAGAGTTTACCCTCCACAGTTTTATTCACATGAATTTCGCCTTAGTTGTTACTAAGTTGAGCTATTGGGAAGTGATAGCCGAGTGCTGTAGCAGGTATCTGTTCAGTCAGAGATAAGCTACAAAACTCCTGGGCGCTCTTTGTAAGGGTGACCGATTGGATTGGTCAGCAAAAGATACTCTGTTCTCTGCTGTAAAATCACTTCCCGATGGTTCGGAACCCACCTAAAACTGTAGGTCCAACTGATCAATCACCATCATCCAATTCATTACCCACTCACAGGTCTCAGACCTATGTGGGCTTCATCCTCCAAAAATAATTATAGATGGGTTGATTAGAAGAAATATTTATTATTGGAAGTCTATTCAAGTAAATAGATTTTATCTTGAATAGTTTAGAATCAAAAAACGATTGTTAAGATTCCTAGGCTACTATGTCAAAAATTATCAACCTACTTTATTGTTAATATAAATTCCTAATGTTATTCTTCATATTTCAAATGCAGCTATCATTAAACTAATTAAACATATTAGTGATCTTTCGATAATATTGTGCATGGTAACCAATTGAATACTATAATTTTGTTTTATACGCGAGCTGCACAAGACCAAATGAATTTTGCTACCCGACTACCTGCCCAAATTATAGACTCAAATAATTCATTGAATTGAACCCTTGAATAGGGATCCTACTCTGGATTGAACGACTGAAACTTGCACAACTTACCTCAAAAATAAACTTTAGTTGATGATTGCCATAAACAGACCGCTCAATTCCTAAACCAGAGATTCAATTCTGAAGAATTATGCATCAAATCATTGAAAAGATAATAAAAATGATACTGTATGTATTAATTTTTAAAGCTACTTATACCGTAATCAATACAATAATAAACCAAACCAAACTTTCCCAGAATCATGGCTTACGCTGTATAATATTTGGGAGACAAAGATCAACCTGAAATAAATCAAAATATAGTTTCAATTCACAATTCAGTGAATCTCTACTACACAAATTATAAGTGAAAGCAGTTATTATTAATCATTATGAATATTCGGAAATGAAATCCAGAATCCAGGCTCAGTAATTTCGTATGAGCCGCCAGTTGCTGTTGAAAAGTTACAAGCCAATCAGAGAACAGCCACTGACAGCCTCTACAATGTTGCCAAACGTCACCCGTAGTTTAGACACTGTCGACATAGACACCGGCTAGGAATCGTTTTAGCAAGCCGAAAGCAGTTCCTTCTTAGTCAGTGTCTAGGCCGACACTGTTTAGACATTGGTTGTAGACACCGTTTCTGCAATCCAGCCAAAATTGCTGTACTTACAGGTTTTGACTATAACCGCCGCTTAAACTGAAATGTCAAACAATAATATCGATATTCAACCTTTCAACGCGTTGATGCTCGACATACCATAGTATCGAGTATCGAACTGACTTTTTCATATCGCTGGATGACTAAAATTATTATTATTTATCTATTCATATTCCAACGGTACACACCAATTATACAAAATTCACAAAAAATTATATCATGAAAAAATGGAAAAAAATAATCTAAATAATTATGGACTAAGAAAACGACATCAAAAACAGGGCAGTAGGTTTAGTGTACTCAACGCTTATGCTATCTGGCTAAAAAATCTGGAAGAATACCGTAATGCATTTTGTACAATAGTAGGTACCAGTGGCGTACCGATAATGGAGCGAGTGGAGCAGTCGCTCCAGGGCGCAAGGCTCTGAGGGGCGCACCGTTCTTGAGAGAAAATTGCCTTTTACTTACAACAAATGTATTACTATAATGAAGGCCAAAAGGGTAAAATGCAACACAATTAAAAAAAAAACCGTATTTATACGTCGCTGCGCATTACTAAGAGGAAAATTCATGTCAAATTTAAAAGAATTTAAAAGAAAATTTAAAAGTTCACGCGTTCAGCCGTAAATGCGTTACAAACAGACAGAATGCAAAACGGTCGAGTCAAAAATAGCAAATAGTCGAAAAGTAGCAAGAAAAGATAGTAGTAAAGCCAAAACAATTTAAATTGGGTGACAAAAGATATAGCAATTTCAAGTAATTCAATGAAGACTGAATTTATTCTGGAAAAATAAATCCACAAGTTCAATGGTTTTTATATTAACAAGAACAGGACTGAAATACTTCACTTTTGAATCATATTTCCAAAATATAAGAAAATGTCTATACGAATGACTTGCAAAATGCTAGAAAAATAACTGCAAATAAATTTATAGAAAAGTGAAAAAATCCAAAACAAGCTGTTTGGAAATTGATAAAAGCAGAATCTGGCCTGGCGAAAAATCATTCATCGGAGATTCGCATCTGACAAATACGGCGTAGTTAGAGGCGGGAAAAAAACCGCTGATTCATTAAATGATCACTAAATTAATATCAGCCCTTTTTTTGGGGGGGGGGGGGGAAATCGTAAGACACTTCCGCTCCAGGGCGCTTGAAACCTCGGTACGCCACTGGTAGGTACATTACCATATTATCTGTTCTCGGGTTCCGATTGGAACCTATTCATATTTTACAGTATTTAGCAGTAATTTATCAGCTCAGAATGATTTACCTCTACATTTTTCAGTCTGCAACCAAGCGCCGAAGAAGAACAACACAGTTTGAAACGCGTCCGCCGCGACTCATAAAAGTCAGTTTTGCACTGCAAGATTCTACATATAAATAGTTGCCGTATATACTGCAGTTCACCAATATGGATATTCACAACAATTATTAAATCATATACTTGCATATTCGAATTACAAACTGTTCTTAATCTGCTTCAACCTAGTAAGTCAGAACAAAACGAAGAGGTTCAGAAAAAATGTAGAGGTGGATCTTTTATCGCCGTGTAAAAATTTGATAACACTAGTTTATAATGTGGATTTCAGTTATAACATAAGAATAACAATAGCAATAAAATTATTCTAAACGTTTTATGGTAAATTCAACGACTTGCAGTCAACTTTAATTGAGGATAATTTATATTTTTACTCACTTCAAGCCAAATGTTTTCGAGTCATGGAGACTCACCTTCAAAGGTGACCAAAGGTCACTTCAAAGGTGACCTTTGAAGATGAGTCTCCATGACTCGAAAACGTTTGGCTTGAAGTGAGTGAAAATATAATTTATTCTCAATTAAAATTGACTGCAAGTCGTTGAATTTGCCATCAAAAGTTGATATGAACAACGCAGATTGTTATGAAAAAAATCCAGGAAAATTATTCTATTTTTTTTAATTGATAGCTGTCATTCTTTGCTTTAGCCTCCTGTAAAATTGATTTTTTGACACAAGATCACAGTAGTATTTGATTCATAGTTTTTAATTTTCATTTAAAAAAATCACAAGTCGAGGTCGAGGAGAAGACAATTAAAGAGTATTATAAAAACTTTTTTTATTAAAAAATTAAAGTTTTGGTATTACAAGTACTTTTCATAACAAGACTTCTTCAAAACTAGAAAATAATATAGTAAAGCTATCTGGTTAATGGAAGACACAGCCATGTTTTATTAGAAAGTTTCTCATAACCAGGTGTATTGGGTAGACATTCATCCTGGCAAGGAACATGCCACAATCTTTCATCTTCTTCCAATGTGTGAGCATCCTGCCTATAAGGAACTGGTGTCTGTGAAAGGAAACGCAGTCTTTAATACATTAGGTTTTAAGGAAAATATAGTATTTTAAAGAGAAACTTAGATAAATTAGTTTTATCATAGCTTCAGTTATTTTTTTCAAAACCAAATAGTCATTCCATTTTCAACAGACTGTTTTTCCGCACCATATAATTATGTTATTGTTTGTTTTTTAAAGCTGCTAAACTTAATATTTTCCCTAGTCCAGTCAAATTAGCACAAATTTTGGGTGAGAAAGGAAAAAATTCCAACACGGCTGAAAATCAGGTCATATGTCCAGAAAAACATGCTGAATAACATACTAAAAGGCCTGAAAACACCTTTCATTTTTCTACTAAATACTAAATAGGCAATTTATATCATTAGCAAAATCATGTATTTTAATATCAAAATTTAAATATTCAAGTTTACCTAATATATTTTATTGTTCAGATTTTTTTCTCAGCCTGTACGAATCATGCCGCTGTAGATTCGTTCCTATATCAGGCCACCCCAGGAGGATTTAAATCAAGCTTTCCACACCTCGCATATTATTGTGACTGGCGGCAGGAACTATTTCCCTAGTGTCCGGTGTGTTCATTAAGCCGCGTCTCCACCAACCGAACATGCTCGGCGAACAGTGTTTGCTGGAATCCGCTGATGTCGCCGAACATTTTTTGGAGTTGGTTTGGTGTGGACGCTTTCTCGAACATTATGATCGGTGTGGTGGGAATAGTGGCGGGAACCTGTTGTTGGTCGTCACTGTTCGCTCACAGACCGAACATTTCAATTGAACTCACGAACATGTTTGGTGACCCATATGTTTAATGTTTGCCCGTTTTTTGTATTCGCCAACAATGTTCGGCAGACATGTTCGGTTGGTGGAGACGCGGCTTTACGTTTGACATATAGCTGCATTGAGAGGTATTTCAACGATTCAGTCTGATAATCTGTTCCATCAGGCCCTATTTTTAAGCCATTTATTTATTTTTAGGTGGAATTACTGCATCATCTCTCAACGCCATTAAGACTCAAGATAGCAGAACCCAAGACTTGTACTCCAGATAAGTTCAGGTTTAGGCAAGGACTTGAAGGCTCTCTGCTTTTTCTGCTGCCTTGAATCGAATCTCCTTAAGCCTTGTATGTTATTATTTTTCATTACCCGCGCACAAGTCTCAGACTTATGTGGGCATCATCCGTTTCCATTGATTTTTTATTAAATATATGTTGTAATGTTGCCATAAAAGCCCCATGTGTCATGTTCTGTCATGCTGGTTTGGGCTAATAGAAGGGTAAATAAAATGAAGATAGTTAATTCTATCTTAATCTATATTATATAAAAATGAATGTCTGTATGTATGTATGTTCCCTATAGACTTCAAAACTACTTAACAGCTTGGCATGAAACTTTGGGAATATGTTGTCTGAATATTGGGGATGGTTTCTGACCATAAATTTTAATAGGAGGGGGGGGGGCTAATAATTATTATTAATTAATCCATTTCACAAACCTAACCTACTGAACTTGCCGGCCAAACAGCTTAAAGGAACAGCTGATAGAAGTCAACATATGGCAGGTCCCTTATAGCGGCGTTATTTACGGTGTCTTTGAACAGCAAAAGACTTTGCATGTAGGCTACCCTACAGTCGGAGCCTTGCAGTATGTAGGAAACATATGACTGGGTATGATGAAATGTATTTATGCCGAATTGATGACATCTGTTAACCAATGCAGCTAGAAATCTTAATATATAATTCCGTAAGTCAAATTTTTGTAAAGAAATTGTGAGTGACTGGATGGCCGTAGAAGGATGGGAGGGGTCTTATTTTAAAGGTCTTGACGTGAATTTTGAGGGAAAACTATTCATTTTTCTTATTTTTTCACCATAAATTCGCAACAGAATAAAACTTTTCCCATTAAAACAACATGGGGTTTAATTTGTTTACATCTTTTGAAATTAAAACAGCTGTGCCACAGAGTTGTCTTAGTTGTATATCTGTGTACTCATAGCCAGCTGTACTTTTTATGAATTCAGTTTGTTTACTTTTAAACTACCGGTGTTACCGGTTGTTCCCATGCAAGGAAAAGTTCAAACATTGGAGGCATGCTTGCAGAACAGTAAAATTTGGAAAAAGATAAAATTTCTTAAACTAACACAAAACATGCGAGTCAACCCTGGTGAAAACGAGTTTTGCAATTGGCTTCTCGAACTTGGAAATGGCACATTAAACAAAGGTTTCGATGTGATTGACATTCCTGAACAGTTTATCCTCAGAAATCAATCTATTATTAGTTTTACTTTTAATGAACAAATTAATTTAAACAATGTCAAGACATTTTCTAATAATGTAATAATGTGTCCATTGAATGAACAGTGTCAAACCCTCAACATTGAAATCCTACAAACAATGGAGGGGGAAGCGAATGATTACTTTAGTGTGGACGAAATAATCAGTGAAAATATTATAATGCTAGAAAATCATTGCTTATTTATAAATGACCAATGAAGGTTGATAAAAAATTTATGTATTTTGGTTTTTTAGGGGCTTTTGCCCCTACAAGCCCCTAGTTTGAAATGTATTCTCAGTAGGATGTGGCGAATAATAAAATGAAAAACCTAGCTTGTACTCTAATATTCGTGGAAGGTTTAAATTTGAAATGTTCATTGAGAGGTGGTGAGTAAGGTCTTACTGTGTAAGAAAACAAGGAAGGAGGCCTCTCTGGTCAGCTGGAAGAGCCCTAGGACTAACTTCTTCCCTAATAGCCCTAGAAGGTAAGAAATTTGAAATGTAACCTCAGTGGGAGGTAGCAAATAATAAAATCACGAATTTTTTTATGAGAACGCAGCAACGCGCGTCGAGCCAGCTAGTTCTAAATAAAATGAAGATAGTTAATTCTACCTTAATTCTAAAAAAAATGAAGATAGATAATTCTATCTTCATTTCATTTACCCCTCTATTAGGGTCAACAGCCCAAACCAGCATGACAGAACATGACATGTGGGGCTTTTATGGCAACATTACAATATATATTTAATAAAAATCAATGGAAACGGATGATGCTCGCATGAGTCTGAGACTTGTGCGCGGGTGATGAAAAATAATAACATAAAAGGCTTTAGGAGATTGGAACTCAAGGCCGCAGGAAAAGCAGTCAGCCAGAGTGCTATCAGAGATAACACCCCAACTATGTGTTATCATTCACCTCATTACCCACGCACAAGTCTCGAACTCATGTGGGCATCATCAGCATTAAAAAAAAAACTGATTGCACCACAAGGACTACCAAAGTATATTAAGGTTACAGTGTGTATTTATATTGTATGTTGTGCTTCAGAAATAAATCATTATTCTATTCTATATACTGCTAGGAATGATAGTAAAGCTTCTTACAGTATCAATGGATGAAACAAACTTATCATTCCCACAGCATTTTTAATGCAGAGATTAAAAATAATTGCAAAAACTTCACAACAAGAAACTCTTGAATCGTTTTTAATTAATAATTTTAACTTTTCAAGTGAATTCAACGACTTGCAGTCAAATTGACGACAGTCGAATTTGACTGCGAGTCGTAGAATTCACTTGAAAAGTTAATATTAACAACGCAGTTCGTCATGGAACAAGAAATCCAGGAAATTAATAATTATTATTTAACTAATTACTTGTGCGTGACTTGAAGATATTTTACACTTTTATGTAAATGCTTGAGAAATTTTAATGCTTCTATATTAACTTCGAGTTATTTAGGGGCATGTTACAATTCTATTAAAAGGAATTTTGAAATTATCTAAATTTTATATTAATATTTTAATGCTTATGCATGCTTATATGCTTGTGAATTGAATGTTTTTAATATATTTTTGTGATTTTTGTTCATAATTATATTGCACTCTAATGCTAGTCTTAATATGTTTAATGGCAGAATAAAATTCCTGAATCTCCGACGGTATTATTTTTAATATTATAACGCCTGCCTTAAGTGATAGCCGCGAGCCGTAGTAGGTATCTGTTCAATCAGATGAGATAAGCTGCGTTCTCGTAGTTCCTGTTTGTAACAGTGACCGATTAGATTGGCCAGCAAAAAAGACACTGATCTCTGCTGAAAATCACTTCCCGGTGGTTCGGAACCCACCTAACACTGTAGGTCCAACTCATCAATCACCATTATCCAACTCATTACCCACGCACAGGTCTCAGACCTATGTGGGCTTCAACCTCCAAAAAAAATTTGAAAATTTTTTTATTTGCTTTGTGCCATTCGTTGTGTAACCAAATCTACACAGTAAAAATCGTAAACTGTACAATACAGTAATTATACACTTTTCAATTTTCCAAGTAGAGTATCCTTACACATCTCAAATCTTTTTTAATGATAATACTCTATCAAAACTAGTTCAAGTTTCTGCAAATAACCTAATTGAATGATGTTTTTATACCTGAAAATCGATACCTCCATTTTTCTTTATGGAGACCACAAGGTACTGACGCTGGTATTGCCATCGCCAAAATATCGACTCAAGAACAGGATCGTCTAGCAAAGATCGATGACCTCTCATTAGATCACGAGAAACGAAGTTCGTGTGTATGCCGCTGTACAAAGTTGCATACAGCAAAAATGTATCGTCTTGCGTTCTGCAAATAAGCAGCAAACTTTCAATTTACAACATCCACACTTTTAGTAAAATATACTGAGCCTGTAGAAACACAATGACAATTATTAGAACTGGGATAATATACGACAAAAATAAAACTACGACAAGAAAATATAATTGAGAAACTATTTCAAGTAAAACAGAAAACAGGTAACAATACTACTTTATATTTTGTTTCAATTCTTGTCATGATATATGTATTTGAACCGTAAGTATGATATATGTAAAATTTATAACTCACGTGTGACAAATTAAGAGGTCAATTGAAAAGGGAGCTACTGGAAATATGTACTTATTCAAGAGGAGAATTTAGGGCGCATTATGAAAGACAAAGCAACTGACTCAAAATCTTGACACCCTAAGTTTTATCATTCAACTTAAATCAACGACAAATTCATGTACCCCTTTCATAGGAGGTCAGAGGATGCTAATAAAAAATAAATATAACTAAAAACTTGAAAAACACTTTCAAGTGGAAATTATGACTCACGTTATGGCCTGATGGCCGTTTCACTCTGTTGTCAAGAGCATCGTCAGACGAGCCACAGTACACTGATTTAAGGTATGAGTTTGAGGGTTATGGATGTTGGAAAGGTGGGGGGTAATATAACTTCTTCTCACATACCCTTTTTGACAAAATAATCCCAATTTCAAACCTCCCGCCTACTCATCCCCCCACCTCTCAACCCTACCAACATCCATAACCCTCAAACTCATACCTTAAATCAGTGTACTGTGGGTCGTCTGACGATGCTCTTGACAACAGAGTGAAACGGCCGTCACGCCATAACGTGAGTCATAATTTCCACTTGAAAGTGTTTTTCAAGTTTTTATTATATTAGTGGAAAATAGATGGATCTTCAACATCACAAATACAACTAATTAAATGTTATAGAGGAGTAAATCTTAAATTTAATTTCAGTCGTTGCTCCTCTATGATATCAGAGCATCATATTTAATTAATTATTCTTTTTCTTCCACCTTATCCCATGTATCATCATCTTCAATTTAATAATAAAAAATACTTCCAACCAAAAATTGTCAAACTAGTCTACACAGCAAGATAATCAGCAATAAACAAATGAATTCATTGAAATATGTCTAGTAATCTTTTATCAAATTTGAAATGAGTCTTAATTTCATCTCATTTCTCAACTCAAAACATCCTTTATTATTCTATTTATATATTTTCGTTTGAATCAATACAGTATTTTGTTTCATGTACAGTTCCCATGCAATGTACTAGTGATTCAATACCCTAGAATGTAAATGCGACTCCTAACCGCACACAGACAAATAAACCAAGCGGGGAAGAGATGTTAATTTTTTGTAAGATGTGATGTATTTATTTTTCCAAAACTAGTTTGTAGCTAAATTAGAATTTAATTCATTCATGATAATTGAAAAGTTATAACTGTATTTAAAATTATCGCAGTTTGAAAAATTGGAACTTACACGTCTTCTGCCAGAAAGAAATAGGATTTTTTGTTTATTTGTTCGATAACGTGCCTGGGCCATGATAGCATATGCTTCCTTCCTATGACTAGTAGCTTTTTATTTTGATTGACTAGAAAATTCACGACTGAAAGAAGCTGGAAATAAATAAAACAAATGAAATAAAAAACTTACAGAACTAAATTGAAAGAGGATAATTCATAATCTCTATAACTCTTGTAAATAAAATAATTACTAATTAATTAAGTCAGTACTAAACTTCATAGAGAGCCAAAAATAACATCATCTTATGAAAATTACAAAATGTAATTCAAAATATTATTTTGAATAATTCTTCAATTGCATTTTATAAATTTACTAAATGTCTTCAAAATATGATTTTTTTTCTCAAACGATACATTCTTCCTCTCCTACTCCTGTATTTTTCTCTTCATATAAAAATCATTTAATTGACGAACTGAAACATTTATCCTGTCTTTTTTGTGTCATATATGAAGTTAATGATGCTCATACATACAGTAGTTAATTAGAAAATGCAAATATTGCATTTCAATGATATATAAATATAACCGAACTAATAGAAGTGAGTTCGAATACAGAAATCGTCTACTAGCTTTGAGCAAATGAGGAAGCTGTTGTAAAATGTTGAAAGTATTATTTTTGCTATTCAACCTTGTTATAAAAAGATGTATTGGTGGCAATTTCAAAGGGTAGTAGTTTTTTAATCACAAATATGCCGTAATAATACAGAAAATATAGGCATTTGCCGATGATTTTTTTTTTCGAGGATGAAGCCCACATAGGTCTACGACCTGTGAGTGGGTAATGAGTTGGATGATTTTGATTTATGAGCTGGACCTACATAATAGGTGGGTTCCGAACCACCAAGAATTGATTTTACAGCAAAGATCAGAGTCTTTTTTGCTGGCCAATCTAATCGGTCACCCTTACAAAGAGTGCCCAGGACGCAGCTTACCTCTATTTGATTGAACAGATACCTGCTACGGCTCACGGCTATCACTTTCCTTTGAAGTGATTTAATTTTATGATTTAGTTGAAAATTAAAGTATTTTAAAACCATTGAAATTGTGGAGCGTGAGATCAAAGAAATATTATATCTGGTGACTGGGTGGTATAAAAAGTTACTCTATAGATAGCAACTGTAATAAGGAGGTTTTTTCGCAAAACGACAAAGAATAGCTTGAAATATGAATTGTTAAAAAATAAATACTCTAGTAGTTCTAATTAACATACATTGTTTGCTAATATATTCTTGTCTTTGCACTTGGCAGGGGCAGCAGAAAATGCTATGTTCAGGCCATCCAGAACAAAGTCGAAAGGTGTGAACTTTTGCAACACTCGCTGAAACGAGTTCAACTCTTCGGGCGTTGATTTTAGAAAAATGTCTTTTCCGATAAGCACAGGATTCAAAAATGAACTGCCCAGTTTTTCAAACTCCTCCTCAGTTATAGAATTGTTGACCAACTGTCGCTGACAGTTTTTACAAATTCCTCTGTGGAAAAAAAACAGTCTTTATTATCTCTAGAGTTTTTATTCTCTTGTGAGTGTCAGTATACATCATTAGGTTGAATTAAGTTTTGCCTACCGAGATTAGAATTTCTAATTCTAGAGTTCTAGATCTTCTGCTTCTTTCTACAGTATAATGTTAATCCAGAAATTCTTCACAGGCGTTTTTGTTTCTACTGAAAAGCCATGATTTATTCAATTTATCAGCATTGATTCATTACCGTACGGTGCGCCTAGATTTTGTCGTACTTCTACAGTGAAGCATCCAATACTTAATTATCACCATCGCAAAATCAAACGTATGACAAGGAATGGTGTATGATGAGTGAAACAGTGTGGATGTAAATCCTACCTTTCCAAAGCATGTTTGATTGTGATTATTTTCAAGTGTTGCGCGCTCCACTATGCAAGCACCATTAGACTGTGCAACTCTCTAAGAAAAAGCATACAAGAAATTTCTATTATTTCAGATAAACTAGTAGTAGCTCAGTGATTTTATGACCGTTTTCATTAAAGAAAATAATTATACGATACATCTTTGTATGTTAATCCAATAATCGAATTATACATCTTATCAAAGGGTAATTCAGTTGATTTTCCTCAACTTATAAATGGTGGAGTGGAGGGAGGTCCAATAACCAAGTTTCCAATCTCCTAGATCTTGGACTTTCTAAATTTTGAAAATCCCTAAAGTTTTATTATTAGATAAGTAAACATATTTTTAATCTGTTATCAGAAAGTCATGTTATCAAAGACAACAACTTAATCATCAAAATGGTATGATTTTAGTAAATTAAAATTTTCTTTGTCTTCCAGCTACTTCAAAACGTTTTATGATGCAACAATAATCTTCTTTATAGCATCATTTACCACATCGTTAGGTCAAATAAAAAAGCTCAGTACGCACTTTTATATGTTGATATGCAATGCACCTTCTTTGCACAAATAATATTTAGGCTAACTACGTTAGAACAATCTTTAAGAGAGATTAAATACCCACATTTCACGTTTGACTATCTAATCACATTGTTTGCATTTATGGAAGCCTGTATCGGTTGTACCGCTAGGAGACTAATCGATGAATTTGAATAGATCTGATGCCTATCGGTGCAGGCTCCCATGAACGCAACTAATGTCTAAGTGCATTATCAATGCTGGAACCTGCCACCGGTTGCACCGGTGCAGGCTTCCATGAAAGCAACTATACCTGACACTGAACTCATGTACTGTTTCCACGGCACCAGCAGTGTCTTCTGATGCTTGCCCAACATAGTGTAACGATCAACTCACAGAAAATGTGTTTATTTTCACTTGTTTTTATCTTAGTTTAAGACACTTTTATTAAAATATTATGGTAGTTTACTCAAACTACATAATTTACTTTTCACAATTAGCCTATTATGAAGTAAGAGGACAGAAGGTCAATGACCTACTCACCTGTAATTTATCTTGGTGAAGGCTGGTTTAATCTTTCCTTTGTTCAGTTTCTTAGCACTGGACAGAATTTGTTCGGCACATTCAATACTCGGTCTTTCAAAATATTTGGCATAAAACTTCAGTAATCTAACTAGGGAATCGTGTTTGTCTATTGAATCAAACAAGATAGAATGTGTGAGTCGGTCATCCAATTGCCAATTTTTCCTACCAATATCGTCAACTATTTCCCATCCAGTCTCAAATGCTTTGTTCCGAAAGCACGCTTCCGCCACAGCATAATAGCATTTACTTGAAATCTCATGTTGTTTCATGTCGTTTAAAATGTCCAAAGATTTTCGCCAGTTATTGGTTATTGATAATCCGCAAATAACGTTCTCACCTGTTGTCAACGAAAGTATTGGCGACGCTTCTATTAATTTTGAGCAGATTTCTTCAGCATCCAAGAAATCGTTTGCTGTACATTGTTCTTTAAATATATACATATATTTCACATACATAGAAAGCGTTGCCAGATTAATATTGACTGATAAGGATTTTAAATAGTTGTAATACAATCTTGCAAATCTGAAGATTTGATATCTATTCATCAGCTTCATGGTAACAGTTTCAACATTCTTCTCTGTAGCATTGAACGGTGGCGTATTGAGTAACATTTCTTTCAGTTTTGACCATTCTTCTGCGGATATACTTGCTTTAGTCGATAGGTCCTTCATATAGTCATTCGTTTCATCAACCATTTGTCTCTTGACATATTTTTTGTCTTGTGTATTTTTTTCTACAATATCGTGTAAGGTTTTCAAAACTCTACTAGGTCTAGCTTCTTCAGAATAAAAACGCACAATACAAGAGTTGAATGGATTTATTTTCGGTAATGCATCACACCTTAATGTTCCAGAAATATTTTTATTCACTCTTGAAGTTGATCCAATCAATGTTTGAAAAGTATTTCTATGAAGCATCACATGTCTACCAAACATCCAACTACTCCTTCCCCCTTTTAGGAAATATTCTGAATATTTACTGAACATTCTAAGCTTTGCTAAATATAGTATTTTACTGAATGTCGAACGACAAGAAGTTATTTAAAGAAACAGAAACGTTTTATCCGAAATCCACTACCCTGATCTTGTAGTACAATAGTAGTTAGGTATAACATAACCTCAACTTTCACTGTATCTTTCTCTTAGAATTAGTGATGGCAAGAAAACATCGATGTTTGAGTTGCAACACGTTTTGTCATATCATCTTTTTAAGATAAGAATCAATTCTTGAAAAATTTCCGATTTTTTTGTAGCTGAAATAGAGTTTTCACTACTTCACTTGGAATCATAATAGCCGATTCTTCAATTTTTCAAAACATCGATGTTTTGAGCTCGATGTTTTAATGTCATCGATGTTAAACGTACGATACATCGATGTTTTGAAAAATTTTGCCAGCACCGGGCGCCGATATCGGGAGTATCTCACATCGTCTAGATTTCAGATCGTCTAGGTGCTATTTTAAAACGAATCTGGAGTATGTGAGACGGCTGGAAGTATCATGCGCTGATCGTCTCAGATCGTCTAGTATTCACATCGACTAGCGTCTCACTTCCTCTATATTTCATATCGACTAGGTTCCATAGCAGCCAGGCCGGTACAGTCAGCTACCGACTAAAATAGAGCCCGCCAGCTGTAATCACACGTTCTAATTATTCCATATCGTTTCACAATGCCATTTCACTATCTGAATTCCAACGAAAAAAAATAATTTTGGTACACTTGACAAATGGTATTACGTGATGTTACGGGAAAGTTGTAGATAGAGATCTTATTTTGAGTTTATATTTCAAACTTTTATCTCTATAAGGTGAACCTTCTTCTCTTTGAATTAGGAGCAGAGTTTACAAGTTGGATAAATAAAACTAAGCACTTAGTTCCTTTCAAGTTGTTTAACGATTTAGTTTTTCTTCTACAGTTATTCACTGTTATTCTTTCAATGTTATTAATTGCTATAGTGCTATATTTACAAAGTTTCATTATGATGTACAGTATACAACGTTTTCAATATAGGCCTACAGCAATATTTAGCTTAATTTATAACAGAAATATACAATGCCGTGGATAATTACTATCCTATAGCCTACACTAGATAAATATACTGCAAATACTTTCAATAACTTACAATAAGAATAACTATTTATGTTATAATAACTTACAATTAAGGGAAAGGCTCCGTTGAGCCTGCCTTTGGTTAGAGTCAGTTAGAGACATTATATTCTATATCATATGTCAGAATTGAATTACGTTGATTTCAGCTCTAACTGAAAATCATAAATTCAAATCGATTTTTCAAATAAGAGTAGTTTTGGATAAACTCTACATAAAGAAATATTTCTTATTGATTTCATAATTCCTAATTCATGCTCTTTATTTTTTATTAATCTATCCATATTGCAGGAATATTTGTCTATCAAGTCTCATTTTTAATTATTTTTGAACATGCAGGGTTTTCTTCTCAAAAAATTTCACGAATTATGGAAGCTGTACGTACATAAATCATTTGATTTGAAAATCAATAGACATTGGAAATTATGTTTTTACTATCATTGCCATAATGAATATCTATATCATGTCTTAACAGGAAAATGTCGCAAATTTTGTCCAGTTTTTTTTTATGGACATGTACTCCATTTTTGTGAAATTCAAATTCGAGTTATGGAGTTCGCTGTATCCACTGCAATCAATAGGAGAGGGTTTGGGGGGGAACGTTTTGGGAAATGAACTCTCAAAAACTGATTTTTAGCAGTTTTTTGCGGAGGATAGTATCCACAAAAGTTTAAAGCTTGTGCGTGTGTAATGTGATTGATGTTGATGAAAGATGAGAGAACCTACAGTCTCAGCTACAAAGGTAAATGGCTGTAAACAATATCAGAGCAGCTGGAAAAGTTGAAAACAGTCAAACGGTCACCGTTTTAACCGCTGTCACGAGTATTACGTGACTTATCTTCTATTGCTAGGAAGACCCAACGATTTCTATACATAAATATTTATGTAGCCCTATAGAAATCGTTGAGTAGAACACGTTAGAAATCATAGAACCATACACTACTCAAAAATAAGTTCTTGATATGAGTCGGTAGTGTTTTCAAGTGAATTTATTTCATTTACCATTCAAGGAATTTTGAGTGGACCGGACCCCCGGAATGGAGAAGTCTCGGTACACAGGCTAGACAAGTAGGACAAGGATTCATGATGAATCATTCTGTACAAGCAAGCACAAGTTCCCTATCTTCTTTATCTAAATCCAAAAACTATTGTAGGCTACATGTTTTTCTGGATTGTACAGCGATGTGCAATGATGAAAAATTATTATAGAAGCACAATAGCCTATGATTAGCTCATAATTATTATGTCTGAATTTAAGCCAGTATGATTTTTACCAAGAGTTTTGGTGAATTTTTTAATAAATGAAATGTTTGTAGAATCCTGTTTCTGCTAGATTGTGTTCATATGAAGGAAGACTCGAAATGAAAACCCTCAAATCGAATTCAACATATTGAGTAGGTATTTGAATAAAGTATGTATTTAATGAAAAATCGTAACTTTCTATTTCTCCTGTGTTATTGATTAATTGGTAGCCCTTCTACAGTTTCACTCTGATACAGCGTCAATAATATTGATAATAAATGATGTTATAACTAAGTCATACTGTATTTGTTTTACGGAATCACAGTGAGCTCTATATAACTTTCATTGAACTGAATATTGAGACCATGGAAAATTGACAGTTGATAAGGCCCCCACCGACCCTGTTGCGCAAAGGTAACGAACAAGTAAAAAGGAACAAACTGTTTTGATAACTTTTTTATGAGTTTGTGATACAGTATTTCAGTGGATCTCAATGATAGAAAAAATGAAGGATGTAGTTTTATTCAAGTGAATCAAAAACCTAGGTAGCAAGAGTAAAATCCTATTACATTAAGTGAGCAATTTCTGTATCTGTATACCGTATTTCTATCCAAAATTTAAGATTAGCACAACATTTGTGAGTCAGAAATGATTTCAAATGCAAAATGAAATTGGTTTTGTCCAATGTTTTTCTATGAAACACTTGAAACACAGCCTCCCTGAGCGGAGCTCGGTTCATTTCTTCCATTTAATAATGATGTTATTCTATGGTGGAAATTTTCCATATATAATGATTAAGTTATAATAATACAGTACTAGAAATATTTTTCTGCCACTCTAGAATGTCTTTTTTATTGGGTGAAAGGTTGAAACACATACATTTCACAGCTAATAAAGAGAACTTCCTCAATTTCGAGTATTTTAGATAAATGGGCTAGTGTGTGGCCACGAATCTGGAATCTGAATTTCTTCCTTTTTTGCGCGATTTAGGTTTGGGTGGAAAGGATGAGTCATACATAAAGTTTGTAGAATTATTTATATAAAAATGGCTAGTCTCGATACGGCAATATTTGTTTAGTGTCGCCGGGCTGTCGCGCCGGTAATTGCTTATTTCCTGTCTAGTTCATCCCCTCTCTATTTCTCAAATACTGTTTTTCAATCTCATACCAAAATTTAGCATCAGTTACTGCTGCTAGTACAGCAATAAGGCTGTGCAGGCAATTGTGAGTCTGTGAATTATTGACAAAAATATTTTCCCCACCAATCCAAGAAATGTCGAAATGGGCTATTGTAATTTATTTTGAATGTTTATGTAAGTATAAGAATGTTTCATATCAATTCAAGGGTAGCCCTAACCAATTTGAGCAAGAAAGGTCCCAGGATGGTGGGGGGGATAAAATTGCGTTTATCTACTGGAAGAGACATAAGGGCGAAGCTGGTCTCCCCAGATCCCGATCCCTTTCCCCTTGGCGATGGACAGTTTCCAAGTTATCAAATCGAGTTTAAAACCGATTAAAACCAGTTGAAATTTATTTCAAATTGGTTATCGATTTAAAAAAATCAACACTTCCCTGCTCACGACTGTTTTCCCTGATGATTGGAAATTCTCAATTGTTATCCCCTTGAACGAAGTTCCTAATCCTATTTATCTTTCTGATTATAGGTCTATTAGTATCTTCTAGTGCTTACCAAAGTTTTAGAAATTCTTGTTCATGACCAGATGAGTAAGTTCATTGCTAGATAAGGTTTGATCAGTGACTTTCAGTCTGGTTTTAGAGAGGGACTTAGTAGGTACCCTTCTGAGAGTCACTGATGATATTCGTAGGGCATTGGATGGGTAAGAGTTGAATCTGATCATTCTAGTTGACCTCAGTAAAGCCTATGACTACATTTTTCACCCCATTCTATTTTATAGATTAGTAAATATGAGCGTCTCTCATTTCACTATCCCTCCACGGTCCCGATCCCTACCTCCTTGGCGATGACTGAAGCACAGTTTTCACAGTTATCAAGCACTATTAACTTTAACCCGTGAAATGAGTTAAAATAGGAGGATTTTAAGTCTAGAAACGATCAAAATGTGGCTATAGATAGGTTACTTTTTCGGAGGGAGGGCCCCTGGACACCCTTTTGAGCATGAGAGCCACATATTTTTCATAATAATTGTGAAAAGACAGCTTTGAGATATGGGCCTACTGTGAAGGTAGACTATAGAGTTTGTCTGTCACAATTAAGGGCAGGCTTATCGGAACCGTTCACCAAGTTATAGTATTGTGTTCGAATTCACTTCTTTTATCTTTTGTGACATACATTCATATGATAATTTATTACTTTGATAAAAGCATTGAAATTCAACAAGGAACATATTTTTAGAATGAATTTAAGTGGCGAGTCTTGGAATGAAGAATGAAAGATAATGTCTGATTGAGGTAGTACATTATCATTGTTGTTAGTGAGGGGGGAGGGCTAGTTTGTACCCCCCTCACTAGAAATTTCTGGTCACGCTTACGGGCGGTGGGAAAGAGAGGGTGGAGGGGAATTTTCGCAAAAAAGGTCAGCAAAAACTCATTCATGACCCCCCCCCTCAAATTTAGAGCTGGGACCACCCTTGTATAAGATAAGAAGTCACTCATCTCAAGTGTTGAGGTAGTGTAGTGATAGCTGCTTCCAGTTCTTTGTCACTTTCAAAATATATCCTGCCAAAAAGTCCTTCAGTTTATATGTGAAGCATGTTTGTCAAAAAGACTTGGTTTTTTCAAATTTCAAAACGGGTATTACTTTCCGGATGCCTAAGTATATTGAACAGCATTTAAAGAAATTTGAAGGACTCTATAAAGCAATTTGACAATACGTTTTAACTCTTTCATTTGATGGGAATAAGATCGTAGAAGCTTTAACACTGATAAACCTATTCATATTTCATGAATGTTTTAGTCATATTGATCATTTAATTTAACCTTTTTCATTGTTTCAAGCTCGATTTATGCAATGAACTTTTAAAAATTCCAAATAAGTAGGTTGTAACTCATGATTTGTGATTTAGGCTACATTGAAATGATGATGATGTGAATTGGATTGATTAGGAATAAACACAAGAAACAATTCAGTATACTTGTGATTTATTGAAACAAAGTTAAAAGGAATAGCAGATATTGAAATAACTACACAGTAGTTATTTTCAAACAGTTTGTTTCTCATAATTTTTACAAAAATAATCTATTTTGTTCAGTTTGATCAATTGAGCAATTTATTGATATGCTGTAGTTATATTTTTAAAAGAACTGCCATGAGTATTCCGTCAGGAGGATGGTCTTGGAATAAAATTTTGTGTATTACTAGGCTAATTTATACAAGAAATTTCAAGTACTTCAATAGAGAATTCTTGTTATTGGACCCTATCATCAGAGTTGTTAACAATTCATTAAGAAATCAATCTTCTACCTTGTATTAATTAATTGAGATTGGGACACTTATTATATTGGACCTTATCATTAGAGTTGTAATCAAATCATTGACAAATAATTATTTTGTACAATGACATTTGTAATGTTTCTGTTTTTTTATGTGGCAATAAATTCAATTCAATTCAATTCAAATCAATCTATCAGCTTGTTTTATGCTAATTGAAACAGAAGTGATGGGAAATACTGAATCATATCTTATGGCGAAATTGAACGCCACTGTGCTGGGCGTAGCGAGAGGAGTCCACTTTAATTGGAACCGAGCATACTAGACGAAGTGAGAACTGGACGGTTTGAAAACTAGACGCTCTGCGACAGCGTAACGCAAGAAACTAGAGGGTCTGCAATCTAGACCACCTGACACAGAGAACTAGATGGTTTGAAAACTGGACGCTCTGACATACTAGACGCTCTGCGACACTAGACGGTCCGAAATACACCCCCGATATCGTCACAACATCGTTGAAGCATTTCACACTTACCGACACGGCATCTGGCTGTCGGTGAAGAACTAACCTTAATTTGCAGTGGGCGGCACAGTTCAAAACGGTACGATGGCTGATTACAACAGGAGGTTGTATTTGTTATATTTATTATATCTACGACGTAAAAGGTGCAGTCATAATAGACAACTTTGGATTGACCCAATAATAAAAGTTCACTATTTGGATGGCTTGTATTACACCTTATTTGATAAGCTAGTGACAAACCTAACAAAATTTTTTACAATCTAGTATTAAAACTGACACTGTATTTCACTTTTAAATAATGTTTTACTCACATATATTTGAGATGCTTGAGGAATGCATTTCACTTCTGAAAAGAAGCTTCGTCAGCCTGCCGCCAGGGGTTATGCTTTGTTGAGGTTGGGATGAGCAGCCATTATGTAGTTAAAAATTGCGTTTGATTTGAATTGTATTTGGTCATTGAGTATGTTGGTTCTATCTTGTTTATGGTGTTTGAATATTTCATATTGCTCCAGTGTATTTAGTTTGTGGCTTTTTTGGAATGTGTGTAGAATTTCTAAGTCAGTTTGGATGTTATTGTGTGAGTGTCCAGTGTTGATTAAGTGATCTGCAAATGTTGAGTCAGTGGTGGAATGTAGTGCTTTGATGTGTTCTTTATATCTTGTGTTGAATGATCTGCCTGTTTGTCCTATGTAGTACTTGGGGCATGTGTTGCATTTGAGCTTATATATTCCTGGTTTGTTGAATTTGTGAATTGTGCTGTTTTTAAGGTGAGCTGGATTTTGTTGGATCTGGTGTTTTAGGTTGTTTGTTGTTCTGAATGCTGTGTTAAAGCCGGATTTTTGAAAGATGTGAGCTATTTTGTGTGATTTTTTGTTGAAATATGTGAGTGTGATAAATCTGTTTTGGTTTGCAGGTTTTGGATTTTTACTTTTCATTTTATTCAGGATTTTGTCTACTAGAATGGTGTTGTATCCGTTTTGTTGTGCTAAATATTTGATTGTGTTGATTTCTTCTTGGTGGTCAGCTTGTGATAGTGGAACATTTAGGAGTCTATGGGTCATGGAGTTAAAAGCAGCAAGTTTTTGTTGATTTGGATGGTTGGATGAGTTGTGAATGAGTGTGTCTGTGAGAGTTGGTTTTCTGTAGATTTTGAATTTGTGCATGTTATTTAGCTTTTTGATAGTTAGGTCTAAGAAGTTTAAGGTGTAGTCTATTTCATATTCTGCTGTGAATTGCAAGTTTTTATGGGTTTTGTTCAATTGTGTTAGGAGTTGTTCACACTGTCTTTGGTTTCCATTGTAGAGTACAATAATGTCATCAGTAAATTATTTTGTTTGAGTGTTTGGTGTTTTTTAGTATTTTAGTGTTCCTAACCTCAAACTGTTGACAAAATGACCAAATTCTGTTCAAAACTATGGACGACACACAAGTGTCGGCGCCGGCACCGGCGGGAGCAATGCTGCCAATGACATGCCGGCGCCGGCAGCCGGTGCCGTGTCGGTGAATGTGAAAGCTGTTCCATTTGGTAGCATTGTATCTCAACCCCCACGACACCGGGACGACATCTTGCCGGTGTCGTGTCGGTGTGTGTGAAAACGGCCATTAGCTGCAGTTCGATACCCCATCCAGTAAGAACTAGGGATGGGTATCGATTAGTCGGAATAATCGACGTTTTGCAGAAATAATTTATGTTCAAGAGCTTCGATTAATCACATCCCCGATTATTTCAGAACGATTAATCGATCAGTGGCATTTCTCTGATTATTCAATATTACAGGATTCAGGGACATAAATATGTAAATAATTATTGTGTCAAACATATTTCAATATTCATTTGATATTAATGATAGAGCTTTTTCTTTATTTTACGTTTTCCCCTTTTAATTAGTCATCCTTCACAAGCCCTGTCGCCAAGATGCCTCCAAAAAGTGTTCTTTGGTATTATTTTGGCCTGTTTTCGCTATTTTCAATGACTGAATTAATCGATGTTTTCAGTACCGATTAATCAGTGTATCGATTACTCCCTCACAAAAAAATAATCGATGTTTTGTAGTTCGATAACCATTTATAGAAAAACATCGGACGAGTTTCGATACTTGATAATATCGATACTTAATACCATCGATTGGAATTGTGTATCAAATGCTTTGCGCATCAAAGTGTTCTTGTATGAAACAGCATTTTATCGCATCAATTGATTTCCGGAATCGTGTCGTGAACAAAATGTGTTTATTATTGCTTACTTCACAATATTATAAACAGAAAAAAAAACATTCAACATAATTTTAATAGGTCTAGTTAATTAAGGGTCGATTACATTGGGATAGTTACTAGCTAAGTGAGAAGCGAATAGAAACATTACAGATCGACCGTGCTACAGCAGCTTTTCTGCTCAAAATGGCTGTGATATTTAAATCTAAAATACTTAAACATGAGACCATAAAAAGTTGAAAAATTCGTAGGCTATTATTCGGTACCTGAACCCCTAAGTATTCCTAAAACTGTTCTTATCAACGCAATATTATTGTGTAAATTTGTAGTACCATGGTATCAGCTGTTTTGTATCATTCGGATGATACAGAACAGGTGTGTTAATAAGCAACAGTATCGATACTTCCATTCGGTATCGAAACTCGTGCGATTATTTCACTGGATGGGATATCGAACTACAACCAGTTGGAATAATAATAGCCTATTATTATCATGTACTGTAATATATTATATTTTCATTGTCAATTAAGATTGAAGTACAGGACCAACGCGAGTGCATAAAAATAATATTTCTGACTTTTTCAGCGATGGCTCCTCCTCTACCCCCTCATCAGTACAACTCCAATTTCGAAGAGAGGGGTCATGACCCCCCCCCCCGTTTGGGACCACCCTTAATTTTGATAAACCTTCAAAATCTCTTCTAGTGCAATTTCGAAAATGCAGTTGGAATGAATTGACGGTGGGGGGCACCGCCAAATAATGTATTTGATCTGTGATGTTTTCCATGACGAAATACTTAATGAACAATAATCTAATATTAAAACTGACACTGTATTTCACTTTTAAATAATGTTTTACTCACATATATTGGAGATGCTTGAGGAATGCATTTCACTTCTGAAAAGAAGCTTCGTCAGCCTGGAGGCTTCTTTTCAGAAGTGAAATGCATTCCTCAAGCATCTCCAATATATGTGAGTAAAACATTATTTAAAAGTGAAATACAGTGTCAGTTTTAATATTAGATTATTGTTCATTAAGTATTTCGTCATGGAAAACATCACAGATATATTTCTTAATGAAAAATGTAATATTCGTCATTATAAAAAATTGTTGGATTCGTTTACAAATTCTTCTAAGTTTCTATTTGTTCCTAATATGAGACCACCTTGTTTATTTTCTCCGTTTTTAATAATCATTGAGTAATAGAAAAATATGTCTTCATTTAGAATTGGGTAGAAGAGCTGTTAAAACGTTTATTGAAATGTAATATGAAATACCAAAAACAAAAAAAAATTGAAGTTATTGTGCGCGTTAAACCAAAATAACAATTAAGTTAATAGCTGTTCATTCTTATCCCATTGATTAGAACATGAAATTATGTCTCCTTCAGCGGCTAAAAGAAATGTGGGGGGGGGGGGGGGGTAGAGAGAGAAAGCGGGCTGCATAGACAAAACCTTTGGTAGGGTATGATACATCTAGGTTACGTTCAGGCAAAAGTCATTATAGAGCAATCTCATTTCAAAATTCACATTGTATTTCAATTTAAATCATACTCACACTTACACTGGAGGAATGCATTTCGCTTCCAAAGAGAAACTTCATCAGACTAATATCAGGGCTGACACTGTGTTTCTATTTAAATAGTAATTTTTACTCACCTGTACTGGAGGAATGCATCTCGCTTCTGAGATGAAGCTTCATCAGCCTAATATCAAAACTGACATTGTATTTCGATTTAAATAACGATTTTTACTCATACTGGAGGAATGCATTTCGCTTCTGATAAGAGTCTTCATCAGGTTCACTTTTGCGTGAAATAGACGATGTTTTGAAAGGTATCAGTTGTAACAAGTTTCTCTATGCCATAATAATAAAGTAGCTGGTGGGCCAAAAACCCAAAATATACAAGACAAGTAAATATTTATTATTTCTAATCAGTCATAATTATTGCATTAAATGGGTATTTGGAGCCAACTTTAAATCTGAATGTTCAAGAGACTTGGTCTCCTAACTGTACCTTGTTTATATATGTGTATGAATTTACATTATACATGAAAAAGAGTGATAAAAACCACAAAATTGACATTATTATAGCCTAATACACGAAGCCGAGGAGATTATCACTTGAGTTAAAATAGTAAGTTATTTGGACAAATACCTAACAGCTACCGCAATTTTTAAAGAATCTTGAAAATAACAAAATGTTTGAAAAACAATTGGGAAAATATTTAGTTCTATTTGAAATTGTAATTACTGGTATTAAAAATGGTAATAATCTGAGTCACAATAGTAAGTTATTCAGACAAAAACCTAACTATAGTAGTAGGAAATTCTACAACACGCACAGTTTCTAGTCTTGAAAATATAAAAAACTTGAAAAAATATTTAGTTATAGCTTTTTAGAGTGTACAAGAGTTCCTTTCAGATCAAAATTGAACCTCACCTCAACTAATTGAAATCACAGTAAATTATGGTAACTAGTGTAAAAGAATGGCAGTATTCTGATTAACAACAGTAAGTTATTCTAACTGTCGAACAAAAACTTAGTTATATTGGAAGGAAATTCTGTAAGCTTAAGCAGTCTCTAAGTCTTGAAAACATAGACGAATTTATTCATTTATTGCGACAAAATTGCAATCAATGCGAAGATGCAACAGACTCAAGTTCAAAACTGCTCTCTTCACAAATATTGAATAATTATGTTATATTGTCCAAAACATAGAGGTTAACTTCAACACTGAAACATTAAATTTACCAAAACACTCCTCTCGAAAAACAATGAAATGATTCCTATTCACTTGAAGGCAATCAATTCGAAAGTTCACTCAAAACACTGGAAATAGTAAATAATTGTCAATAATATCAAATTTTGATAGAAACTTTCAAGCCGAAAAATACTATCTTGTATTTAAAAAACAATTGAGAAAATATTTAGTTGATAAAGTTTTTTATAGTGTAATATTGAGATTGTACCTGTGTAACTAGTTTATAAGATAATATTGTAATATTACAATATTGTATTTCGATCTGACTTGTCTTATACTCCTTAGCCACAATCTTCAAAAAATCAATCTACACATAAAAAACCTTAAAAATTAAATTTTTGGAGTTAATGAATTTGCCTGAACGTACGCAATAGTATTAAAAAAATCTGACACATCATTTATTGAAAATAGTTGATTGTACTCACGTTTTGAAACAGGAACGTAATTTCGCTCTTCAAGAGGAACTTCATCAGCTGGCCGTTGTCCTTCTTTGTTCAGGTTAGATAAGTGCTCAAATACCTGGAATTGGATCTGCTCATCGCTAATGCTAGACTAATTTTTTTAATATTCTCATTATTTAAATACTTTTTTACATTTATAAAATATTCTTATTGTTTTGAATATTCCTTTATAATTTTTGATACGTTAATACCCTAACATTCTTTTGAAATTGCTATTTTTTATAATTATTGATGCGTTAATACCCTAACATTCTTTTAAAATTGCTATTTTTTTATAATTTTGATGCGTTAATACCCAAACATTGTTTTAAAATTGATATCTTCAACATATATAGTTCATTTTAATGGTTACACCGACATACATTAATGTCCCATGTCATTTTTATAATTAATCAACCTACTGATAATAAATAAACCTACACTTTTAGGTGGGTACCGAACGGCCAGGAAGTGATCTTACAGTAGAGAACAAATGGTAATAAAAAAATAAGAATGAGGATAATAGTGTTATTTTTATGTACCAGTTATTTGTATATGTGTATTATGTTGTGTTGAGTATTATTATTATTTTTTTTTTTGAGGATGAAGCCCACATAGGTCTGAGACCTGTGCGTGGGTAATGAGTTGGATGATGGTGATTGATGAGTTGGACCTACAGTTTAGGTGGGTTCCGAACCACCATATTTTAATTCCATATTTAACTCATGTTCTTTGTGATTTATGTTGAGTGCTCGATTAAGAAAGCATGCAGAAGAAAATAACCACTTTGCAAACTACAAAGCCCAATCATTACACCATTCAAAAAAATTTAATTGAAACTATTAATTAAATCAATCATTCCAATTCATAACAAACCATAAATGCAATGAACTAGGAAAATAAAAGCATAAAATACAACCCATGCACCAAATACTACATAGCACCAAAGAGGTCGAACACTCAACATAAAATACGAAGAAGTTGTAGAAGGAGTTTATCTCAATAAATAAATATAAAACTATAAGATGTAAAGTCAGTATCAAGTTATGTAAGACAAAGTTTTGTAGGCTAAAAGGACCTTGACAAAAAGTTAACATAATATATTCATTAATATTTTAAATTGCTAGATTTTTATTTTTGTATTTTGTTACTATTTTATACGAATTAGTTCGTATAACTAATATAAACTAATCGTAATTAGTTTGAATATAAAAAATATTTTTTTTTAAATTTATTATTTTTTTTAGTATTAAGCCCACATGGGTCTGAGACCAGTGCGTGGGTAATAATGGTGATTGATGAGTTGTACCTACAGTTTTAGGTGGGTTCCGAACCAACGGAAAATGATTTTACGGCAGAGAACAATCCATTTTTAGAAATAAAGAAAGTTATGTAAGATATAAGGTTGTAAAATGACAATGATTAAAGTTAATATATAAAGTCGTGAAAGGACAATTAAATGACTTGTTTTATACAATAGACGGAGTCTATTATGAATAAATAAAATCCTATATAATAAACAGCTACTTGCTGTTATCTGTCGACGAAACTCTAACGCTGGAGAATAGAAGGAATTGATGATAGAGGAGGAGGAGGGGGGGGGGGAGAATAAGAATGATGAAGAAATTAAAAACAACGAGAAGAGAATAAGGGAAAGAAAAAGATTCTATTAAATTTCAAGTTAGGTTATTAAACATCCTAAAAATCGCAGATTCAATTGAATCGGGCAACCATCAGGTACATTATAAATAATATACTAGCAGGTTGTACGATTCAACTGAATCTGGATTTCTAATCTAGAAGGTGGATGTCTAGAATCTAGGATGCGGAACAACCTAACAACAAATTCAAATAGACTCTTTTCTCTCTTATAAAAGTATAAACAAACAGGTATACACGAGTTAATTAAGACTGACATGAAAGTGTTTCACGGGAGATAGTATATATATATATATATATATATATATATATATATATATATATATATATATATGAACATACAGGAAGTAGGGTTGTGTTGCTAGAGCCTTATTACACTCTAGTTAAGAATTCCACAAAAATACAATAACTAAAAACTAATGCAAATTCCACAATTAAGCCTATGCGCAGGGGTTTTGGTCTTAATTTTTCATTTCAATTCAAACTATTTTAAATCGTCAAATTGATGAAAAAAACCCGGAGAGAAAATAATGAGACATTAAAGAACTGGCGATGTGCATTTTTTGTGCATAAGCATAAATGCAGGAAGCATAAGATATATACAGGAATTGCCTATTAGCATAAGGAGATGATCACTTGGTGAGTCACAATAGTAGCTTATTCAAACAAAACCCGTAGTTATATTGGTAGGAAATTCTGCAGCAAGCTACCACAGTTTTTGAAGAGCATTGAAAATATAGAAATATTTAAAAAACAATTGAAAAAACATTTAGTTTAGCTTTTTATAGTGTACAAGAGTTCCTTTCACATCAAAATTAAGCCTCACCTCAACTAATTGATATAGTAATTATGGTGACTAGTGTATATGACTAGTGTTAATCTGACTTGTCTTATACTCCTTACATGGAGTCTCCAAGACGTAATCTACAAAAAAAAATATTATTTTATGTAAATTCATCGGGTCCTTGGATACTCTGTTGCATTAGTTTATTTTGTCTGTAATAATACGGCTTTGAGGAAATTGATAATTTAATTGCAAAAGGCTGTAATAAGGCTCTTATTAGTGGTGGGGGGGGGGGGGGGGAGGGGGAAGGGGTAAAGGTTTATGATGTAGTGGGGGGAGGGGGGATAGTCAGTGCACGGATATTTTTATGAAGTACTATATTATAATATTTAGGAGTGGGATTAATGCACTGACTAGCTCAGGGTCCGGAGGGTCGCAAACCTCAGAATAGCGGGACTTGCTATTCCCCTTACGGTGGGGGGGGGGGAAGGGGGGAAAATGGGCGCTTTGTACCTTAAACTACGCATAATACAACAACAACAATAATAATCATAATAATAATGGCTTACATTGGTGGGGAGACGTTTACGGGTAGTTGCACCACGACGTTTGAGCCATATTAAAGGAAACTTGGTGGACCCACCTTATTCTAGGTGAGTTCCGAACCATCGTGAAAGAGAAGGAGAAGAAGGAGAGGAGGAAGGAGAAGAAGAAGAAGGAGGAAGGAGAAGAAGAAGAAGAAGAAGGAGAAGAATAATAATTGAAGTAGAAGAAGATGAAAAAGAAAAAGAAGTAGGAGGAAGAAGAAGAAGAAGAAGAGGAAGAAGAAGGAGGAAGAAGAAGAAGAAGAAGGAGGAAAAGAAGAAGAGAGGAAGAAGAAGAAGAGGAGGAGGAAGAAGAAGAAGAGGAGGAAGAAGAAGAAGAAGAGGAGGAAGAAGAAGAAAAAAGAAGAAGGAAAGGAAGAAGAAGAAGACAGGAGAAGAAGAAGAAGAGAGGAAGAAGAAGAAGACTCAAAGAAGAAGAGGAATAAGAAGAAGAAGAAGAAGAAGGAGAAGAAGAAGAAGGATAGAAAGGAGCAGGAAGAAGTAGATTAAACGAAGAAGAAAGAGAAGAAGTGGAAGAAAAATGAGAACAGCTAGAGAAAGAAGAATAATAAGTAGAAGAAGAAGGAGAAGAGGAGGAAGAGAAAGAAGAAGAAAAAGAACATTGGACAGAAATAAAATTTAACAAAACAATAAATTGTTGAGCACATAATCCCTGAAATGTCAAATATTTAAAAATTGGGATTTCATTTTTCTGAAACAAAGTGTAACAATTGTCAAGGTTAAAATAAATGTTTAAGGAAAATAATTGACAAAATATAGAATAGAAATGATTAACTTTAGTATTTACATTATTTACAAAAACATAATTGACAAGAAACTTGAAAGTAAATTATTAACAAAAGTAAATAAAAATGCGTTTCATAAATGAATAGAAAATACATATTAGAATTTAAATTAACTAATAACAACCAAAAAATCACAAAAAGTATGAGCAAAACATATCACATAACTTTTACATATCACATATCATTTATACAATTATCATTTATATAAATTCAATTAATAATACTATTCATTTACTTAAAGCAGGTCAAGTGTCGAGAATCGAGATTAAAGTTTATCGATTTCGATTCGAATATCGATTTCGATATCGAATATCGAGATTAACATTTTAGGAGAATTCAACAACTTGCAGTCGATTTTTTATCAAGAATAAGTAATATTTTACTCACTATTATACATTATTTACATTATTTAAAAGAAAATAATTGACAAGAAACTTGAAAGTAACTTATTAACAAAAATAAATAAAAATGCATTTCATAAATGAATAGAAAATACATATTAGAATTTAAAGAAACTAATAACAACCAAAAAATCACAAAACATATCACATAACTTTTACATATCACATATCATTTATATAATTATCACATTATCATTTATATAAATTCAATTAATAATACTATTCATTTACTTAAAGCAGGTCAAGTGTCGAGAATCGAGATTAAAGTTTATCGATTTCGATTCGAATATCGATTTCGATATCGAATATCGAGATTAACATTTTAGGAGAATTCAACGACTTGCAGTCAATTTTTTATCAAGAATAAGTAATATTTTACTCACTCTCTTGGCCGAACTTTTTCGAAGGCCTTTGAAAATGAATCTCAACGATTCGAAAACGTTTGGCCTAGAGAGTAAGTAAAAAATTAGTTATTCTTAATAAAAAATTGACTGAAAGTTGTTGAATTCACCTAAAAAGTTAACATTAACAAAAAGTTCATAACTGAAGTTAACAACAAAGTTAATATTAACTTTAATATTAAAGTTAACAACAAAGTTAATATTAACTTTAATATTAAAGTTAATATTAACATGAGTTGTCATGGACCAAGAAATCCAGGAGATTATCAATTGGTGAGTCAATATTAGGTTATCCGAGCAAAAACCGTCTTAATACTGGTACTATGGTAATTAGTGTAAAAAAGTTCAAAATTCCAAAGTTCAAATTTCAAAGTTCCAAATTACATCATCTTTTTTCGGACTGTGGTAGTGCTTTGCTTGAAATGAAAACAAAATTAATATTCTTTTCTGTAAAAGACTTGTGACTTATTGTGCTTCAAGGAGAAATTTAAAGTGAAACAGCGATCCAATCAAAGATTTTGATCCTAGTTAAAAATATTCTGAAGTTTTGGGCAATGGCATGTTGTATTCAAATTGTATATTAGTTGAATGAATAAATAAAATAAATTACATTCAAAAATTACGATACTCTACAACAAATTACAGCAGTTTGAGTCTTGAAAATATAGATTTTTTTATTAAACAATTGAAAAAATGAGTTGATAAAGCTTTTTATTGTGTACAAGAGTACAAAACTAAAAGAATGGCTGTATCATAATCAAAAATGAGTTGATAAAGCTTTTTATTGTGTACAAGAGTACAAAACTAAAAAAATGTCTGTATCATAATCAACACAACTGCAAACATACTCAACTAAGGCTATGTTGTAAATTAAACATAAGAAAATATAGATTTTTTATTAAACAATTGAAAAAATGAGTTGATAAAGCTTTTTATTGTGTACACGAGTACAAAACTAAAAGAATGGCTGTATCATAATCAAAAATGAGTTGATAAAGCTTTTTATTGTGTACAAGAGTACAAAACTAAAAGAATGGCTGTATCATAATCAACACAACTGCAAACATACTCAACTAAGGCTATGTTGTAAATTAAACATAAGAAAATATAGATTTTTTATTAAACAATTGAAAAAATGAGTTGATAAAGCTTTTTATTGTGTACAAGAGTACAAAACTAAAAGAATGGCTGTATCATAATCAACACAATTGCAAACATACTCAACTAAGGCTATGTTGTAAATTAAACATAAGAAAATATAGATTTTTTATTAAACAATTGAAAAAATGAGTTGATAAAGCTTTTTATTGTGTACAAGAGTACAAAACTAAAAGAATGGCTGTATCATAATCAAAAATGAGTTGATAAAGCTTTTTATTGTGTACAAGAGTACAAAACTAAAAGAATGTCTGTATCATAATCAACACAACTGCAAACACTCAACTAAGGCTATGTTGTAAATTAAACATAAGAAAATATAGATTTTTTATTAAACAATTGAAAAAATGAGTTGATAAAGCTTTTTATTGTGTACACGAGTACAAAACTAAAAGAATGGCTGTATCATAATCAAAAATGAGTTGATAAAGCTTTTTATTGTGTACAAGAGTACAAAACTAAAAAAATGTCTGTATCATAATCAACACAACTGCAAACATACTCAACTAAGGCTATGTTGTAAATTAAACATAAGAAAATATAGATTTTTTATTAAACAATTGAAAAAATGAGTTGATAAAGCTTTTTATTGTGTACACGAGTACAAAACTAAAAGAATGGCTGTATCATAATCAAAAATGAGTTGATAAAGCTTTTTATTGTGTACAAGAGTACAAAACTAAAAGAATGTCTGTATCATAATCAACACAACTGCAAACATACTCAACTAAGGTTATGTTGTAAATTAAAAATAAGAAAATATAGATTTTTTATTAAACAATTGAAAAAATGAGTTGATAAAGCTTTTTATTGTGTACACGAGTACAAAACTAAAAGAATGGCTGTATCATAATCAAAAATGAGTTGATAAAGCTTTTTATTGTGTACATAAGTACAAAACTAAAAGAATGTCTGTATCATAATCAACACAACTGCAAACATACTCAACTAAGGCTATGTTGTAAATTAAACATAAGAGGTTAGAAACATAAATATGAAAAAATATTGACAATTTTTCTGTAACTATACAGATGTATATGTCAAGTTGTTTGGGCAAGAATAAAAAAACGCCATGAATTTCAATCATAATAATAATAATAATGCAATATTCATCAAAATTAAACTAAAATTAAAATTAGAGCTGTTAACAACAATGACACGTTGTAAGTTAGGTTATATTTTGGACAAGCTACCAGTCTTACTGAAAAGTTCAAAGAAACGTAATTTATTGGTAGTTGGAGGCAAAATTGATGACGTTGTATGCAACTCAACTCATAAGAATGATGCTTAGAGCACGAGCTGCATCTCACTTGTTGCTTAATGGCAGCCATAATACAATCGTTGTATAAACTACCATTTTCTACATAACTTGCTATAACAATCCAGTTGAATGGAAATGGAAGAAAATTCGATTAACGTTCCTAATATCTGCCAATCCTTATAATAATACAGAGTTAATTTATTACTGAATTCAATAATAATAATAATAATAATAATAATGATGATAATAATAATAATAATAATAGTAATAGTAATGATGATAATAATAATAATAATAGTAATGATGATAATAATGATAAAATGATGATGATAATAATAATAATAGTAATAATAATAATAATAATAACTGAATACCCTATTAATTGTAAACTAATGGACCTTGGACTTGACTTTAAGGACACCAGCAAGGAAAACCTTTGTTGTAAACAAACTTGTGGACTTAAAGTAAGTGTAAATGAACAAGAGAATTTGTTTAATACGTTCTATAGTTGTAATAAAGAACAGCAAGACACACTACTTGCTGGATGTCTTGCTGCTAAAAGTTCTTCAACTCACTGTGTAGGTGGGGAAAATCGCCGAGACATACAGTGGAAGTATTCAGTGAAGTGTAGTGGAACTCCTACTACTGTTTGTCAGAAATTCTTACGTGATATGTATCAAATATCTGAAAAACGCCTTCGTGTCATCCAAGGAAAGGTAATTTCTGGCAGTACTTTTAATGAAAAAAGAGGGTCCCATTCCAATCGGGCAAACAAAATTGATGAGGAAGTGTGGGATTTAGCAAGAGAGCACCTCACCTTATTTCCCAGTCAACATTCACACTATGCTAGAGACAAAACATCAAAGCAATATTTTGAAAACCCCAACTTAAGCCCCAAAAAACTTTATGACTTGTTCTTAAAATTCTATAACAATAGAAAAGGTAATAATTTAAAACTTAGTTATAAAACATATCATAAATTTTTCTTGCACAAAACCAATTATGCCTTCAGATTGCCTCGCACAGATATGTGTGATTTTTGCTCTGAAAGCCAAGTAAAACTGAAAAGTGATCCTGCACATGAATGTAAAGTGAAATTAGAAGTTCATCAGAGGAAGTATAGAGCCTTCAAAGACGAACTTTTACAAAAATGTAAGGATGAAGACAGTCATATTATTGTATTGGAGTTTGATTATGCCCAAAACCTCCCCCTCCCAAAGACCAATGAGACAGCTCAGTTTTATAAACGTTTGATGTGGGTGTACTTGTTTAATGTGCATTGCCACAATGATGGAAGTAGTGCTCTATATTATTATCTTGAAACAGAATCAAGAAAAAATTCAGATACTGTATGTTCATTTGTTTATGATTTTCTTGTGTCAAAAATTGAAGCTGGTATGCAGTATAAGGAAATTTACCTAATTTCTGATAGTATGGGGAGCCAGAACAAGAATAAACTGGTAACAACTTTCTGTAGTTGGTTAGCAATAAAGCTTGGTTTGACTGTCACTCACTTATTCCCTGTAATAGGTCACAGTTTTGGTCAGTGTGACCGAAACTTTGGTGTGTGTGGTATGAAAATTAAGGTCCAAGAAAAAGTACATAACTTGGAAACATATCTCAACATTCTATCCACAGCAAGAAAATATCCCAGTCCATTCATTCTCAAGAATGGTTCACCTGTCATTCGAAAATGGTCAGAAGGCTTTAAAAGTATAATGGAGAAAAAAATTACAGCTAAAAAGAATCCCTTTAAAATTCAGTCCTATTGTAGACTTTCAATAACCCTCATCAGGAGGTGTTTTAGCTTCTAGATCATACCATGGAGCTTATGAACCATTCTTTTACTTATAAAAAAAAGCAAGTGGAAACTAATCTCTATGAAACACTTCCTCAGGCTGACAAAGTTAACTTAAAGCAAGCAAAACAAGCAGATATTAGGAGTTTATTCAGATTTTTGGATTCCACTGATATTGATTGGTATGAAGAAGTTTTTAAAAACTGTAATTCAGCTGAACTTTCAACAGAGGAAGAGGAAAACCAAGCTTTACTCTGCTAATCAAGCCGTCAATCAATGAGAGAATAATAATTTTGTAATAGTTTATTCTATTGCTTTTTTCATTTTATAATAATAAAGTACCATTGGTATAACATTGTATTTCTTAATTTCTTTTTCCGTTCAATTATTACAACATACTACAAACCAAATATTACACAATACTGCATAAAATCATATCAGATGAAAAGTGTCTATGTGAAAAGGGCGTATGAAAAGCCATGTCTTTGTAAAAAGGGCATTTGAAAAAAATGGCGGCTAGCCATCTCTAGAAGAAGGGTGTATGTAACGGTTTTTTCAATCAGATGTTATTAAATGTTTTCAAGATGGATCATCATTCATTTCAGGATCAAATATATCAGCATAAACTCAACTTCATTTCATTATATGGAAGTCAAAGTCATATCAGTTACGGGTTAAAAGTTTAATGTAGGTAAAGTTTTGCAAGCTCCATATCTCAATGAAAGGTTTATGGTTATCCGCCCTTTTTACATAAACCTCCTCAATTGTAGTAGGCCTATATATGCTCCCGAATTTGAGGAGTACCCCTTATTTTAGCAGATTTAGAAAAAAATATTGTAATCCTTTTTTTATTTTGGGATGGTCAACAGCCAAATGAAAATAAAAATAAGGTAGTAAATAAGATGAATAAAAAACAAATAAATAAATCTAATAAACAAATTGATTAACAGACAAAAAGTAAATAAACAAACAAAGAAACAAATAAAAGCAAACAAAAAAAAATAAATAAATAGACAAACAAAAAAAAATAAAGAAACAAACGAATAAATAAACAAATAAAGAAATCAAAATTGCAATATCTTATAAAACGGCAGCGAGTAGAAAAGGAAATGTGGGGAGTGAGAACTCCAGAACATTGCATTCTGCTAAAAGGCCTGGCGCAGGCCTTTATTTGCGCCAGGCCTTTGAGCTGGGTTTCCTAGCTCTGCACTTTTTGCGTAGCGCACCAGTATTGCCAGAAGCAAATAAAAGTATTGTGGGGGATTTGACTCGAAATTACCGTACATAACAATTGAATGTACGGTAATTTTGAGCCAAATCCCCCACAATTCTTTAGCAATGCTGGTGCGCTACACAAAAAGTGCGGAGCTAGGAAACCCCACCTCTAAGGAACCATTCAAGATACACATGGTCCACCACTTGATGCCCCCCTTGGTTGAGCCTGTTGACGCTAGGTTAGTTAACCACTACTAGTATTGCATCAACTTACTAGTAGTGGTTAACTAACCTAGCGTCCAATGCTCCTTGGACGCTGAATGGAGAAGATTACAGGCTTTCCTTGGGCCTGTATTTATGGACGTTCCTCCAGTGTTTCTTGACTTGAGGGATGCATTTCAAGTGTCCCTCGAGTCAGGAGGCACTGAAGGAACGTTCATAAATACGGCTCCCAGTTATCCAAGTGGAGGACTTTGAATAGAATACATCATTTATGGTTTCCGGTTTATGGGACACATGCCGATGGGACACCATGTACCAGACAAGGCCCAATTTCCCCTTCATTCCTGTACTTGCTCCCTGTGATGGGGGAAGCAAATACAGAAATGGAGGGGAAGCCTTGACCGGTGCATGGTGTCCCATCGACATACGCCTCGTAAACCGGAAACCGGGGCCCAAAAACCGGCCCATCCAGGCATACACGGTAAAACCCAACTCCCATGCCGAATTATTGCATCCATCATTCTCCCATAGTGTCATAAGACCTACACAGTTCGAGCATATTTTGGGGAAAACTGCACTTTGAACAGGCTGTAACGCATATATCTCGGGAAATATGACCGGGAAAAAAACGAACAAAATAGGGAGAAGAAGAAAGAGAAGAGGGGGGCGTAAATAAAATAAAAACAGTAAAGGTGAGAAAGAAGAAGAAAAAAGAAAGAAGAGGGGGAAGAAAAGGATGGGAAAGAAGAGGGGAAGAAAAGGATGGGTAAGACGAAGGGGAGGAAGGAGAAGAGGTGGAAGAGAAGGATGGGAATGAAGAGGGGGGGAAGAAGAAGAGGGGGTGGTGTACGGGTGAAGAAGAGGGTAGTGAAGAAAACGGATGAAGAAAAGGGATGAAGAAGATGAGGGAGAAGGAAAAGAATTAGATGATGATGAGAAGAAGGTGGAGAAGATAAGAAATGCAGAAGATAAAGTGAAAAAGATGATATGATGAAGAGGAAGAAGAGGGACAGAAGATGTGATGAAGAGGAAAAAGAAGAGGGAAAAAGATAATGTAGAAGGAGATGAAAAAGAAGAGAGGGAGAGAAGAAGAATAAGAGGGGGAAGAGAAGAAGGAGAATTCGGTGAAAAAGAACAGGAAAAACAAGAAGATGTAGAACAAGAACAAGAAAGGGCAGAAGAGAAGATGAAGGAGGAAAAGAGAAAGATGAGGAGGAGGGAAGAAGACGAGAGGGTGTAAGAGGAGAAAAAAATGAAGAAAATTTGGGAGAAGAACAATAAGATGGTGAAGAAGATAAAGATGACGTAGAAAAAAGAGGATGTAATGAAGAGTAAGAAAGAGAAGAGAGAGAAAATTCTGTAGAAGAAGATGAAAAAGAAGAGGGGGCGGAGAAGAAAAGGAAGATGGTGGAGAGGGGAGAAGAGACGAAAAAGGGGAAGAGGAGAGAAATAAGAAAAGAAAAAAAGAATAATAAGGAGGAACAAGAAGATGGAGGGGGAGAAGGAGAACAAGAGGCAGAAGAGAAGGAGGAGGAGAAAGAAGAAGATGAGGAGAATAGGAAATGAAAAAGAAGATGATCATGATGATAAGTAGGAAGAATTGGAAGATGATGGAGAAGAAGAAAAAAGATTAGGTGGAGTTAAATGAAGGGTGAAAAGAAGAAGGGGAATTGGGAGAGAAAGCTGATAAAATTAAAAAATTAAATGAAGGAGTTGAGAGGAAAAAGTTATTTAATCTTTATTTATTTTTATCTATCATTATTATTATCTATTTTTACGAAATTATTTTTTATTTAAATTCTTTTATTATCAACACGTTGCTTACAGAGGAATACAAGAGGAATATTTAAAAATGTTTTATGTTAATATTTATAACATCATTTATTAGAAACGATTTTTTTAGTCGGATGAAGCCTAGATATGCCTTGAGACTTGTGCGTGGGTATTATTTATTGATACAAAATTACAATGAATACAAAGGTGCAACCGACTGAGAGTCCAAAACTGCTGCTGTTTGCAAATTTTGAATTTGCCGCATTACCTAAAAACTTTCAGGTTATTCTAAAATAGAAATTTTTTATTCACTACAAGCTTTGAACAAAAGAAAAAATTATTGTCTTATTTTACTTAGCTTTCCATTTGTTAGTTACATTATTTTACTTCACTTACTTTACATTTACAGTACTTAATTTTTTTAAATTTGTTAGACTGAAAATAAATTTAAGACTGAACGAGATTAAACTCGAGACCGCAGGTTTAGTAGCCAGCCAGAGTCGTATCTAATCAAAGACAAACGCTCCAACTGTTATTTTTTTTAAATTAATAAGCCCAGCATAGGTCTGAGACCTGTGCGTGGGTAATGAGTTGGATGATGGTAATTGATGAGTTAAGGTGTAAACATACAGTTTTAGGTGGGTTCCAAACCACCCACAAGTGATTTTACAGCGGAGAACAGAGTCTCATCTAGTAACTGTTTAGTGTTTACAACTAGCGCAACAGTTTTAGGTGGGTTCCGAACCATCGGGATGTAATTTTACAGCAGAGAGCAGAGTCTCAACTAGTAACTGTAACCAGCTCTAGTTTTAGGTGTATTCCAAACCATCAGGAAGTGATTTTACAGTAGAGAAAAGAGTAACTGTTTAGCGTTAATAATATCTATATATCTATATTGTATTATAATATCTATCTCTAATAATAACTGTATTTTTATTTTCATTTTCACAGCTTTTTTCTTCAGTTTAACCTTAGGAATAATACAATATTGGAGATTTTTTATTTTTTCAACCACAACGGTCACTAGCGGGCAAAGTTTTTTTTTTGCTGGTGATGCCATAAATGCTTAAAGAGATATTTATGTTTCTGTATTATTTATACTTTTAGTTTATATTTATGATTTATGATTGTTATGTATTTAATTTCTTTCATGTTTACGATTTATGATTGAGTTTGTATTTTTCATGGCAAAATAAATAAATTTCATTGTCTAAAGCTATTAAATGATGGTAACCAGTGGACAAGCTTTTACTTTTTTTGGAGAATACCATATTTACATATTTTCTAAATCATATTTCATAAATCTAGTGAAGAAATAATATTGCAGATTTATATTTATATTTCAGTATTGTTTGGTAGTCTACTATATGTTGGAATATTGATGTAAATTTTTAAATGTACCAAATAAAATAAATTGAAATTAACTTTTTTGGAATCAATTTTCAATACTCTTGTTGTTGTATAAAGAACACTCAATATTATTGTATTTATATCGCCTTTTTTGTCACATATTTAAAGCAACATTCTAGAGAAGTGTTTATTAAGTTCATATTGATTATGCATATAAATGACATGTATTGTGTTGTAGACAATAAAAATATGAATGGAATAATTTTGGAAGATGAACCATCATTTTCAATTACTGTTGTTTAGATGAAACACAATAACAAACTAATCATGCAATCCTTTACTTTCACCTTCACCCCACACATGCAATACTACTATTACTACTTTTACTACTACTACTACTATTACTACAACTACTACTACTACTACTACTTTTACTACTAGCACCCAACCAACACCAAAACCCCTACCATGCCTACTAAAGCTTCAGTTTTCTAAAATGCTGATTTGGACTAAATGTACAGCAGACAGGACTGCATACACTACAACACATCACTCGATTTGCTTTTGAAATATAGTTTACAATGTTACAATAAGAATATATATTCGATTAATTGTATATAACCTACTATTATACTTATATATCATCTTCCATACATTCTCTACTTTCAAAAATAAGTTGGAAGTTAACCTATAACTATTTCCAAAACAACACGCCATCTTGATTTGCCCGGCGAGACATCAGGCTGATAACCTATTAACACTGCAAAAGTGTCCACTGTTGTAGTGTTGTAGGTTACCATCCAGAAGTTCCACCTACTTGCTGGACATATCAAGATGGCGTGTTGTTTTGGAAATTGTTATAGGTTAACTTCCAACTTATTTTTGAAAGTAGAGAATGTATGGAGGAAGACATAATTATTAATATAATAGTAGGTCTTAATTGATTGAGTATATCATCATATTATATTATAAACTATATTTTATGAGAGCAAATCGAGTTTAGACATTGTAGTGTATGCGGCCCTGTCCACTGTGCATTTAGTCCAAACCTGAGTTCTAGAAATCCGAGGCTTTAAACTACAAAACTCAGTGATTGATAATGATGGTTCATAATATCGATAAAATATTAAATTCATTAATAAAATACAACTTACAAAGAAAAATAATTTTTAAAAAAAATTGAGTATATTTCAAGAATATGAAACCTTGCATTACAAGTCATTCAATTAAGTTTCAAGTTTTTTTAAAATTAAGTTTGTTAAGTTCAATCAAGTTTTTAATTGAAATGAGAGTTGGAAAGGCTATACATTTAATATTTAAGAATTTTTTCAAGTTTATTTATGAAGTTTTACAGTAAGCTCACTTACTTTTACACTTATGTAAGTTCACTCTTTTATGAGTGAACTGAGTACAAGTTGAAGTAAATGCGTATGGCATTATTGGTGGAGAGACCCTTACATTCCACAATGTCGTTTTAGCCATGTTATTGGAAACATGGTGGATCTACAATTTTAGGTGGGCTCCGAACCACCGAATTGAACTGTGCTAATTTGTTCAATGGGCGCCAGTTTTTCTTTTTAGATGTTTCTTGTATTGGATGTTAAAAGATATTAGAATTTTATTTCCACCAGAAAATGAATTTTAATCAATTATTTTGTGACATATTATGGGAACTGAAGTTGAAATTTTTCGATTTTTGAGGGCAATTGATCTCCCTACCAGTTATTTTCAAATTTCACAATTTTTTAAAATACAAGACACATTGGGGAGTACAACTTTTGGTTCGGAACTCACCTATTACTGTAGGTTTTCCTTTCAATCCAATGAGTTGCATTCATCACCCACGCACATGTCTCAGATCTATGTAGACTTAATCTCCCAAAAAAATTATATTGAGTACTTAGATAAAATGGTTATCCTATAATTCTCTAGTTATTCCATATATTTTTTATGTAACTCTGAACTTATTTTTGCTTTTAATATGAAATGTTCCTTTTTTTGTATAATTCTGTACAAACACAGTGATTAATTTTTTCCTGATTTCCCAATCTCTAACCTAAGTTAAGACAGTCAATTTAGAAAAGTACTATCCCTCAATACAATTACTACTTTTATTAATAATTTTTATTATTAGTATTTTTATTGTTATTCTTATTATTTCATTTTATTTTCAATTACAATTATTTTATAATCAACACAAGTTTTCCTTAAAGAGCGATACAAGAAATATTCAAAGATGCTTTATGTTAATATTCATTATATTATTATTATTATTAAAAAATATTTTTTTAATAAAAATGTTGTACCAAAAAAAAATAAAAATCGTCTACTGTATATGGAAACAAACACAAAATAAAAATTATTTCTAAACATATTTACGATAATTATGCCTAGACTAGGAAGTGACTATAGGGAAGTGATAGCCGTGAGCCGTAGCAGGTATCTGTTCAATCAGATAGATAAGCTGCGTTCTCGTAGGTCCTGTTCGTAACGGTGACCGATTAGATTGGCCAGCAAAAAATACATTGTTCTCTGCTGTAAAATCACTTCCCGGTGGTTCGGAACCCACCTAAAACTGTAGGTCCAACTCATCAATCACCATCATCCAACTCATTACCCACGCACAGGTCTCAGACCTATGTGGGCTTCATCCTCCAAAAAAAAAAAAAAAAAAAAGAGGTGTGTGGAGTTATTCAAATTAAAAAAATAAAGCTGAGAAAGAGAGAAGGGTGATGATAAAAGATGAGAGAGAGAGAGAGAGAGAGTGAGAGAGAAGGGAGGAGATGGACGATGAGTGAGAGGGCGAATGGGGAGGGGGAAATAGGAGAGAGAAAGAAAGATAGGAAAGACAGCCGCATTTCCCAACATACCTGCGAAAACCTGTAAAACGTTGCAGTGTAATGCTCAAATCGGTGAACATTTCATGACTCCATTTAGGGAATGCATGGATGAAATAATTCAGCTGAAGAATTGAATTTTATGCATGTCTAGATTAGCCGCATTTCGGCCATAATGTATTCTACTCAGAGTCCTACACAAAGATAACTGAGAAAAGCCTGAAATCTCCCCCACCCCCGCATCCAAGAACCAGCTACAGGCTCAACCCCTCTGGGGCAACCAGTGGTGGCTCGAGTGTACCTTGAATGGTTCCTCGATACGCAGAATGCAATAGTTGAGTTCCGGGGAGCCTTACCCGTAACCGGTAAATGTTACCTGTAGCGTCTGATTGGTCTATTCAATTTTTTTATGAATAAACCAATCGGACGCCATTCACCGGTCACCGGTAAGACTCCCAGGAACTCAACCAGTCCTGGAACTTTCACTCCTCACACTTCCTTTCCGTTAACTGCTGTTTTATAAGACATCACAAAAAATTAAAAATAACAAATTATAAATATAATAAAATAAAATCTCAAAACAAAAAAATCAGTGAAGGAAATAAACAAAATAAAATACAAACACTGCTGTTTTCTAGAACATCACATAAAAAAAATGAATAATAAAAAATAAAATAAACTGAAAAAAAATAAAATAAAATTTAAATTTACAAAAAATTGATGGACATACGTAAAAGAAATAAGCAAGATAAAATACAAAAAACTACTGTTTTCTAAATCATAGATTAAAAAATCACAAAAAATGAAAAGGTTTTGGACGAACAGAAAACTAATAAGTACCTTCTCTATTCAATTTTTATAAATTCTGCACCTACTCAAATTTAAAAAAATTAAATATCAATGGGCATGGATTAAAAAAATAAAATACAAAACTCTATTCTTAAAAAAAACACAAAAAATAAAATATCAATGGGCATGTATTAAAAAAATAAAATACGAAACTCTATTCAACTGAACTATTCATAAATTCTGCAACTTCTCCGAATTAAACTGACATAATTTGAGGTATTACAAATAATTCTCAATCAATTTAGAGTTGAAAAATGGGGAGTTGTGAGAGGCGGTCACAAAATTAAAAATTATTTCAATATGAAAGGACTCAACAAAATAAAATCCAACTTCTTGTAATAAGATATTAAAATTTCAAAATTGAATGTTGTGCGCAATGTTTTTTGTAATAAATTTTTTTCGAATAGTTGAGCCGAGCGCTGCGCTCGGTGTGGTTGGACGAGCATTTGTTGCTCTCTCCAATCGTTGAAAGTTTTATCTATTTTCATTAGCGGTTCATTGGTATTGAAGTGAGTGATTTCAGTTGTTAACTGTGTGAGTGACACGTATCTGAACTTACTCTTTTGGAACTGTCAGTATAAGTGAGATATAGTTAAATTTGTTTTCTGATTTTTTGGCTGTGAAGACTATTGACTGGACATTCTCAAGGACATTTCTCAAAAACGGTAGTTTGTTGTATGGCCTTGCTTATCTGCTGTAGTTGGAGTGAAAGGGTTGATGATTGATGAGAGAAAGAGAGCGATCATTTCTATTTTATTACGGTTCTACACCTGCCAAAGTTGCTGGCCCAACTTGGTAACTTGAGACAGCTTTATTAGCAACTAGGCAGCGTCTGTAGCCCCTGCAGTCTTTGTGATAAATAATAATAATTATTATTATTATTTGAAGAATTTATTTTCATCTATGATAGAAATAGTTGAAATCTGAGCATTGGAAGAATTTTTATCTGAACTGATAAGGTCTAAGATACTATAAATGATCGCATTGTTCCACTAGCCTACCTAATATACATAGATATAGACAGTTCACTACATAGTTTTCAGAAAGTTTTCGCCATATATTCCTCTCATTTTTTACCTATTGCTTTACCTATGATCAAAGGAGCTACCACATGTTAACCAAGGTCATGAGTGCTTCGTTAATTTCCTATGTTATTGGATCTCCTATCCAATCAATTATATAAGAGATTGCTTAAATGAACTAGAACGGCATCATGTCCATTATCACCTACAAAACTACAAGAAATAATATAGGTATTTATCACGAAATACAGTGTTGTAGAAAGAGTCACTCTTTAATCAATGGTGATATCGTATGGAGATGTGTCAGTAGAGGTTGCACACGAACAATTACAACTGATTCGACACTAAAGATAATAAAAATAGACTCGATGAAACATCTTGTCCATGCAGCACCTATTACACCCGAGAAAATAGTGGATAACAAAATGAGGATGGGATAAAAAAAAGGAAAAACTAGAGAGCGTTTCAAACTATCAAAGAATGTCTCTTGACTCGATTATCAGCAATCGCCTCAAATTATGTAATGCAGAGTGTCAGGTTTTGAAAGAAAAAAATGGATTGATCACATCAGTCAACGAGACGCACTGATTGAGGAGCTACAGGAACTTAAAAATATTGAATCTACTGTGGCACGAAATGATGTTAATTTGCATATCAACAAGATCTCTCAAAGTATATTATGACACAAACTGAATCATATTACGGTTTGTCGACAGAACAATGCAAGCCGGACTGTGAGAGTTTGAATCTCATTCAAATTAGGGAAGTAATAATCAAAAATTTTAATGATAACAATAATTTTCTCTATAATGAAGTTCCAAGTCTAGAATTGGATATGATAGAAAATAATAATTTACTAGAAGAAAACAATCATCTGAAAAATACGATATTAATATTAAACAATCAGATTAAATATTGTTGATTATATGTTTAATATTATATGATTAATATTGTTATTGTATATGTTGATTAAATATTGATTAAAAACTTAATAAAGAACAATATTAAAAAGCGAAGATAATCACAACTATTATAAAAAAAATCCACGAGGAAAGAAGAATACACATTTTTTGAATAGTCAGGGTCGTGATCAGGCAAGGTATTTTAACAATTTACAAACATGCCTCACATCGTTAATTCCATATACAAAAGCCACGAGGTGGAAAATTTAACTAAACGCGACTTCCTGATAATAATTGGAGGGACAAATGGAACATGAATAGAGGCGATATAAATGATTATCAACAGCATATTCAGAGTCTTGTCATTGTTGGGGAAAACAAACGTTATTATAGCATCAATTCCATATCGATATGATGTGACCAGCTCATCTATTATTAATAAGGCAATCAAATGTATCAACACAGGAATAAAGAAAATCGTTGACGATCAGGTGATGATAATAAGTGGGATCTATTGGTCAACGAACACACTCGTCACGGACTGCATCTGAATAGGAAGGGAAAAGTGAAAGTAGCAAGGAGACTGAAGGAAATTATTATTAAGCTGCCACCAAACTCTCAACACACTTGATCCAACTACACTATTCCATTAGGTCAACAGGGAAATGACAATAATATTTTTTTAGAAGTATAGATTATTCACCTATTACGACATTTTCCAGTTGTAAGACAAATGAAACCCCAACTAATAAATGTAATGCACAATGCTCTTCCAAACAAGTTGGCTTTAATATTAAATTTATTCATCAGAATGTTAACTCGACTGTGAGCAAAGTCAATAGAATCGATTGTCTAATTGAAGATGAAGAACCAAACACTTGGTGAATTTGGAGTGAAGGATCTGATCATTTTGAAAAATATGAAACTTTAGTTGATTGTTTTTTGTAGAGAAAAAATTAGCAAGGGTGGAGTGGCTTTATTTGCCAGCATTAAATTGATAGGCAAATAAAGTAAAATACTTACCAATAGACACAGAGCAGTATATAGTTCGGAAGGACATATAAAACTAGCGGCTGTAAGATTAATCTCACAAAAATAAGGAACCGTTATTGTTATTGGCGTTTGCAGACCTGCTAGAGGAGATTTCAACGTTTTTATAGATAATATTTCTCTTATGGTTGATCTTTTATAGATAATATTTCTCTTATTGTTGATCGTGAATTATCAGATATGAAACATAAAATTGTTATTTTAGGCGATTTCAATGTAAATTTTCTATTGGATAGCTCTCTGACTAAATGTTTCAAAAATTAATTGCAGCAATTTGATTTACGTTATACTGTACTATTAATGAGGTTACCAGGTTGGCAAGCAATACATGAATCTATAATATAATTACTAGTATACATAAAAATAAATACAAAACTGAGGTCATCCAAACATCTATTACGGGTCATGCGGCTCAGAGTTTCAGGTTTGAACTTAATCCCTATAACAGCGTACACAGTTCTGGTAAAATATTAATTATGAAATCCCCGTTTCACAATTGCTGTGAAACCAATCTATAAAAATTATATGAGGCATTGGAAAATATAAATTGGTTCAATTTATTATCAAAAAAGGAAGATACCGATAAGCAATTTGACTTATTTTTTGGGGCTGTAAGAGAAAACTTCAAAAAGCACTGCCATTATGAGTTCCAAGAGTAAAGGCTGTTCACACCGATTGAAAGGTTCAACTGGGCTTCTGAAGAATTGAATCAAATAAGAATGATGATCAGGTTATGTAAGAATGGGTTGGACATAGATGACTATGCTCTTATCAACAGAGTCAAGTTAACATCTCAAGGTGGTAAATATTTTGGAAACCTTCTTTCTACATCCAATAACAAGTCAAAAACTAGCTGGAAAATAACAAATCATTTTAGGGGGAAAGACATAGGTATTACTGGAAGTCATATAAAATTAAATACAAAAACAAAATCCAGAATAATGGAAAATCAACTGACAATGATCATGAAACACCTTTTGTTTTCAATGAATTCTTTGCTCACGTTGGAACCAGAAATAGGACAGGTTGTGGCGTAAATAGTTACAATAGCATAGATTTCTATCAAGAAAAAAGCCTCTTTCTTATACCTACCGATCTAACTTTTTTTTTTATCAAATCATTTGATTTGATCAAATCATTAAAGACCAAATCATGTACTGGATATGATGAAATTCCAATTAAAGTATTGAAATATTGCTCTGGTCATTGCTCAAATTATCAACTCTTGTTTCCAACAAGAATTGTTTTCCCAGAAAGTTTTCCCAGATTCTCTGAGAATAGCAAAGGTGATTCCCATCTTTAAGAAAGGAGATAAATTGGATGCTAACAACTATCGTCCCATATCAATTCTACCAACCATTTCCAAAAATTTTGAGAAAATTCTGTTTATTAGTATAATGAAATTTCTAATGAAAAATAATCTTTCAACAACTTTCCAGAATGGCTTCATTCCATGCAAATCGACAATAACTGCTGTGATAGATATTTTTGAGCAATTGATATCTGACATCATTGAAAATGGGAAATTTGCTTGTGGCGCACTAATAGACTTGTCCAAGGCCTTCAATTGCGTAGATGTAGAAATTCTTCTGGATGAGCTTTATAAATTAGGAATAAGGGGAAATGGCTGAAAGCATATATCTCAGATAGGTTTCAATATGTACAGCTCGACGCAATAGGCTCTAGTATTAAATCCAATAAATTGAGAATAACCACGGAGATTCCTCAAGGATCAATACTTGGGCCCCTAATGTTCATAATATATATTAATGTCCCCCATTACCTTGTATGCCGACGATACAACTCTATTGTTTAGTGATGGTTGTCTTGGAAATTCAGAGATGAACACGAATCTAAATAGCAATGATGTGGCTTAGTATTTCAGTGAAATTAACCTTAGTGTAAATACAAAAGAATGTAATATGTATGTTTTTGAAAATAGGCCATTGAACCATGAACCATGCCCATGCTCACTCTTGACTCTCAATCAATTGAAAATTCCAACGTAGTAAAGGTACAAGGAATGCTTCTTGACAGCAAGCTCACTTTCGTGCTTGACTTTCGTGCTACATATAGAGGATCTTATGAGTAAAATCTCGAAAAGTATATTTTTATTGGTACTGGAAAAACTCTCTACTACTCCTTAATATATTCTCATTTGGGGTAGCGCCTCAAAAACAAATTTAGATAGGATTTTCTGCACAAAAAAAAAGGTATATGGTGTCTTGCTGGAATTGAATTCACCCAGTCTTGTAGGGGTGCTTTTGTGACTCAAGGTATATTGACGGTTTCTTGCATATATGTATCCGTTGCCCAACATATATGTATACAATTTCATAAATTTATTGTAGCCTATCCGTTCGGTGGCCCAGGGTATTTCTTGAAAAGTTTGTTTATATTTAGTGTCATTTAATTTAGTTATATTTTTTGTTACATTTAGTTAACTAAATTCTTTTATTTACAAATTTTAAATTGATTTATTTTTGTAGGGTATATATCCATCGACTTCTTACACATATGAAGTACTCACAAATTTTTAACCAACTCAGTTTCACGATTATAATACTAGAGGAAAAGGAAAGTTAAGTGTCGTGGCAAATAGGTTGAAACTTTTTGAGAAAAAGCCTAGTTATATGGGGGTCAAGCTTTATAATCATCTGCCATTAACATTCAAAAATAGAAATCAAAATGCTTTCAAAAAATACATTTTTTCGTTTCAAGTCAGCAAAGCATATTATAGTATAGACGAGTATTTTAATGGTAGACTTTAAGCTTGCTGTTTTATCATGCTTTTATATGGTGCAGTTCTGTATTTTTCATGTTCTATGTTTTCTATTATGACGATACTTTATTGTTGCAAGTCTCATTGTACGAATTGGGTAAATAAAGAATTTGATTTGATTTGTATTGAATGTAATTGGGGCTTGAAAATGTTATCTATTAAATGTTGCTGTGAGGAAAAATTTTTTCTTAAATTATTCTATGAAATATGGAGGTTCATAGTTGAAATTTTTCGAACAAATACTGAAAATAATAATTTTGACATATTCTTGGACAGACTCTGTAGCATACTTGAATATATTGATAAATATAATGACAGAGTGATTTTGTGTGCTGATTTCAACTACCATTTCATTAATAATAATAATAATAATAATGATGATGATGATTGATAATGATGATAATAATAATAATAATAATAATGATTGATGATGATGATAATAATAATAATAATAATAATAATAATAATAATGATAATAATAATGTTAAGGAGTTGAAGGAGCTTTTTCTTTCCTTTGGTCTCAATAAAGGATGTAATGATTTCACTAATGGTGGAAGTTGTATTGACAATATTGTCACTTCAATAATTAATATCAATTTATACACATGTGAGATAGAAAAGACGTCGTTTTTCGATCACTGGGCTCTATTAATGAAAATCAGACTGCCTTCCAACAGATCAAGAGAATACACAGTATTGAATCAAAATCTATTCGTCTCATCAGTGATAATAGTATTTGTGTATTTCAGGGTATGAGGTCAATTGGCTTAGTCTAAATAGAAGTGTGACTTCAAAAACGTTTCTTTTCCTAAGCACTTTAAGTAGTATTGTAGATACAGCATTCCCATTAAAAACAGTCAAGATGAAGTCAACTAGGCTCAAAGGCAACAAGGTTTAAAGCCAGGAGCTACCTAATCTTAAAAATTTATGTGACTTGCTCTATGATGCCTACATGAGCACTGGTTATGAAATGATTAGAATAGTTTATAAAAATGCCGACCTCAGGAGTTGCTGCGATAAAGATTTATTTTATTTTATCCATTATTTATTCATTTATTTCATTTCTACAATTTCCACTGGGTGGTCTGATGAGACGCGTAGTGGCACAAAACAATAATTACACCTCAAAGTAAAAATTAAAATTAAAATTTCTCTTGCAAAAAAATTGTTGTTAAAATTGGCATTAGGGTTGTTGCTCAAAATTTGGGTCCATTTCTATTAAACTGGGAAGTTACAGCAAGTGGTAAAAGTTAAACTGTCAAGTTGAACAAGCTGATTAAAGTTGATCAAAGTCAAAAAGATGAACAGCATGTCATTGTTACTTTGAGCCACCGCGGTTGAATGGTACACTGCTTTGGAGAGGCTGGAGAAATGCGTCATTTAAAATGTAATTTTTATAATTATTTTTTAAATAATAAAAAAATTACGATATGTTTGCAGTTGCGCTAATCATAATGCAGCATTTTTTTATAAGGCGAACTCAAAAAAATTGTTAACAAAATTGTAATTTAATTACAATAATTATAATTATATTAAATTATAAAAGCACAATTAAGCAACTAAGCTCAATTTATGTGCTATAACACTAATTAAGCTCTGACAAGAGACAAATTGTCTCGCAGAAATATAAGTTGTGTAGCTATACTAACAGCCATACGCTAAATAAAATAATAATAAATAAGCAACTAAGCAAAATTAGCTGATGTAAAGGTGATAAACTCAAGACTAAATATATTATCAAGACTAGATAAATAGAGAGTATCATATATTATCAGCTCATATTATAAAATCAAAGACTATATAGATTTTGCCATTGCCCAGTCTGTTAGTTTACTTTTCGGCCTGTAAGGCATTATAATTTAGGAGTGAATTGATGAATGGAACAGACTTCCAAGCATACAATACAAGAAGCAGGGTAAATGTAAGACTCGAAGCTCACAAAACCTCTTTTTATGAGGCAAGTCCTCAGTATATGGCTGAGAAGATCCATAATGCCCTTCCTGCAGAGCTTTGACAAATGGAAACTGAAACGATGTTTAGGAGAAGCTTGAAGTCCTGGCTACAAACGAAGTGCTTGTACACCATATATTGTACAAGCTGCGATGCTCAACATATGTTTGATGAAAAATTAAATAAAAAACTTGATGAGTAATTGACGTAATTTTGAAAAATATTCTCCCACCTTCTGGTTGTCATCTGGTGTGTTGGTTCGAGTTAGGTCAACAACAGTGCGAAACGTTTTAAAGCAAAAAGGCACACTGTTGGCCTTTGCATCAGTGTCGGACAGTGCTGTTGGGATGAAGAGAAGCCGAGAAAAGAAAGAAAGAGCCGAAACTGAAAAAAAGAAAAAGATAACGACTATCATAAGTTATCTACCAGAAAAGAGACACTCCAAACTGGATACCCGGGGCAAGACGGGTAAAATGCTAGTGATAGAATAAACTTAGAACACCTTTTTCGCCAATCAATAGAGACTATTAAAAGTATTAGAAGGGATTAGATCACAAGTTAGTTTGAAGTGACTGACAATTGAATAAACTGACAAATATACATAAACAGAATTTATTAATTTCGAATTTCTTTAATTGCTATTAGTTTATACTGAAGACTTCTACAATGGCGGATATTGACAACAGTATTGAACAGCTGATGGAAATCGATGAATGCTACTGTACAAAATATCAGTCACCACCGGGAATCGAACCACGGACCTCCCAAATGCCGGTCGGGCGCCTTAACCACTAGACCATGGAGACCTTTCTGCACAGCAGCATTCATTCTGTTTATGTATATTTGTCAGTTTATTCAATTGTCAGTCACTTCAAACTAACTTGTGAGATACGAGCCGATATGGCCAAGTTGAAAGTTCTAAAGCAGTTTCTAAAGAGTTTAGGAAGTACCAAAATATTAAAAAAACAATTGAGAAAATATTTTGATGAAGATAGTGTACAAGAGTTCCTTGCAGAACAAAATTGAGCCCCAGCTCAACTAATTGTAATTGTGATTGTGGCAACCAGTGAATAAGAATGTTCCGGTGGTTTGGAACCCACCTAAAGTTGTAGGTCCAACTCATCAATCACCATCATCCAACTCATTACCCACGCACAGGTCTCAGACCTATGTGGGCTTAATCCTCAAAAAACAATATTGTTTATAATTGTTTATCTGACTTGTCTTACACTCTATCTGCGAGCAATTTAATTAATGACGTAATCAAGAAAAAAGAAAAGAAAATAAAGCGAACTTGTGGTTTTTATGGAGAAAAAAGCGGTGTTAAGTCACAATCGCTCAACGCTGCGCATGGATGGGTGACTGGCAGCTATAGCTCACTGCTATTCAATTTATTATTAGTATTTACCCAGTGGTTTGGAACCCACTTAAAATTGTAGGTCGACCATGTTTATTATGAAATGGGTGAGGCGACATACCAGTCACTAATTAAAGTCATAGGCCTAATTATTAATGACTATCATCAGAGTTCATTATAATAATTATTAATATTAATATTATAATTGATTGTTGTAATTTATACTTATTTTGAATATTATCATGCACTTGCTAGTAATAGTAATAGAAAAGGTGGAGATAATAAAAAATGAAAGAAAGAAATATAATCAGTGTCGAAACTTTGAAAGTTGTATGCAGAAGAAGAAGAAGAAGAAGAAGAAGGAGAAGGAGATAAAAGAAGAAGTAGGAAAAAAGGAGAAAAAGTAGAAGTAGAAGGAAGAGGATGAGGATGAGGAGGAGGAGGAGGAAGAGGAGGAAGAAGAAGAAGAAGAAGAAGAAGAAGAAGAAGAAGAAGAAGAAGACAGAAGATGGAGAAGAAGAAGAGGAAGAATATGGAGAAGAAGAAGAAGAAGACAAAAGAAGAAGAAGAAGACAAAAGAAGAAGAAGAAAGACAAAAGAAGAAGTAGGAAAAAAGGTGAAAAAGATGAGGAAGAAAAAGAAGAATAAGAAGAAAAAGATGAGGAAGAAGAAAAATGAGAAAAAGAAGGAAAAGGAGAAAAAGATGAGGAAGAAGAAAAATGAGAAAAAGAAGGAAAAGGAGAAAAAGATGAGGAAGAAGAAAAAGGAGAAAAAGAAGAAAAGAAGAGGAAGAAGAAAAAGAAGAAGAGAGAGAAAAAGATGAAGAGGTAGAAAAAGAAGAAGAGGGAGAAAAAGAAGAAGAGGGAGAAAAAGAAGAAGAAGACAGAAGAAGAAGAAGAAAAAGAAGAAGAAGAGGAAGAGGAAGAAGATGGAGAAGAAGACAAAAGAAGAAGAAGAAGGAGAAGACAAAAGAAGAAGAAGACAAAAGAAGAAGAAGAAGAAGAAGACAAAAGAAGAAGTAAGAAAAAAAAGCAGCATCAGGAGGAGGAGGAGGAAGAAGAAGATGGATAAGAAGAAGAAGACAAAAGAAGAAGAAGAAGAAGAAGAAGAATAAGGAGGAGAAAGACAAAAGAAGAAGTAGAAGGAGGAGGAGGAGGGGTGGAAAAGATGGAAAAGGAAAAGAAGAAGATGATTGAGGATGAGAAGAAGAAGACAGAAGAAGAAGAAGGATAAAAAGAAGAAGAAAAAGAAAAAGATGAATAAGAAGAAAAAGATGAGTAAGAAGAAAAAGGAGAAAAAGATGAGTAAGAGGAAAAAGGAGAAAAAGATGAGGAAGAAGAAAAAGGAGTAAAAAAAGAAAAAGAAGAAAAAGAAGACGAAGAAGAAAAAGGAGAAAAGAAGAGGAAGAAGAAGAAGAGGGAGAAAAAGAAAAAGAAGACAGGAGAAGATGGAGAAGAAGACAAAAGAAGAAGAAGAAGAAGAAAAAAGAAGAAGAAGAAGAAGAAAGACAAAAGAAGAAGAAGAAGAAAGACAAAAGAAGAAGATGAAGAAGAAAGACAAAAGAAGAAGAAGAAGAAAGACAAAAGAAGAAGTAGAAGAAAGACAAAAGAAGAAGAAGAAGAAGAAGAAAAAGAAGAAGAAGAGGAAGAAGAAGAAGAAGAAAAAGAAGAGGAAGAAGAAGAAAAAGTAGAAGAAGAGGAAGAAAAAGAATAAGAATAAAAAGAAGAGGAAAAAGATGGAGAAGAAGAAGAAGATGGGAGAAGAAGAAGATGGGAGAAGAAGAAGAAGATGGAGAACAAGAAGAAGAGGAAGAAGAAGAAGACAAAAGAAGAAGAGGAAGTAGAAGAAGAAGAAGACAAAAGAAGAAGAAGAAGAAAAAGAAGAGGAAGAAGAAAAAGAAGAGGAAGAAGAAGAAGAAAAAGTAGAAGAAGAGGAAGAAAAAGAATAAGAATAAAAAGAAGAGGATAAAGATGGAGAAGAAGAAGAAGAAGATGGAGAAGAAAGAGAAGAATAAGAATATGAAGAAGAAGAAGAAGATGGGAGAAGAAGAAGAAGATGGATAAGAAGATGGACAAGAAGAGGAAGAAGATGGATAAGAAGATGGAGAACAAGAAGAAGAGGAAGAAGAAGAAGACAAAAGAAGAAGAAGAAGAAGAAGTAGAAGAAGAGGAAGTAGAAGAAGAAGACAAAAGAAGTAAGCGTTAAGATAGAGATAATATTCTTGATTAGTTTACTCACACAAGCTGATAGTCAGCCGTTGTTCATCCCATTATACATATATATATATATATATATATATATATATATATTCTACTACCTTGCTCAACTCTACCCTCTTCACCAGTCGTCGGGCACATTGTAATACTCACTGTCAGCCTGCAATATACGAGTATCAGTATTTCAAATTATTAGTTATAACAATAATATTCGTAAATAATAGCCTTTATTGGCTGCATCTAAGCTCGCAACTTTGCTGCCGACATGTTGACAACAAAACCCGCCATTTCCACTGCACAACATTGTTGCCAACATTACATTCCAGATTCACAATATGTTGTAATTTATCTAATATTCTTCTCTGCTACAAAAGTAAAAAAAAAAACACGAAATTAAGGATATTTGATTTTTTAAATGCTATAATAGTATATAATTGTTAATAATAATAATAAATGCTATAATAGTATATAATTGTTAATAAATAATAATAATTAGTATTATTTATTATCAATTTTTAATGCTTTTGTATTTTACTTCTCCTGAGTACTAAGCAATTTAATTTTTTTTCATAGTATCACAGTTAAGTGCTTGATCAAATATTTTTATTTTATCAATTTATTCAGCTTTAAAATTGGAACCGTTTATAAACCTTAAATTTTATGGAACAAAAAATCGAGCTGACATAAAATTAGGAGACCTAGTAGGATATAACATTAAAAAAAACAAATGAATCCAATAACTTATTTGCCCAAAATTAATCTAACCTAACCTAACTTAATTGCCCAAAATATAACCTAACCTACAATGATTGATTTGAAATCCAGTTTGATTCGAAATGTTTAAATCAGCTAATTTGACTATTTCATAATAGTTATTTATGTATCAAGAGCGTGAAGCGCGAATTTATCGCTCGAGCCAAAACATTTACTGCGCGACGCGTAGCGGAGCGCAGTAATTTTGCGAGAGCGATAAAGAAGCTTCACGCGCGAATTGCATACAATATTTTTCCAAAAAATTCAGTTATGGATTCCAACACAATAAAAGCTTGTAGTTTGTAGCATCACAGACCATGCGCGGATTTGGTTAGCGTTCGCCTTTTTTGAGGTTATGTGAATTTCACGGATTCAGTGATCCACCAATGAAAAGACATCAAAATCAAAACAGAAGCGTAAAGAAAACAGCTGGCGAGCGTAAAGTACTTTACCGCTTGCTGAGCAGTAAAGAGGTATTTTACAATTAGTTTTCAGTACGTAAAGAACTACTTTACGAGCAGTTGTAGGAAAAATTTATTTCAACACTGTTTTGAAGCAATCCCAAATTCTGATAGGTCTAGACTCCTGTATGAGAAAGTGACAGTAGTGTTGTAATAGCTTCATTATGACACCACTTAGATAATCCGCGTAATAAAGTAAGCTGTATTGACATCGCTTTCCAACACCTTTTACCTTCTTTTTTAAATAACTTAGCCATAGATGAAATGAATTTAAAAACAAATGTTACTGAAAAACATGAAAGAATATACTTACATCAAATATATCGATAATTTCCGGGTATTTTCCGGTACTCAAAATCGTTTCGAAATATTTTAGACGTTCGAGTCTGCAAATAAAATGAATAGCGTTAACTTCTGATTATATAATTGTTTATTTATTTAGTGCAAAGCAAAGATGGAAGCTTACAGGCCTACGCCCAAAAAAGCTTCTTCAACACAGTTTATATGAAATCATTCAACTGTATAATCACTGTAGTTAAAGATACATTTATACATTTTCCTAAAACTGCTCGTAAAGAAGTTCTTTACGTACTGAAAACTAATTGTAAAA